>VZTR01033213.1:0-60769 GCA_013400775.1 Chaetops frenatus | reverse complement strand
GCCCCTCCCCCACCATGACGTCACCCTCGGGCTGAGCTTTGGGGGGAGCTGGGGAGGAGGGGGGCTGGTCTCTCCCGGCCTTTCTGCCGGTGCTCAATCCCGGCGGCAGCAGCCTGGCCGTGACACCGCAGAGGGTGGCGTGGCCAACGGGGTCAGCGTGGGACAGCCCTGGGGAGTCGTGGTGGGGCTGCCCTGCAGGCTGGGACCGTGGCACCCGGCCGTCGTACCCCGTCCTCTAGGGACGGGCTACAGGTGTGATAGGGGTGGGTGGAGGGCATGGGGCCGTCCGAGGCTTCGATGAGCCCAGCCGAGGGTAAGGCTTGTTTTGGGGTGCTCCGTCACCCAGGCACTCTCCCGGGACCGTACTCAAGGCAATCCCCTCCAGCAGCTCGAGAGGGACCTCAAGGTGCCAGCATGGGCTTCTCACAGCACTGAGTAATCAGACAAAACCACTACAGCCTTCTGCCGTGGCTCTTTGACTGCAAGTTTTCCCTCCGCCCAGCTCAGCCCTGACCTTCATCGTCCATCTGTAGCATCTCCAGGAGCCAAAGAGGGGCTGCTCGGAGTGAAAATTACTCTTGGCTTCCACTCCTCCCGGTTTCCCCCCTCAGTCTGCAGTCCCACTGTGCTGGTTGTGCTGCAGGGTCCTGGACCAGCCACTGGTCCCTCTCTTTTACAAACCACTCGTGTCAGTACTCAGACCTGAATGACAGAGAGACAGCAGCTGCCAGACCGGGCACCCAGGACTCCCATGGGCTGCGAATGCCTGAAGCCCACCTGGCAAGGAGAGGCATTGCAGGGGGCTAAATGACAGTGCAGCTAGGAGTACAGAAACCGGAGGCCAAGGGGGAAAGCCTCCTTGCTGAGAGCCTCATTCACAAAATAGTGCTGGTGAATGCCACTGCTTCTTTAGGTCTACCTAATGTATGCAGTGGCAGCCTGCATGTGTGTCCCCTCAAAGCCATCGTGAACCCCCAGGCTCTGTTTCTCCATCTCAAAGGCAAAGGTAATTTTGGGTAACTACGCCAGCCATCAGCTGGGCCCTGCAGATGAAAAACGCTGGCTTGCCACCTCTGTGCCTTGCCACCTCTGTGCCTTCCTAAAATTTCTTTTTGTTCCACCTTTTCTTCCTATTTATAGATTTCCATTATGGACAGAGAGAAGAATTAGAGGACAGAGCTGGCTGAAAACTAATCTGAGGAATAAAAAAAAAAAAAAAAAAAAAAAAAAAAGGGTTCATTTTCAGCCAGCTCTTGGCGCCAGCTCAGCACGTGGGCACAAGGTAGTGAATGAAGTGCAAGGCACAGGCCGTGGGGCTGTGTCCCCTGGCAGCTTGCCTTTCCATTCACTCCACCATAAGGCCAGAGTAGGGTTGTCTTTTACACACTCCTGAAGACATTGGCAGTGGCAAGGAGGTTAAGGTTAAGCTTTGGACTGTGCATGAAGTTCTCCTTCAAAGTAGCAAAAGTTTTGAGCTTAAGATGAAGCTAAGGGAAAACACTTTTAGCCAGATCTTTGCTGCTGTGGTGATGAGTGATTTTGTAATGCATAAGAGAGATTGAAGCAGTTATCAAAACGTGGAGCCCTGTCCTTTTTCCCAGAGGGATGGGTTAGATAGCCCAAAAGATCTTTCATATCTCACAGTGGATGCATTGTCAGCATAAAAAAGGAAGAGGATGAAAGGAGTGTGGGTTGGGGTACATGGGTACACGGGTATTGGAGTTTCCTACTTGGCAGCTTGGCCATTTGTGGCTGTGTTTGCTGTTAAGAAGGACAAGACACCTTGGCAGGAGCACCAGATTGTGGAGGCTGCAGCAAGAGGAATTTTTCATTTCACTTCTCTGCCCTACTGACAACTGTATTGGTTTATTGGCTTATTATTTCTTATGGACTTATATGCATATCTGCTATGGCTTTGTCTGCTCCTTTTTTTTTTTTTTTTTTTTTTTTTTCTTTTTTTTCCTGAGGGCAGACAAGCTATAGCTTCAGGTTAAAGGTTGGGCTGGCTCCAAGAGGCTTGGGTTGAACATTACACTCTGCAAATCTGCTTTGGAATGAACTTTGGGGCAGTTTCCAATGCACAATCAGGAAGAGTTTAATATCTGGCTTTTGATATGTCCATCACTGCCGAAATGACTGTAGCCTCTGGCAATCTGGCCACAAATCTCATAAGAACAGGCATTTCTAGGGGATTTCTGGCCAAGCAACAACAAAAAGAGATCTCACAGCTAGAAGCATCAATTACAGAGGAGAAAAGGGTCTGGCCAAATTCCTCTAAATGTTCTTGACTTTTGGGGCAGTCCAGATCTGTCTGAAATTCAAGCCTGGCTCCAGTCTTACCACCTTCCCTGCCCCAGGAAGGGGCCCACTGCACTATAGATTCTGAACAAAAGCCAGCGGTTTCTGCCCATCTCAAATAGCAGCACTCTCAGCTCTATTGGAGCCGGGGAGCAGGATGGAGTGGGGACAGTTGTTTATCAAACTGTCCTTTTTTTCCTTTATTTTATTTCCCAACATGGTATTAGGAGGTGTCATGTTTTAGAAGGTGCTTGAATATCAGCCTGCCTCTCAGAGACATCAGTCTGTGATTAAGGAGAGGAACGTCTGCCGGTGCCCTGCTCAGTTTCTGTTAGGACAATTTGCTCATCAGCATGATTTTGCCCTTGTTTTTAAGAAAGAAGCTCTCCACCCCAGCAGCAGCCTCATGCTCCACTTGTCAGGGTTGGCTGCCGTGTCACGCCGTGGCAGCGTGTGCTGGCTGCCGTGGCGGAGGCAGAGGGACGGAGCCCACGGCTGCTGGCCAGATATAGCTCTGCCAGAGATAGCGACGGGCACGGCGTGGGCTGCTCCGTGTGCCCACCGGGCTGCCTGGGTGTTTGGGTGGGCAGCCCGGTGCTGCTGCTGCCGGGCACCGAGCAGTGTGCTGGGCAGATGGTCTAATTCCAGCTTAGCTCCATCGAAATCATCTACCACAAGGGGACCCACCACGTTTAGAGGATGTGCTTTCTCATTTAGATTTTGGCTTGCTGGCTGTCATGGCTGAAACTCAAAAGAGGCAGCCGGCTCAAGGTAACAGAGAGATGCTTTCCCCAGCAAAGCTGTCTGTATCCCCACAAATTCTTTCTCCCTTCATCCCTTTTTTTAAAATGCAAAACATCTCTTCAAACATCTCACACCATGGGCTTTTTATTTCATGTTTTCGGGCTAGTAATAGGGATAAAAACTAAATCTTTGGTGCTGTCAGTCAGGGACTGATTTATTCTAAGCGTCGTCTCAGGTTGAAGGGGAGGGTCCAGTGATCACGGTGGTATTTAAAAAGTCCCTCCCATGGGTGTTGAGCAATGTATTCGCTGTTAGCTCATCCTGCAGCAACACCGCCTCTACCAGGGGGTGACCGCTTCCTTTTCCTCTCCCTCACCGTCAGCCAGAGACTTGGCCCTGGAGAAGCCGATGGAAACAGGAGCCAGTGGCTTGTGCCTCCACACCCTCCTGCCTCTTGGGTCTCCTGAGAGTGAGGCATGGACTGACTGACAGCTTTACAGTCCTGCAGAGGTGGCTGTCCTTGCTCGTGCTGTGGCTCCCAGTCCTCAGCTGCTGCCTCCCCTACAGCAAGGTGGCCAGCCAGAAAAATACATGCAAATATCAAACCTAGCTGATAAATGAATAACTGTTCAAAGTGTGATCCTCCAAGATTATATTTAAGCAGAAAAATGATGAGAACACACTGAAAATCTGACAGGTAGGATTAAAGAAATACCTTTTGCTAACAGCCAGACTTCTAAAGGGCTTTTTTTTGGGTGGTCTTGTTCATTAGACATCTGGCTTCATTACTGGCTGGATGTGTCTGACTTCAGCTAAGCATAAAATATTAAAGTTATGCACCAGAATTGGCCCCACATTTCTCCAGAAATTAGCACTATAATGGCACCTATCATTCACCACGAAAATCATTGTCATTTCATGCTTGTGAAAATGTATTTCTGAAATGTAAACTGTTGCTCTGGTTTCAAACACAAAATTGGGAAAGAAAAAAGATATATGGCTGAATGGATATAAAAGGGACACTATTGCTTGATACCAAATATTTTTTTAAAAATGAAAAATGCTGGTTAGGGTATTTGTAACCTATTTGACACATTTAAAAAATGATGTGCTATAAACTTAGAAATAATGGAAACTTCGAGCCCAGCTTCTGTGATTTTCAAAGGGGAATACCAGAATGCCAGACTCCTCTATGTTCATTTGAAAAACTCAGTCTCTATGTTCATTCTTCAGTACCTTCTTTCTCTTAAAAAGCAGTCTTCAAAAACCAAGGCATCACTTGACCATGATCAGCTTGTGCCAGCCAATCCGGTAAGGAAAGTGCTGTCTATTACAGAAAGAGCAGTGCTTGCATTTGACTCCACTCCCCTGGGGTATATTTTTAGGAGGGTGCCTGTGCATGCACTCAAAATGCTGCCTGTGAGCATGACCCCTTTATATTGGATGGTGGCACTGGCTGTGCTGCTGAGCCCAGGCGAGCTGAGGGGAGGCATGCCAGCCTGCGCTTCCCTAGCCAGATGGAGTTCACACCCACTACAATTATGTTTGCAACACATGATTTGCTTAAGGTGCCTGTGGATGTTTCAAGAGTGGGGTGGTTTCAGTAAAGCAGCCTCAGAAGAAAAGCAGTATCAGCCCTTGGCATCTTTACAACAGAAATTTTCCTTCAAGAAGCAGAAGCCTAAAGCCAATCCTGGTTTTTTCTTTCATGTTGATGGAAAGTGTAATGAACTTTTAATTATAGGTTGGAGGAAAGTATATAGACTAGGATAATGGCTGTGTAAATGCCTGTATGGGTGGATTTTCTGAATTACTATTCATCAGAATAGCATCCAGAATTACTATTATCACAGGATATGGGACCATAGGAAAACTCAAGTTGGGAGGACCCTCCAGAGATCACTGGTCCAACCTTAGATGGAAAAGGGAATCTGAGTGAGATTATTTAGCACCCTGTCCAGCTGTGTCATGGAAACCTCCAGTGCTGGGGAGTCCACCACATCCTTTTGGAGGTTGTTGCAGAGAGTGCTTCCTTGTGGTGAAATCCACACCACCTAAGGAATCGGAAGGTTTGTGATGAGACGTATGTATCATGCCAGAGCTGCTGTTCCCTCTCTGACAACCTTAACAGACACTTTGGCCCAGACACTTGTCATCCTGAGTGCCTGATAATAACCTTGAATGCACTCCCATGGCATTAAGATAATTTCAGCTTCTTTGGTTGCAAATGCCAATAACCAAATTCTGGATCTTGGTTCAGAACCAAACTTCAATTCCGGAGTAAACAGTGCCTTTGTCAGAACAAAATCCGCGTGCATAAAACCTATATCCTCAATATGTATCAATAACTAGTATTAAAATTTGCTGACACGTGAACATTTCCTGCTTCCATGGATGGTGGCAGCACAATTTCTATTGACCACAGTGAGATGGGATGTACCTCAGTGGGGTGATATTCTGATTCACGTGTTTCTGCCATTGATTTATAGAGTATCTACTGCCACAGCAGCTATTAACCTTCAGTTACAGTAGGACTTCAATAACTGAAATACCACTCTGAGTTTTCTTTGTAACAGTCAATATGATTTGTTCTAGAGAAAACCCATAAATATATATTTAAAGAACCAACCTTATCAGATTTCCAGCTATCATAGGAAGATATTGCTTCAACGTTTTTCTTCATCAGTCCTTAGTCACGAAAACCAAAATTTCAGGAGATCTTGGGGCTTTAGGGAGCAGGAAACCAATGTGTTAATTAATTGCAGGCTGATGAGAACATTGCTAGGACAGATGTTCAGCCACTCACACGGTCATTGCAAGAACTTCAAGTGAGATCTCACTTTCCCAGGAAGGATGAAATCTGGTAGGGAGAATGTATACAAAGGTGAAAAGGGCTCTGTGACAAGGAAACACAGGATGGGTCTGTACATGCACCAGCAATCTGATTTGCAAGGATGCTGAGAACAGACAACTTCTTTATCTCCCTTCTCTCCTATTAGTTTCGGCAACCTATTTATGACACTGGAAACTGGGGAAGGTCAGAGATAAGTCCTGTGAATCTGAGTAGAAATCTTCTTCCTGATGTGAACTGCAAACCAATTTCACAAAGGCATGACTTGAGCGGAGAAGCATATATTCATTGAAAAACATCCTTCTTCAGAACTGCATTTTGGCCATGTTTGTTTTGTGCATGCCCCAGTTGGCGCAATTAGCTCAAATATCACTGTCACGTGTCAGCTGCCATGCAGGTGATTGCAGCTGGAAAAGTCAAGAGCAGTTCCACGGCTGCTGTTCATAAGTGCATAAGAGCACCAGCCAGCCAGCAGCCTCTGGAGGAGGACTTGTCTTGCTCCTGAGCATGATCTAGCAGTGCAATAAAGAAGCTGGAAAGTGATGTAGATGACTGTGAACTAAGGTGTTTCATGTATCACTTATCCATTGCCATTCGCCTAAATGCATCCAGAACCTAAAACCATCTTTGTGAGCACCAAAGACCTTTGCCTAGTAACATTAAGGAGTTACTTCTCTTTCTCATGTTGTTCTTTGCCTGTGCCATCCCTGATCATTCTCATCTTTGGGTTTTGTTTGCTCTGCTAGACCTTAGTAATCTGGGGACTGAACCCCAAGGGCGTTGGACAAGCCCCTCCAGCTGGGGAACAGGCAGTAACCATAAGGCAGGCTGGGAAGAGGCAGGCTGCTGTAGTTTGTCTGTCCTGTCACTAGAGTGAGACATGCTCACAAGCATCCTGGTCTCCTCTTTCGGGAGGTGCTGAGCAGGCCTCTGGGGTGCTGGTGCTGGTGTTGGCATTGAGCGGGCACCCTGCACCATGGCAGACCTTGGCATTCTCAGCAGGCTGGGGTTTGGGGTTAGAAACTCTCCAGATTACCCCATTCTACTGCACAGACTTTTTATTTTTATAGTTGCCTTGGAACTGTGAAAGCGAAGGAGAGGGTGGGAGGGTCCCTAAAAATCCTTTGTCATGACCTCTTGATAGCCCCTGATTCCTGGGCTGGTCTGAGCTGTAGCCCACCAGAGTCCTCAGAATCTTTGTATTGACTTCCAGAAGTCTTTGAGCCAGACCATTACACTGCTTAGCCTGAGCAAGGCCAAGCAGCACGATAGCTATTGCAGATATTTCTCGTCCATGCAGCAAGGAGAGCGAACTTTTTACTGAAGGGTAAAAAGACAGCAGTAGTTCTGACATCTAAATAAAATGACTCATTGAGGAAACTGTCCTCTCTCCCCATCTGTGAAATGCCCACCTGAAGACCCGTGATTCACGACAATATATTTCAGAAGGGTCTGTAAGGATGGTTTTTTTGCCCTGTTTTTACTTTTTCTCAGAGTGTGATGCCCTGCCAGTGAGTGACTTGTGCAGTCCAGACGGAGAAAGCAAGCTGTTAAAAGGTAGTGATTGCAGCACTGATCTCTTGCAGGCTCTGCAGTGTGAGGAGGTGGTTCTGAATCACAATGAACTTAATTGAACAAGAAATGGCATTGATTTTTCCTTTTCAGCCCTCCCCATTGCTCACAGCAAAGGTGCATTGAACCCTCTGCCCCTGCCAAGCAGCAGAATTGCACAGCACAGTAGAATGGAGATTTTTTACTTTTGTCCTATAATTAGCATGTATTATTTTTAAATAGGGTAAAAACCAAAGCTCTCTAGGCTTTGAATTGTCATCAGGGAAAAGCACTGCTGGTGCAGCATGAGTTTCAGGAGTCCAAGGAATCAGGTTATGTGAGAAGCAATAGCTTGCTCCACACTCCCCTGGCCAGGAAATAACATTGCTCTTGAGTCCATCTGACTGTTGAAAGAACTAGAATGACACAATTGCCAAGGTGCTGAAGGTCATTTTGTATTATTTTTTTAACTTGGACAGGTAAAGGTACATAAGCTGCCTCCAATCTGCAGGGAAACAAGGAAGGAAAGCATCCCATACTCCAATTATTGAGTCGTTATTTTTTACGCTGTTAAGCTTGTTAACACAGAATGTTAAACACATGTTTGAACAGCTAGTGACTTCCTACAGAAGCTGTTAAACTTATCAGTGAACATCCCCAGGTCTTTACACTTACTTACAAGTGTATGAGGTGCTTGTGAATTTTCCAGTGTCTCTCCTGCTAATTTTCCCAAAATGTTAAAAAAAAAAAAAAAAGTATTTGGGAAACACGCTAGCAAATTCACACTGGCAGCCTTAGTGCCCAGATCCCAGCTCTGGTATCATAATTGGGTTCCTGGCTTGTTTTTTTCTTGAGGGGAATTCTCCAGTTGAGATTGCCAGGCTGAGCAGGAGAGGGAAGAATGACTAAAGGAAATTTAGGTGCAAAGTGTTAGGTAGAGCAGCAGATGCCACATATCACAGTGAGATAAGCTTCTACCCTTAATAAACACAAATCCCCAGTAGCAGGTACTGGCCACCAAAACAATTTGATCTGATGTTGGAAACGGGAGGGGAGGACAAACGCCACCGTGCTGCCCATCCTGGCTGCCAGCACAGGGTCTTGGGGCTGTGATCAGCCTAAATGCAGGGGCTGCTCTCAAGAGCTAGCTGCTGCAGAGTCAGTGCAACACCCCTCTCCCGTCTGCCTCCTGCCACTTGATATTTTCATTGCCTTCTGAGGAGTGATTAAATGGATAGTGAGCCTGTATGGGTTTCATGGAAAAGTTCTGTCATTGCCTGCAATAAGGGTAGGATCAGATTCTTCTAGGGTTGATATTATTCCTGAAAGCGCTGAACATTGTACAAGAACAGGAGCAATGTGCTGTATTGCAATAAGATACTTACAATGAAGTTACTGGCATCCAAGAACTCTAATGGGGAAAAACACAACTAAGAATTGCTGTTACCAAAAGGAGGGACTATGCTGAGTAGCCTAGGAAATGAAACTGAAGGAAATGTCAATATTTTGTGTTCACATGCCTGCTTAGGCAAGCCTTTGGCAGACCTCACCTGCTCCTGCTAAGCATTCATGCTTTGCAAACTCACCTCCAAGCTTGGCAGAAAAGGCCAGGGATTTCCCCTCCTCCAAGCCTGCACCATTATAAAAAGAGGCTGGTTTTGCTTGCCATTGTAAGGGAAGAGGTGGTAGTTCTGCTCTCCTGGTCAAGGGAAGTCTCTAACCAGATGCATAGGTTAAAGAAGCCAGCCAAGACCAGGAGCACCAAGGTAATACAAAGTGTTGGGAAGACTTAGGTGGAACTCGGCTTCTCCCTCTGAAAACAAAAGCAGAGCCATTTGACCCAGCTCGTGGCAGAGGTTGTGGCTGGGCATATCTCTTTCCAGCAAAGCCTCCAGGCCATCAGGTAAAGGCTGTTGCAGGCCCTACAGCCCATTCCCACAGCTAATGCCCTCATGTCTCAGTGATGAAGCTGCTGAGAGATAAGAGATTGGATGTGATCACCTGGGGAATGTCTCACATCAGCCAGCTCTGAGTACATTTGAGGATAAAGCTGCACCATTCATCTCAGAAGTGAGGCAGCTGTTCAACTACTACAGCTGTATTGGGTTTGGATTCTAACACTTTCCAACAGCAAGTCTTGAAACAGAAAAAAGTGTCAGGAAAAACTATAGGAAGCCTAGTGGCCTGAGAGTCTGTAGATGGAATAAGGTGAGACTATGAGATAGAGAGTTTAAAACCTAAAATATTTCATCTATTAAGAATATTCCAGTGATTCCATTGTGAGGATTACACCTAGCTTTTCACCCAGCTAAATCTCCTTTCCTAACGTTCTGAAGAAAAGCTGCTTTCTATTGCCAATTTTTCAATTACTTTCTCTGGTCAGAGAAGGATTTTGTGTGTGTAAAGTCTGAGGTTAATCTGACAAGGATTCTTGGAGAGATGAGCCTCTACATTGAGACTGGGCTTTCTTGTTGGTACAGGGTTTTCAGTTTGGGGGATTTTTAAATTTTATTTTTAAATACTCTATTTCAAAAATAAACGTTTGGAAGCATTTAATGTGACTATTTAGCTTTCTTATCTGAAAAATTTTTCTCCTACAAATATTTTAACAAGGACACTATTTAATTTCAAGAAATCTGCAGAGTAATTTTTTTAAGACATGCCTCTGACTTTAATCTGAGTTCCTGCCACCAACAACTTACGCACTTATTTAAAAAAAAAGTCTACTTACCTGCCTAAGGTGCTGTGCTTTTACAAGCAAAACAGACTGGGAAACCCTGTTCTGTCTGTACTAGAATTTTATGAATGAGAAGACAACCTTAGGAAAACTAGAGAAAACTGGGTAAGCAGCTTAAAATCTCCTAGAAGATCTGTACTTGTTGCTTTCTCTTAATAATTTCTGCAGTTGATTGCTAGTTAAACAGGTTGTGAGATGTGCTTGTGTGGCTGCTGCTGCTAAATGTGGTGGCACAGGTAGGCTCTGATGGCTGCTTTGTGTCCAGCGAGGGACTGTGTCAGATGAGAGGCACAGGAGAGGTGCTGGTGGTTTCAGGGTTGCTGATGATGGGATGGTGACAGCCAGCAAGGGCTGCTGGGGCTCTTCCCATCAGCAGCTTGCTGTGAGGCCCTGTGGCAGATATAGCCAGCCTCCTCCCTCCTACCCTGTGAAGAGACAGCAGAGGAAATGCCATTGTCTGCTTTCTGTGGGTGACTAAGGAAACTCTCCCTCCCATCAGTCTTGTGAGGAACATTAGGTGTGTCTTGGTGCTTCTGGGACATGCTTGAAAAGGGGAGCTGACCTTCCCTGCTGCTTTGGACAGTCAACCTTCATGCTGGACTTTCTAGTTCACAAATACCATTTAATTACATATTTTATGTAATAAGTTATATAGTTTATCTATTCCTTAGCCAAATAATTTAATTGTAAATTCTATTGACTAGCATGCCTGTTGTTAGAAGTCTTTGATGCAGGCACAGGCTGGGCACTATTAGCACCAGCATCACTTTATGGCTTGTTTCACCTCTGCCTTATGGCTCCTTTCAGTGTCTGCCCGGGTGACCACACTCCTACCAGCTCTGGTGAGACTTAGGTCTGGCATTGCAAGTGTATTTGGGCTCAAGAGCTGTAAATTGTAGGAGGTTTTCAGGCTCTATCCAAGCAAAGGGGTGCCAGATAACATGAGAACATATCAGGCCTTTCTTCTCAGTGTTTGGTTGTTGTCTAACTGGCAGAAAATCACACTGGTATCTCCAGAGTGCTGAATTACTTTATTCCTCCCTGCTTATTTTGCTAGGTAGGAAAGATTTCTCTTTCACATCAGTGGGACTAAAATGCAGTGCAGTGAAGTAGAAGATAAATCTGAAGTGCTATCAGATTTCTCAAACCCTAGCCCATGCTCTGCTCACTGAGGACTCCTCCAGCTCTGCAGCTGACCTACATTTAACCTTGTATTTCTTGCTCTTGCAGCTCCTGGGTTTTAAAAAACAGATCTCCCTGGATATAATCCTGGTTCTTTCTGTTACTTTCTTAATCCCTGATTTCTTATTGTTTGAAGAATTGTCGATGGAGCTGGTTGTTTCTTGCATGTGATCCAACAGATCCACCCATTGTGGAAATACGTCTTGTTTTCCCTTGTATGCTAAGAATCCACCAACAGGAAATAATGTTTCTCTTTTATTGCCTTATGTTATTTTTTTGTTTGTTTGTTTTTACACTCAGAAATTTTCTTTAAAATAATCTTTTTTCTTACTTATGCCCCTTTTTCTCCTGTGCTTTGTTTCCAACATTTATGCTATTCTCTTCCTTTCTTCTTCCTGTTTTCTTACTGCTTCTGATCACAGACAGGTACTTCATCCAAAGTACATCACTTTATAAAGCATTGCCAGTCACACCATGTGAATTTTCGCTGGCCAGCGTGTCCTGTCTGTATTTTGGGTGGTGGTCCAAGTTGTTTCATCTCTCTCTCTCCAAGATGAGCTTAAAATCTGCTCTGCTAAGCCCAGGGTGACTTTCAGGCCAAGAGATTCCAATCTCACATCGACATAGCAATGTTATTTAAATTTGTATGGTTGAAAATTGCAATTCTATTTATGATTTATTAATAGTTTTTTAACATTTACGGGTCTTTAAGGAGCCATATTCAGCTTCACTCACTGTATTATGTTTCTTTATGGCAGCAGCTGCTACCTGTCAGTGGTCACTCATGTCCTTTCACATGTGAGTTGAATGGGGCAGAACAGGGCATCTGCTACCATTACCAGGGATCTCTCTCCATGTTGGACTACATTTAATGAAAAGGTCCCCTGATAGCTCATAGGATTATTTAATCAGAGAATATCCCAGATGTGAGGTCCTGCAGTGGGATCTGGGCAATTCCAAGCACTAACAACAGATTGTATTCAGAGCAGCTCGTAATAAGAGAAGGACTTGACAGTGTTGGTGAACGAGAAGCTTGACATGACCTGACAATGCACACTTGCAATCCATAAAGCCAACCATATCCTGGGAGGGGATTCTGCACTTCTACTCTGCTCTGGTGAGATCCCACCTGGAGTGCTGCATTCACCTTTGAGGCCTTCAACATAAAGACATGGACCTGTTGGAGTGAGACCAGAGGAGGGCTGGGAAGGTGCTCATAGGGCTGGAGCACCTCTCCTACGAAGACAGGCTGTGAAAGCTGGGATTGTTCAGCCTGGAGAAGAGAAGACCCAGTGAAGACCTTACAGCACCTTGCAGTATCTCAAGTGGGTCTGCAGGAGAGGTGGAGGGGAACTTTTTACAAGGTCAAGTAGTCAGAGGACAAGAGAGAAAGACTCCAAACTGAAAGAGGGTAGGTTTACATGAGATATTAGGAAGAAATTCTTTACTGTGATGGTGGTGAGGCACTGGAACAGGTTGCCCAGAGAAGTTATGGCTGCCCCATACCCTGGAAGTGTTCAGGCCCAGGCTGGATGGGGCTTTGAGCAGCCTTCCTTAGCTACTTAGTGGAGGGTGTCCTGCCAATGGCAATGGAAGTAGGTGATCTCTAAGGTCCCTCCCTGCCCAATCCATTCTATGAAATGATTCTATGATCCTGAGTTAGAAGGAGCCAACAAAGATCATCCAAGTCCAGCTTCTGGCCCTGATCAGGACACCCCAGGAGCCACTCACTGTGCCTGAACATGTTGTTCCAACACTTTTTGAATTCTGTCAGGCTTGGGGTTGTGACAACTTCCCTGGGGAGCCTGTTCCAGTACCCAACCACCCTAACCTATTATCAGGTCTAATATCCCAACCTAAACTTTCCCTGACACAACATCAGGACATTCCCTTGGATCCTGTCAGTGGTGACCAGAGAGAAGAGCTCAATGTCCTCTTCCCTTCATGTGGAAGTTGTAGCCAGCAATGGGGTCTCCCTTCTGCCTCCTCCAGGTTGAACAAGCCAAGTGACCTCAACTGCTCTTCACATGGCTTTCCCTCAAGGCTCTTCACCATCCTGGTTGCCCTCCTTGGGAGGCTCTCTAACATCTTCACATCCTTTTTATATTGTGGCACCCAAAACTGCCCCCAGCACTCGAGGTGAGGCTGCCCCAGTGCAGAGCAGAGCGGGACAATCCCCTCCCTTGCCTGGCTGGTGATGCTGTGCCTGATGCCCCCCAGGACAGGGTTGGCCCTCCTGGCTGCCAGGGCACTGCTGACTCAGGTTCAACTTGCCATCAACCAGGATCCCCAGCTGCTTTTCCATGGGGCTGCTTTCCAGCCTCTCATTCCCTGGCCTGTCTGTACATCCAGGGCTGCCCTGTCCCAGGTGCAGGAGCCACCACTTTACCTTGTGCAATTTCATGCCGTTGGGGATTGCCCATCTCTCTGATTTTTTGAGGTCTCTCAGCGAGGCCACTCTGCCTTCAAGGGAGCGAACAGCTCCTCCCAATTTAGCATTATCAGCAAACTTACTTAGTATACCTTTGATTCTATGTCCAAGTCATTTATGAAGATGTTGAAGAGCACTGGCCTGAAATAGAGCTGTGCACATGCCAGTTGCCAGCCTGATATCACCCCATTCACTATAAACTTTTGTGCTCAACCTGTCAGCCAGTTTTTTGCCCAACAGAATCCTGCTATAGATCTGGAAGGGTCACACAGAAAGGACAATAGAGAGAGCAGCAGAATGTTCACTTCATTATAGGAAAGGTCAAGCAATTAACGTAATGAGCTCCACAAAGTGTATAAGGGTGCAGATCATCAATGCACAGACTTAAAAGACAGCATTGTAGCAAACTCCGGCAGCAGTTTCACTAACTTAAGAAAATTCTGAGTCTATGATGGTACTTGTCACAAGAGGCAAAAAAACCCCTCAACAAACCCAAAACAAACATCTCCCCTGTGAATCCTGTTCCAGGTCCTTGACTGTAGAGGACTGCTAGGCACAGAACTATTAGTATTATTAGCTTGAAATTGCATCTTGAGAAAATGACTGAACTTGCAAAGCTGGAGAGAAGAATTCCACTGAGGCACCACAGAGCTGGTGGGGGACGTAAAACCGTTCATTATTCTTCAGGTCTGGGGAAAATTACAGCAGAAGTAAAGAATTTATTTTGAAATATATTCTGGTTATTTCAGACACTAAGTGAAATTTGCACCAGCTGAATTGTTAGCATGCTTTTTTTTTTTCTTAAAGGGAAGAAAATAGTGTGAAGCCATGGCACACATGGGCTGCATTCTTTTTTTTGTTTTTGAAGTGAGATCTAAATTAGTGCGATCTGAATCAATCTGATAAACCAAGGGTGAAACTAGTCTGGACTTTTGTAACTGGGAGCCATACCCTGTACAGTGCAACAGACAACACACAAGCCATCTTTTAGGAGCTGTGAATGTGGCTCATTTCTGCCCCAGAGCTGAGACCACCAGGAGCTCAGAGAGTTCAGAAGGAAATGCTCTTCCTTGATCCTGGGTTTCTATTAAGCTGCTTTAATCACTTAAGCTGAGAATTACTCTATCTTTGTCTCTAATTTCTTCAGAATATCTGGATCACCTCAGGGGGTAGAAAAATAATATTTACATGTAAGATCATGAAAGAAGAGCTGCACCTGGCTAAATTTATCATCAACTCATGATGCACATGAGTTGATGATAAAGGAGTGTCTTGGGCTAAAGAAGGAATCAGGTTTGCATCTCATGTAAAGTCTTGGGTTTACTGCTACAAGATTAAACAATCAACTTTAAATCGGGGGTTTATAGCAAGTGATTGTTGGCTTGTTTTTGTAGTAACAGCCACCATTAAAGAATGTTTCAGTTTCTTACTGAAGACACAAAAAGGGAGGGGCTAGTGGCTAAACCACATGAAATATAAGGCAGTAAATTGTATTGTATGAACATTTTTTTTCTGCTCCCTTACCAATTAGAGGGAAAATTTTGCAATTTATTAGATTGGTAAATTTAGGATTGGTCTTGCAGTGTCCTGCATTATGGGAGAGTAAATGTTGGGAATCCTCCCTGACCTATGGCAGTGGCTATTAATTCTGATTACTCTTTTAGAGAGACAAGAGGCAAACCACATACAAAGTGAGAAAAAAACAGAGCAAATCCCATCACAAAGGTTACTGTCTTCCACACCGTTGTTTTTTTTGAGCAAACTGTCTGGAGAAGCACAGATTCATCACAGCTGCTTCAGCAACTGGCAAACTTCTAATTATGTTTCACTGTTCTGAGTATTACTTCTGGGATATTTTTTTGGATCACACATGATAAAAGGTGACTTTGACTTAGCTAACAAGCACAAAAAGAAGAGAAATAAGGCAGTGAATGAAAATTAGGTAGGAGGGAGAGAATGACTTCAGGAATCATCATGTTCTAGCCACTGAGGCAGGTTGTGTTGCCAACCTGGAGTAGTAATGGCTTGATGAATGCTGGAAGATGCACCCAGGGTGGTGGTGTCTGCTTCTTGGTGAAGGCCACTGTACCTTCCAGTGACCATGGAATAAATTACTCTCCTCCAAGAGGTATTGTGGCTTCATCTTGTTAATGGAATCAATCCATACATTCAAAGTTTCTGACTCAAGTCAAGCCCCTGATGTTGGCAAGCCCAGGAGTGTATTGTCTGATCTGTGATTAGCAAGACCACAGATAACAGAGAGAGAACACAGACAGATCCACGGCAAGCTTTTCAATGTAAGTTTTGCCACAAAAAAATGGTTTGGACAACTTGAATGTAAAACTAATTTCCACATCTGTATGTGCAGCTGGCTTGAGCCTGCATGGAAGCTCCTGCAGCTGGACCAACAGGACATCCTCAGAGTCTGAATTTGAAGCTACAGATTAACCCTCACTGACCAGACCAGTTGGTGGCTATCCCAGCCATGGGTCCAGTAGGTGTCATGGTGGTGTTTTGCAACAGCAGCTTGGCTAATACTTAATCCTCTGTTCCCTCAGGGGCTGCAGAGCAGCCTTCTTATGGTAACATCCATCAATCATTGCTTTGTTAGGCATGAACTTGGGGCAGGAAGACCAAGAGGAGCTGCAAGTCCAGTCACATAGCTCAGGGAATTTCTGAAGGAATAATAAAACTAAAAATTCCTTCATATAATCTTACAACAGATTTGAATTTTTAAAGGAAAAAATCCCTTAAACAGCTCACTATATTCTGTATCTATATAGCCTTTCATCTGGGGACTAGCTTTCTGGTTTATTTTACAAAAAACAGTTTTCCAGTGCTTCAGATTTTCAAGGGATTTTGATAAGGTGAGGAGGAATTTGCTTGTACACAAGCTGTGGGAGAACTTTTGGCATTTCTCTTCACACTGGCATGTTTCTGTCTCCAGTTGGGACCCACCTGAGTCCCTCCACTTGGCTGCTGCACTTCTGTCCTTCATGCATACGCAGCAAGACATCCATTTTCACTTTTCTCCAGTTCAAATAAATTTGTAATCTGATAAAAAAGGCCATTATGGGGACCGAAAAATCATAAAAAGTGACAATTCTTGTCCCCTCCTGACTTTCCTGACATTACCTCTCACTCAAGCTGCCAGGAAGCAGCATCTGCCTCCCTTGTTATCCTGGCATTTCCCCCACATGATGAAGAAAAATCCTCTTCCTCATTACCAGCCACACATTGCATCCTGCTTTGCACCTGCTTCTTGTTTTCCCAATTATTTTCTTTACTTTGGTTTACAAGTCTTAATTTAGAAAGGAATAATCAAATGTAATTCTTCCCAGATACATTTGTTCTCCTCCTTACCAGTCCACTGAAATCCTTCCTTATCCCTTTCCTTCCTCTTTTCTTTCTGTCTGCTCAGATTCATTTCTTTTCCCAGCCTTTGTTGTTTCACCTCTCCTCCCTTTTCTCCCACAGACTTGTTGCTTCTGCTCTGTGGTCAGCGGTGGGATGAGCTGTGGTCAGCTCTGTTGTGTGGTGCAAGGAAGGCTCCAAGAAGCAGCTCTGCTTTGCACACCAGAAGCCTGGGGTGCCAGTCAGCCTCAGGGCATTGCTCCCATTTGGGACCAACTTCTTTGTATTCCAGAAGGAACCAGCTGGTGATGGCTCTCAGATTTGTTGATGGTGGTGTTGAGGCTCAGACCAATGAAAATTCCTAAAGCCTGGAGGAATGGAACAACACAGAAATTGCCTTTGAACCACTAGGAAAAAGCTGTAAATTCAAGGCAAGTCTCAAGCAATCTCACATGCCTCCAACACCTCATTCCTTGTAACTCCTCAAAACACCCTGGTGACAGACAGCTGTCGTGTGACAATGGTCCACTCCCTGTGAAAGCTTTTCCAGGCACTAATAACAGCAATCCAGCTGTCTCAGAGCCCAAGGCAAATGTTTTCTTCAACACATACCGGCACTACTTAATACAGATAGGCTGCCTGTGAAACACATAACCTCAAAAGGGTTGCCATTTCTGTCTCAAAATTTCCCTTAATTTGATGAGAATAGCTAGTGACAAGCAGGGCTCACTGTGGTTCTTGGAGGGGCAAGCTCTACAGTCCAACACGAGTGGAGGTGGTGGGGTTTGACCTCCTGCTTCTGTCAAGTGCTCAGGTTCCTCTCCAGCCTTTGGCCCCTAAGCAGAAAATGCCGTGATGCAGCTGAGACTTGGACAAGCACTGAATGCAAACGTGCCTTCCTATCAATTAAGCAGGAAGAAACAATCATTTGGCTGCAAATATCCTGAGTGCTAAAGCAAGCAGTTTAATTACTGAATCTTGCTGAAATTCAGCTTCATTGAGAAATGAAGTCTAAGTCTCTTCCCATGGGGGTGGCTGCACTTCTGTTCCCTTAAGGAGCATGGTAATTTTTCTTATTGTGGTCCTCATGGTTGGTTAAAAATCAATTTTCTTTATCCTAATTCTATCTATGTAAAATCCTGCTGTGTGCTAACTGCAGCCACCCCTTTGAGCTCAAATGCCTACTGTGATGACTTTTCTTAGGTGAACTTTGCCTCATAAGTGTTGTGTCATTATTTAACACAATAGAAAGCTATTATAATGGGTCTGTATAATTAAAGTAATTAATGTAACTAATTACATTTTTTTTTGTAAGGAAAACAGATATATGTAATAAAGTAGTGCTCTTGTCTTAATCTTCCATCTTATTTCTATACAAAGTGAGCCTCCCACATGTGGAACTTTTTCTCATTTCACAAAAATAGAATAAATCAATTTAACAGGAACTAGAAATTCTCCAGGATGTGTAATTAAGGGCTTGGTCTATTTGTCTGCCTAGCTTTCATAATCTACCAAATATTACTGCTTTTGGTCTAAAAGCTGGGGGATATGCTCTACTAGAAGGTCTGTACTAGATTGTGTTTCTTTCAGCCTAGTACTCACCAAAATGTCTCATCTGCAAAAATCTGGGATTTTAACACTTAACATAAAAGAATAACAGAGGTGGAACTACTATTAAGAAAAAACATCCACTTGGTTTTCATTATTCACCCCACCTGTTTCCTCAAATGGCTCAAATCCAAATGTTTTGACACTCAAATCCTGACATCAACCTGTGACTGTAAAGTTAGTGCATTTTTTAGCTGTTAAGGAACTGCATGTTATCAGTTTGTCACATGCTGTAAACAGGCACATCTTTATTGAAGCCAGTTGTACTCCTTTGACTCCATGCAAAATAAATAGTTGGTCCATCGTATTATAAGTCTTTATCCAATTCTAATTAAAACCAAATTATTCTATTGCCAGATTCCTAGAGAGCTGGATCAGACTCCGAGAAACAATGGGGAGAGCTGTAATTTGTGTAATTTTTTAATATCATACCTAAGGATTTATATTTATTCAAATGTCCATGGCTAAAATCCAGCAAGCGGAGCTGCAGGCTTTGAACAAACTTCATCTCCCCAACTTGAGTGTTCCAGAACCAATGCAAAGAACTCCATAAAAGATTTAATTTTGAGGTCTGAGGTCACTAATACTAAATGGCACTCCTCAGCTCCAAATTCCAGCCAGGTGACCAGAGAAAAAAATTTAATGATGCTTATCTCTGATAGGATAAGAAAAATCTTAAAGTTTAAAATTTGTCCTTTCATCTTATCAACCAGCCATAATGGATGAAAGTAACTTGCTACACGATTCTAGTTCAGTGAGAAGAGGGAAAAGAAGTGTGACAATGAGTCATCTGGTACAAAACATCAGAATTCAGTAAATAAAGCATTTTTTTCCCAGGCAAACTGGCTTTTTTCTGGTAAGGTCTGCATGACAGCTGTGTATTTCCAAGAGTGCCATTCTCTAGAGGCAAGAGAGCTAAAGAATACCGGTAAGTCATGGGTAACCTACTTCTCTTGTGTATTACCTCACATGCTCCTTTTTTTTTTTTTTTGGAGCGTCTGTCTCAGCAAACCAGGGGAATCACGGGCAGTGCACACACTTACAAAGCTGTTCCGCACCGAGACTGACCCCCAGACTCTAACTCAGGTGCTTGGACTGCTCACTTACTGGTTTACAGTGCCCTCAATCAGTCCTACAAACAAAAACAAGGAAGAGGGGCTGTTCTTGGAGGCTCTGAATTAGAAACCCTGTGATCTGCTGCTGGCACAGACAGACAGGCACAACCTTGTCAGCCCTGCTAATAAACTTCAGTCACAGAGCTGACCTGCTGACAGGCTTCACAAGCTGATGATATCTTGCAGCTCTTAGGCAAAGATTGTTTCACATGTCAGTGCAGAAGGCTTCTCTGTGATATTACTTTTAGATTAAGGTTTTTATTAGAGAGCTAGAGTGAAAAGAGAACATGAGGAAGAGAGGAGGGCTGTGACATCAATATTTTCAAATGCTTCTCCCTTGCCCCCAGCTCCTTAATCTATGCTGAGTTACCATTCAGTGATGGAGCTGTGCAATTCCACTCATCTCCCAGCAAGCAGTCATGGACCACAGTATGGCTTGCTGAATATTGAACAAAATATGCTTCATGGAAGGTGGCCCCAGCCCCAGGAACCAGCTGTTTCAATAGAGGGTGGAAGGTAATACATGGCTGTTGGCAGGGAGGGAATGGTGAACTAAATGGTTTTAGGCTCAGTGTTACATCTTGGCCCTGCTCTACACAGGGCTGCCCACGAGACACTGCTCTGCTGAGTCCTCACTCCTTGTGAGCTGTCTGTGCCAAGGGTATCCACACTGCACATCACAGGATACACCTGCTGAGGAGGCACCTGCCCTGTGCTGCACCACCTCTGGAAAGATCAGAGAATCACAATTGTAGAATACCCTAAACAGGCAGGGACCATAAAGATCATCAAAGTCCAACTCGTGTCCCTGCTCAGGAGTCAAACCATGTGCTTGAGAGCATTGTCCAAGCGTTTCTTGAACTCTGTCAGGTTTGCTCCTGTGACCCCTTCCCTGGGAAGCCTGTTCCAGTGCCCAACCACATTCTGAGTGAAGGATCTTTTCCTGATATCCAAGTTAAACCTCCCCCGACAGAGCTTCAGGCCATTCCCTTGGGTCCTGTCACTGGTCACCACAGAGAAGAGATCAGTGCCTTCCCCTCCTCTTCCCCTCATGAGGAAGCTGTAGACCGTGATGAGGTCTCCCCTCAGTCTCCTCCAGGCTGAATAGACCAAGTGACCTCAGCCCCCTCTCAGTCACCCTTCTCCCCCTCAAGGCCCTTTTTCATCTTTGTAGGCCTCCTTTGGAGCTCTCTAACAGCTCTGTAGCTTTCTTATATTGTGTTGCCCAAAATTGCCCACAGGACTTGAGGTGAGGCTGCACCAGCATGGAGTATAATGGGACAATCCCTTCCTTTGGGCAACTGGCAATAATAGAGACATGAGATCCCTCTAGTACCCAGAGCACCTTGCATCTGTACAGGCATCTGTCCTGACAGTGGCCCACTGATGTCTGGATGTGAAAGGTTGCCTTCAGAGGTACTTGTGGTCTCTGCTTTGGGAAATATTTATGTGTATTTGTGCTGTCTTCCATGTCCAAGGGCAGGTGAACTTTGCAGGGAGCTGGAAAGCCATGCACTGCTGCCCAAGCCACATGCTGAGGCTGTTCAGGGTGTCTCAAGTGACCACTGCAGCATGCAGGAGGTATGGCATACTCCAGTTGTGCTGGGACACCAGTGAGACAGACTGTCCTCCCCAGTGGTATCCTGACCACTCTGTCACCAAGTGGGACACCACTGATGTGTGCAGGAAATTTATCCACACACCTTGGCCATACTGGTCAAGCACAGGGTACTCTTGGTGTATCTCAGCACCGTCTACCTTGATGATGAATTTGACACTAGGTAGGAGGAAGCCAGTAGTTCACCTGAGACCATCCAGGTCCTTCACCAAACTGTGCCAAGGCAGTAGGGACCCTGACAACTCACTGTGATCCTCACAGGGGACAAGAAGCACATGCTCTCTGCATACATCAGCAAAGTCCTCTGTCTCTATAAGCTTCCATATCACTCTGCACCATGATTAGCAACACCTATTCTACTGCCTACCCTCGAGATTCCTCTTTCTCTTTCCATTGCTTCCAACTCCATCCCTTCTAATAGTTTTCCCTTCTCTGTCCCCTCTCTTTTCACATGGCAGACATTTCACTCTGTCCCTTCTCCACCTGGCTGGATTTGCCAGCCTCTCTCAATGAAATCCTCTCTCTATGAGAAAAAACCAGTTTATTCTCTTTTGATTCTTCAATATCTTAAGCAAGAGGTGTAGCTCCAAGCTGTGAGGAGCAGCTGACTGACTGGGACATCCAAAGATCTCTGTCCTCAGCCAACACTTCCAAATGTAGGTTTTGTCCTCTTCACGTAGATACTCCGGTATAAGGGTGAGCAGGGTGAGCAGGAAAGGGCAATTTGCCTACTTTGTGCAGCCTCCATCACTGGTGGCTAGCTGATTAGACAATTGCATTAATTCCTCTATATGTTTTAATACAGAATCTTCAGGAAATCTAGTAGTTTTTATATGTAATTGTCCTTCTCAGACATTTGTTGAAACATTCCTTGCTTTGCTACAAACTCACATAATGAGCAGAGTGTTTGCAGGGCCACCCCACGATTTAGTGTAGAACCCTCTCCTGAAAATGGACCCTTCATGGGCCATAATGTTCTCCAGTCTTTGGAGAAACTCTTGGTGGATGGGTTCCTTTCTGCCACCACCAGGTTCATGGCGTGCCCATCCAGAAAAGCTGAACACCTCTTGACTGGTGCTGCACTGTCCTTTGCATTAAAGGCCATGCTGTGGTCTCAGTCCTGGTGTGACCATCTAGGCTTTCAGCAGGGAATGGTGGCTTGGGGTGCTCAGCTGGAATTTGCCAGCCAAGGATGCAGCCCCACAGATTTTCACCGGTGCTGCGAGATAAGTGCTGGTAATAGAAAGAGGAAGGCTCAAAAGAAATATTTACCTGGCAATATCCCTTTAAACCCATGAGTCATCATCACAAGCACACTTCAGATTCTCTTTCCATTCATGTCTCAAGGACCAATACCTCAGTTCATGAAAATTTTAGGCAGTTGCTTTTCCTGTGGTGTTTCAAATTCTGGCTAATGGATGTGGGTAGCAGAGATGACTTAGTTATGAATGAACAATGCTCTGGTGAATAAGTCCATGCACTTCTCCAGCTCCTCAACAGAACCCGTGTAGCTGTGAGTGGGTTTGACAGGGTCAGACTTTGACATCTGAAATGGAGCAATGATGGAGCAGCTGCTGCTTCATATGCTTGTCAGTCATAGCCTCAGAATGCAAAACAACCTGGTTTTCAGGGCTCTGCTTTAGAGAGAAAACACTTTGAGTCAAGGTGCATGTCTAGGCATAATGCAAGGTCTTATCCCACATTATTGCACTGATTATTGTAATTATGTCCTTTCAGGACAGTTTCAAGCTACACCCTATCCAATTAGAGCTGTTTTAAATACCTTTTTTACTGTACATCATGTGGTGCTGGAGAAAGGAGGTAGTACACTTATTTAGTTTCTTGCTCTTACAGTAAGGCTTTTTATGGCAAGAGAGTTGGCATTATTAATATTCTTTATTTTACTGATGGCTATGTATAAAGCTATCTTCCTGTGCACCGTGCCAAAAATGTTCTTATAAATGTGTTTCTGCAGTGCAGTGTCCGGTTTTATATACAGATAAAGAATAGGCCCTCCGTACTATTAGCCCATTCTTTTGTGATAGGTTTTATACACTGAATTCTCATACACTTCATTTGCAACAGAACACATGAAATTGTGGCATCATTAAAGTCCACAGCAGCAGTGGGAAAAGGATTTCTCCTTGAATATCTACATATGTTGATCAATAGTGTTTAGCAGAGCTAAATCTCCTGGGCTTTTTATGCAAGGGAGTGACTCTTCTAGATTTATCTCTTCCTCTTTTCTTTTCCATCCTCCTTTTAGATTTGGATTTGATTTTTTTTTTTTTTAAACTTTTGTTTGTTTGTTTGGTTGATTGGTTGTTTTCTTGTTTGCTTGGCTGACTCTGGGTGCTGCAAATCACTCTTACCTGCTCTGATCTGTTATTTCTCCTTCCCAAGGTGAGACCCTCTGAGCCTTCTGCCCCAATCCTGCCAGTTTCCAGCAGCTCTGACGACCTCTCTGAACTGGGCCCATTGGTTGCAAACATTGGCAACCTCCCTGTTGCTGAGCAGTGGATTTGCCAGGGAGGTCTCCCACCACCACACAGTTCGAGGCATTAGTGGTTCCTGCTGGGGCAGAGAGAGGGAAGGAAGAGAAGGCCTGTACTGTTTGGCAGCCTCCTGGGTAAAGCCTGCTGTTTCAACAAGGAAAAGAAATTGGAAGAGATCATCATCCACTTTTTTTTTTCTTTTCACAGTTTTCCCTCTATGCTTTCAAAGAGTGAAGGTCAAAATTGAATGCCAGCATTTCCTGTGCATTTATCAAGTGTCATCATGGAAAGGAGCCCCAGGTGAGAGTCTGTGGATGTCCCACTGCTCAACTCTCAGTGGTGCTGGCCCACCATAGCTGGTTTGTGTAATGAACACCCCCAACCATCCCAGACTTCAAATTGTGTTTGGGAGCATCAGCCTTGGGTTTGTGTTGTTGTGAGTTAATGCCTCCTGGTCTCTGAGTCATTGCTGATGAATATTCGGGTGTTTGGAGCCTCATCCCTTGCACACATGAGCATTTTCCAGCAATGTTAATGAGATTTGCAACCAATCCTTGTTGAGTAGAGCATAGCCAGAGCCTAGCAGAGCAAAGAAAGAAGGAACAAATTGGCATCCTGCCATAATCCAAACATCCTGATAGCCAAATTCTGACCCGCTGACCATAATGCTTCCAGAGTCAAATACTTCAAAATTACATGTACCTTTGCTTTGTCCTGCATAAAAATACTTATTTCTAGTCAAAACCAGAAAAACAAGAAACCCTATAATGTCCAAAAGCACTTTCTAGGACATGTCTGAAAAATACTGACTCAAGAATCCTGAAGTCGGCATGAATATAAAGTTGAAGTAATTCAGGAGGAGAAGGCATACTAAAATGTTCTAAACCCCCTGAACTTGTTTGGCTTTTTTTTACAAAAGTGACCATAATTGTGATAGATTTTTCTGTTTAAGCTCATGCAAACCTCCTAGTCTCTATAGTTGCTCTTCTTATAGTAGCAGGCCCTGAGATCCTGTATGTAAATCATGTTGCAGACTCATTAGTGTTACTGATGCTTGGTTGCTAGCTGAGACACCAGTTCTGATTTAGGGTATTTTGACACTTAGCAACAAACTAAGCTTTGTGAGCAGGTGGCTGAGCCAAAATAGTAGCCGAGTTTGCAGTTAGCTGAAATAATAACAAGGAATTGCTGGTCAGAATATGTTTTCTTTCTTGATTTATTGAAACAGCCTACAAAAAACTCGTTTGTGAAGGATCCACTCCCACGAGACACCTGCTTTGAAGCCACCATAATACAGGTGTTTTGCTTTGCACACAGAGGAACAGCCACCACACCCAGAGTGTCCAACCAGCGAATCCATTCACCTGTGGTGACCAAAGTAATCAACAGCCTGTGTTTCTTGCTTACCCAGGCGATTTTTAACCACTCAGTTCTAAGCTCTCCCAACAGCTTCTTGCACCTGCAATTCTAAATACACCTTCCTTTCCAGATCTACATTGCTGTTCTCTCTGCCTGAGGAATTGGGAGTTGTCTCAGAGGGTCTCTCCCACACCTGGTGTGGAAATTCTCTTTCTATCACTCCTCTTATGCTGTACAGAGAGGATAAGGATGTCCACCTTTCCTTTGAGGGTCTCAGTGATACCTTGGATCAAGAACCTCCTCTCACTCTTTCCCAGCCTGGCTGCCCTTCGCAAGATAAACAACTTTCCAGGCACTGGAGATAGCATAAAGCTGTCACTGTGTGCAGCGTCCACAAACTTTCCCTGTCTGAGAGGGAAGGAGACCACTTCCCCCCGACATGAGACCCTCTCAATATGTCAGATAGCCAGAATAAAACAAAAGAACAGCCAAGACATCCGAGGAGAGACCAGCTCTCTGCTTTGGACAATGTGCATTTGCACTCTTCTGGTTCCTTTTATGCTGCATGTTTGCAGTCTAATACAGGGATTTGAAACCTGTGGCTGAAGATCAGACACGGCCTGAAAATTAATCTCTCATGGGCTGTGGCCACTCAGTTTTTAAAAGCATGACTACTGGCTTGCTCGGTGGCCTGAGCTCCTGGGGTGCCTGGCCAGCAGTGGCTGAAAGAGCAGCAGAGCTCTTGTCAAGAGGGCAGATCCCACTCTGGGCTAGAGGATGGCACTTGGGAAGGTCTGAGCATCCCTCTGTTCCTCCCAGCTCCGTGATTTCACTGCGAGGCTGTGAGCAAACCTCTTCCAGAGCTCTTGTGCTCTGCAATATGGGGCTAGAAATAGCAGTTCGTCTCATGCGCGAGACTTGCCATCTGTTTGGGAACCTTGCTAGCAGGTTCACCAGCTGAAAGTTAAGTGTTGAAGGCTTTGTATGGGAGGATGAGAAGGTGTATGTGTGTAGTGGGGGGCAGGTTGGGGTGGTAGCCTTGCAAAGGTTTGTGCAGCAGTCGTGAAAGCAGCAGAAGGGACTGTGGGCACTGCCTTGGTTGAGATGCTGAGGGTGTTTCCAGTGTGCTGAGTTGGACATGAAACTCAACACTCAGGCTCATAAGCCAGTGAGTGGTAGGTACTTGGTAGCTCCATTATGGGCAGGCAGCCTGAACCACTTTAGAGGACAAAACTTATTTTCAGAAGGCAGAGGAACATGGTCTAGGAAAATAAGCTTTCTTGCAGCATGAACTTGCAGGAATCGCTAGTCACTTTCTAAAATCCTGCCAGTTTACATTTACAGATCATTATGCATAAAGAACTAAGTTTTACTAAGAGTTGCAGAAGAAATCAATGAAGATATTGCAGAGAATTGTGATCCCAATGAGAAAATTAGCTGCAGGAGAGGAGGAATTGTTGACAAGCAGAAAGCTTTTCCCAGAAAAATACCACTGCTGTTATTAGGAAAGCATGAGGGAAAAAAGATATATATAACTCAACACATGAGTGAGTTGTCTGGCTTAGGGGAAAAGGTATTGTTTTTTAAAAAGTTATTTTAAAGATGTAGGCAGGTCTTTACAGCACAGACAAGGATTCTGCATATTATGTTTGCTAGCATGGGGAATTCAGCAAATGAGCACCTAACCCAAAGGGCTCCATCCCAGATGATAAGTCTCATGCAAGGGGTATTTTAGGGTACCCCTGGGCCCACATGGAGAGATTGGGCCGGGACTTCTGCGACAAGTGCACTGCAGAGAAAGAGGAAGAATGATCAGCAAAGGCCATGGTATAGACTGGAGTTATCAGGAAAATATTAACCCTGTAGGAAATGGTCAGATCCTGTTATTGCCTCTATGAACCCTTGGCCTGATTATTGCCACGTGGTACATTAGATTATTTCTTCACAACAGCTTTTGTAAAGCCTTTTATACATTCATGAATAGACATAAAAAAAAAAAAGTAAGCTGCTTTCTTACCAGCTTGATACATTCCAAAGGGCCAGGCCTCCACATCCTAGGATACGTGAGTGCTTTGAAGATGCCTAAAAGTGAGTGTGCATGTGAATGTGTCTAATGTATGTGTGTGGAGACCTTGAGGGCCTTCTGGTTGATGGTGCCCAAACATTTAACTGGAATGACTTGGAAGCCCTTCTAAGATACAAAGAATGCAGAGAAAGAGTTTTTGCAATGAAGAGGTGGCAAGTGAGAAACACTGGCCTTTGGGCTTTTGGTGCTCTTGCCTTCACACCTCAGTGTCTGTTTTCTGAGTTGTTTGGGATCTTAGTAATGTACTCAAGGCTACTGAGTCAAACAGAGCTAAGTTCAGACCTCAAAAGTGTTACAGATCTTCCCATCAAACCCACAGGGGACCAGTTTAACATTCAGGCTACAGGATATGTAATGTACTTAACAATAATGTTGATTCATTTTCACACCAACAACCTGTATGTGTGCTAATACTTCAAAAGTCAGTGGGCCAGTTTAAAGGGAAAACTGTTGGCAATGCTTTAGAATCAATATCAACTGAAGTGACTGACTCAGAGGTAGGAAGAAACCATCAAGACTGTAGGAATAGAGCAAAACAAGCTTTTAAGGAGGTAGAGCTGTGGCTAATTTTGAGTGAGCGGCATCAAAACATCACTGTACCTACTTCTAGGGTGCCAAAAAATGTATTACTGTGTTGTTCCACATCACTCTGAGCCATTCTGGATCAGCCTCCAGTGCAGTAAGACACTTAAGATGACTTACAAAAGTGTTGAGAAAGGAAACAGGTGGAAAGTGTTTTCAAGGCTGATTCAGTAGTAAAAATGTTGGTCTCTGATGAAATAAGGAAACCTGGCTGGAGTATGGAGGAGTTGATTTACATTTCCTGTCACACAGAAATGCTCAATTGATGTACTTCTCAAGAGAAATTTCTGAGTCAAAGATGATACAGCATTGGTGTGTTCAGTGTTTGCACTAGTATCAAAGTAAATTTATCAAAGACCCAGGATACAGGCATCCAACTTGGGCTAATTAAAAGCAGATCTTGCTTTTTCAATCAAATACTATGTTTTAGTCAATAAAGAGCACAAAGCCAAACCAAGACCTGATGTAAGCCAGTCCAACCCTGACACAGCAGCTGCTTTAGGTATTACTTTAACCAGCTTTTACAACACAAAAAAAACATAGTTAATATTGATTCTTTCAAAAGCTGGCACATTATCAATGGTCTTATATGTGTTCTGGTAAGACATGGCTCTTCCTGGGAGGGACCATGTGCTTTCACTGAAGCCAGCAGGAGCCAAGCATTTTTTACTCTGTACCTTTGAAAAACAGCCCTGTATCTCACTGCAAATCAACCCTCACCAAAAGCAACCATCTGGGATGATTGTTGCTGGAGATGTTACGCATGAAATAACTTTAACTCCTCTATCTATTTCTACATTGCATACATGATTTATCATAACCTGGAGAAACAATACCATGTTTCTGATTTATATTTTTTAAAAATCCATAGCCCATGTCAAATCTTTGGGAAAAAAAATAACATATGACTTCCTGATCAGCATACAATTCTTAATTTGAAGCCAAGTAAGAATTAGCTCATGCTTTGAAAGCTTGTTTATTCCCATTATTTCTCCCGATTTTTTGTTTCCCTGCAAGTGCAAATTTATTTTTTTAAAAAAGACAGCAGTGGTTGCTCTGAGGGTCACTTTCTGGACCCTGTGGCTCAGCATTGGTCCATGGCTCCAGGCAATGCTTGCAAGGAGTATGAACCTGACCCAGCTGTAAAACAGGACACAAAACAGAGAACAGACTTGCACAAGGATGTCCAAATATCAAATTATGATCTTGTTGACGTCATTGCCTCCCTTGGCAAGTGACTGATTCTCAGAAATGTTCCCTTCTTTCTCTGGCTTTAGGAACGGGTTTAGAGCTTTGGTTCTTGTTCAGGTTCTCTGATTTTATTCCCATTATTCCCCTTGATTCTCCAGTTAATTTTTGGAGATCTCCTTAAGTCAGTACATGTGACAACAAGAGAAGTAACAATCAGACTTCTGAAGATTTACCTGCTCTTCTTTGTGTTATTTTTTTCTTTTCTGGTATACTCCAGGAGGAGGTCCTGGAGCTGACTTTATTACTCAAGTCGTTTACCAGGAACCTATTAGAGTGGATTGCAATAGTAAATGGATCTACTGTAACCCAGCCAGACATCAACAATACAGCTCAAAATTAATGAAACAAGAACAAGAAAAAAGGAAGAGGAAAAACACAGTTATCTTTTATTATTTGGTGTTTCCCCATGTGTATTATTTTATTTTCAAGGGATGGAGAATTGAAGCACAAAGTCAAAACTCTCTCCCCTCACCGATGACAGTGATGGGACCAAGCAAAGGGGAGCAGAAGGGATTTCTGGTATCTGCTGGTATAGGCAGTTACCAAACTAATCTCAGCTACCTCCCAGCCACATCAGCCTTTAATTCCAGCCTTCAACTCCATCACCCTGGGTTTCTGGTGCACCAAAACTCTGAGCTGGTGGGCTCAGTGTGGGGCTGAAAGACTGAGAGCTTCTGGGCTGTGTCCCACACTGTAAGTCCATCAGCCTCAGTGGTGATAACTTTCTTTAAGGAAGCTTACCAGGATTTGCCTGAAAGCCCTGATCCTACTGGAAAAGTGTTCAACTGGACAGATTTTAATACAATTAATTATATTAATAATTAATATAATAAATCATTAAAATAAAAAATTATAAGAACTGGACAACTAAGTCTCTGTAAATTTAGTTACTGCAATGGCTCATCACTTCAGCCACTCTAGTCCCATTGAAAGCAGCATGGGATACTCCCACTCTCAAGCTGCTAGCACAGACAGCCAGCCCCAAGCATGTGTTGCCACAGATGTTTACAAAAGAGGGGATCCCACCACCAATACAATGACTACAGATGTCCTGAACCTTGGCCAGGAGTTTTGCCTTCTCCCCTTCAGCTCTATGAAATCCCCTGCTTTTGGTCTTTCATGGGCTCTGCAATGTGTCTCAAGTTTCTGCCCTAAATTCAGCAAGGCCAAGGAAGCAGAGAAAGGGCTGGGGTAAGGGGCCAAGGACGCAAGCTGGTCCTTCTCTTCCCACCCACTGGCTCTTCAAGCCCTGCTCAGAAAGCAGAGTTACTCTTTCTTTACAGCCATGCTGTTGTATACCATGATTGCATTTTTCTGGTAAGCCCTGTAACATACAGGGTAGTGGGAAACCCAAAGTTGCCTGGCTAAGTGAGAAGCTAAATTAACAGCAGATTTTTGAGAGGAGTTACAATCCTGGTCACATTTAATGGACTCAGTGTGTGACCCTCATTAGCCTCTCCTGCAGCAATGAGTTGGCTACTCCTGCACCCAGGAGCCCTGGGCCAGCAATCCATCTTCCAGAGCCACAAATAGCTGATTGCTCATCCCAAACACACCCACCAGCCCATCACCAGAGGAGTGCACTGCCAGTGAAGGCACACACAGCCTAAATAGTGACTGCCTTCATCTTGTTCTCCTGTTGATCCCTTCCCTTATCCATTGCATTTTCCCCCACTCCTGCAGGAATGACACTGGGATCCAACACGCAGAGCCTACACCCAGATCACAGTCCTTCCTGCCCAACCTCCCTATCCATCCTGGCCAAGGAAGAGAATATTCCTGTGGGAAAAAAAGTGTGTAATTGGTCTATACGGTGGGGATGACGGTTGCCCTGTTTTTGAAAGCCTTCTGAAAAGTTTATATTCTCGAGTCAGATTTTCTCACACATTGTACTAAAAACACTAGCTTGGTTTACATTCCTTCTTGGAGAAAAAAAAACTGATGGACTAGTCAGCTAGCCAGTCTGGTTGAGAGGTGGGATTTCATCTTCCAATCCTCTCTCACTTTGCAAACCCTATAAATTGTGTATCCATAATAAACAAGGGCTCTCTTTTGGGGGCTTCTGCTGTTCTCTAGATTGTGGTGAAACCATGTCCTTCTTTTTGTGTCCTGTTGCCACAGATGACCATGCTGCAGAGGGACTGACTTAGTATCAGTCATGTATTTCTCTTTCTGAGCACTTGGCTTTGTCACCTGCTAATGCCTTCTACATAGACCCAGCACCAGTAGGGTAAGGCACAAGCCTAAAAAAGAAAAATTCCCAGAGTGTCTTTACATGCTTGGACCTGTCTGGTCAGAGCTACCAACTGTGGACAAAGCAGACAGAATCGGGTGTAATGCCGTGCTAAAACCTTGGAAAGCTTTAGCCTGCAGCTGTGGCCCACCATCATTATTAGTTTAGTCCATGCTTTGTTTCTAAGCACCTGTTTTCTTGGCACAGGTTTTGTGCAACAGAGACCTATGGGCTGAACAAATTGTTGTGGATGAAAAGCACCCAAGAAGGGATGTGAGCCATAAAGTCCCTTTCCTGCTGCAGGAAGAGATATTTGACCTCTGGTTTTTTTGAGCAGTGACATAAAGGAACCAAGATCCACTTGGTGACAGGAATTACAGATTCAGAAAGAGAGTGGCATAATCAGTTTGCCTGCTGGCATGCCTGCTTTGTCCTAGATACAGCCTCTTCTGCCTCTCTCCCTCAACATTGTCCCTAGTTATATTTGTTTCTTGCTACTCAGTTTCTAAATATATGAAAATCACATGAGGGTCTTTCACTTTCTTAAATTTCTACACCCCCAGTCTGAAGTCTTCTTTTTTTTTTTTTTCTCAAAATGGTGGTTTTCCCATTTGCTTAACCTCACACTTTCAATTGTAACCACAGTTGGACGCAAGTTAATTTGCAGTTTGATGATGACACTTCCCCATTGCTGAGTCTCTGAACGCAAAGGTATTTTTTTTTCTTGGGCACCAGTAATGATGATGAGGTCAACAGAGCTTTGGGAATAGGTTTTATTACTTAAAAGCTCTTCCAGAACTAGCTGATTGGAGCACAAAGTATTGTTTTATATTGCAAAAACTGTGGCTACCTAACTTAAACCAGTTGAAAGGCAGAAAATAATTCATCAGCATGTTGCAGTGGGGTTTATAATGGCTCTGTGCAAAGCTTATCTTAGTAAAGGAAAATGTCTTCCTACAAACTAAACTGTTTAGGCAGCAGAGGCTTTGAAACATCATCTTTATAGCAGTCCCTAAATTAGCTCAACTTGTTTGTTCTATAAAGGACAACAAACCCAACAAACTTTTAAGCAAACAGCAGGGCAAACTTTTCCAGCTTTAAAGGGGATTTGGAGGCAGTGTGCATCACTACAGAAGTACACAGCATTTGGTTAAAAGGAGACCAGTTCCCCAAGCATGCATCTCTGTGCAAGCACAGATACAGGAAGATCAGAATAAAGATACTTTTAGGGATCACACAGGGTTAGTGTGCCACTCTGGAGAGAGCACCATCAACTCCTGCTGATACAAAGCCAGACCTGCGGGAGACTAGAGAATTATTTCCTTAAAGCTGGACTGGCAAGCATTCCTACCATTGCTTCTGAAGGTGCGCTGCCTGTGCCTCCTGTTGGAGTGAGCAGTGGTGGTGTGAGAACTTTTGTACCAGAACACCTAAACAGAAAAATACTGAATGCTTCAAAGCTCTCAGATCACACTGCCCAGGCAGATCTTTGCCATGAAGCTGTGTAATCTGTGGATGCTGAGCTCTTGACCATCCCTCACATCTTCTGACCAGTAACAAGTTTTTGAAATAATGGCTTACAGTCTTTCAGTTCGTGGCACAGTGATCTAAGAGCACACATTGGATCAGCTCAGTTTTGTCTGTGTTGATTGAAGAGTGAAGAGTGATTGAATTGAAGAGTGTGTCAAAGGCTCTCCAAGGGCTCACAGCCATTCAGAGCAGAGATGGCAAGTTCTAATAGAAACCCTCCAAAATACAGTGTAGCTATTGGGAACTCAGTGCCAAAGGCTTCACTCCAAAGATCTGCTTCTGTAAAACCTAGTAATGCAAATATAGCTGAAGAATATTAAAATTGAGTTACAGTTCACTAGATTTACCCCTTACTCTGTGAGGTTTTGTCTGTGCAGCTATCTGAAGCTCCCAGCAGCATTTCACTCTTATTCTGCAGGTTATTTCCAAGCAGACGAATTTTGTAATCAGACAAAACATCCTGAAGAGCACCATACAACCACAGAAATTCTGAGACATACTTACTTTGAAGAAGAGCAGCATGCAGGTAACATTTAAGAGCATCTCATAATCCTATGAATCTACATAGAGATGAAAAAGATCAGTTGTTTTTCCAATGTTAATGCCCTACTGATTGTTCGTATGCTACTGTAGGAAGATGATCCGTGGTCTTTTCAAGGGCAGTCACACTTCTATGAAAGAGTAGAGGTATTTCATGAAACAGTGCATGCAAAAGCACAAAATGTGTTCAACCTTTATGGTACAGATCTTGCAACAAGGACAGGTTTTTAATCTCTTTCAGCCACAATTGAGTCGGGGTTTAAATCTAATGAATCTGGGTCTCAAGAGACCCACATTCCCCCTGCACAGGCAGGCCAGTCACTCATTAGCAGTGTCCTTTCAAAATGCAGATGCTTAAAATTGTTGTGTTTTAATGGTACATAAATGGACCTAGTGTTGGAAAACTTCAGAGGAGAGAAACAAGACTGAATACAAGCATGGAAGAGTTTCCATGCACAAAATGACCGAGGTAGGACTCCTAAACCTGAAGAAGATGTGATGTGGGTGAAATGCAGTTCGGAAGTCTATGAGTCCATAGGTCACTTGGAGAGGGAAGAAGGTCTCTCTGATTCTCCCAGTACCAGAGATACACAATGTCAAAGGAGATCAGTGGGAGAATGAGGTTCAAAGTAAACAGGAGATGTTTGATTGTATCTGTTGGTAGCACACCTGGGAATTGCCTTGGTAAATGCCAAAATCTAACAAAGTTCTCAAGGATCCTGAAAGAGCCACCAAAGCTACTAAACAGATTCTATGTTGTGTTTGTGCCCAACCAGGATACTCCTGTTGCATGAGCAAAATACTTGCATCTGCAACACCACTCATTGCTACCACAGTTTTCACTAGACCAGATGTTTCCCATTCCTTCAATTAGGGTTGTCATGATGCATTTGGATTGCTCAAAATTACAGGAAAACCTACTCCGTAAATTAAACTCAGTTCTATGAACACACTGGGAAAGAAAACAGACCTTCAAACTTTGCACAAACTAGTCTAACATGCCAATTCACTGATTCATCACTTAATTCATGATGTTTCTGACTCGCAGTTCTCTGATTCATAACTCACAACTCACACAGCAATGAACAAAATCGTTACCTAGTAGACAGTGGGAGTGCTCATTCTTCCTCCCCCATCATCTTGTGGGTGTCCCCTGTTTCACACCTGGAAGCACAAAAGTCTCAGCAGTCTGGCTCCTGTTGGATCCACTTCAAAAGATTTTTGGGTAAGCCGATGTATTTATAACTTCCAGCTTGGAAGCTTGATCTACACCATTTCCATAAGTTAGTGGATTCTGAGGAAATGGTGATGCAGTCAATACTCCAAGATTATGGCTGCAGGTGATGGCAGCTGCATAATGACCTCCTCCCCTCCCCATCCATCATGTCCTGCTTACGTGTCCTTGTGGCTTTGAGTGGTGCTGCTTCCAGCATACACCAGGGCCTATATCCACTATAACCTATATCGGGCAGCCAGAACCCGAGCAGGAGCTGTGTGAGTGTTTGCAAGGGGTCCTTTTTATTCCCTGATTAATCCTGCAAAGACCAGACAGGCACAACCCTATTGAGTTGGGCTGCAGGTGACTTATTGAAAAGGCTGAGCCCAGCCTGGATCTCCTCATAGGGCACACTCATCTCTCCCTTACTCATCCAGCTGTCATGCCAGCACCAATATACAAGACAATTCCTCTCCTTCCATCGACAGTTACAGTATCCTTTAGGCTTCACTCATAGCAGGAAGGAAAGTGCCCAGTGGCAGAAAAGGGTGGGGGGACCAGGTGTGTCACCAATTCAGCAGAGCGTTTATTGATTAGTTCCAGTTCAAACCAATTATCACTGGTAGCACCAGTCAGTAGGAAAGTCAATTCTCAGTCTCATGCTCTCATTTTGGTGCACAAATCAGGTGCTGCCACTGCTTGTGAAAGGTCACAGCTTGGTGATAACCTAGCAGCACATGCACGGGGGCTTGTCAGGGTTTTCACCTGTAAGAGCAATTATCTAATGAGCTGGTATCTGCTACTGGCTTTATTTTAGTTTTTGCTGTGCTTTATCCAATTGCATGGTGAAATGCTTGTTGTTATATGCCCTTGTTTTAACTAATAGACAGTAAGAGCAGGAAGTTATTCTGTGTAGAATGAACTATTTATGACCCCAAATTAAAATGCAGCATAAAGGTTCACTAGGATGGGATGGTAACAGGGGCCTTGACAGTGAAGGTGTAGGATGATATGGGAGGCCTCAGGCTACACTAGTAGTTAATAAGTGGTTGTCAAAGGGTGCAACATTAGGAGGCAGGTAAGAAAAATTCTAGATGTAACAAAGGAGACCAAAAAATGAGTACCCAACACATGTAAAATGCATCATGTAGCAAATTAGGATCTACTGTGGAGCTGAATCAATAAACAAAAAAACCCAAGATGTGGAGTGTACAAGAAGTCTGTAAAATGACCTCTAATTTATCACAGGGTGACAAAGAAGAATTTTTCTGTTGTGCTTACCCCAATGAAGAGGAAGATAAACTCTCCCCACTAATATCAGACTCTGCTTGGTGGAGGACCTGGGACACTGGTGACTTGCTGTTTCACACGCCCCCACCCAGACTGAAGAACATTACAGGGGCAGTGTAGAGGTGCATAAAAAAGCAGAGAAAGTGGAGTATGCTTTAAAATTTATGTGTACCAGTTTTACCTACTGTAATTTGGCCTATAAATGTTAGTATCATTGTAATAAACATACAAGAATATAATTCCATCCTAGTTATTTCAGCTACTAATAATTCTCTGATCAGATTCTCTTTAACAAGACTGACAATATATTCTTCCCAGGCCCGCCTGTAAGATGTGTTTCCTTTTGATCATAGCAAGATTTGGAATGTGGTAAGCTGATGGCTACTGGAGCAACCTGCCCCACAGCTTGGATGTAACAAGTTAGTAACAAATGAGGTGTGTTTCAGGAGTGACTTTTGTTTGTATTTGGCATCTCTGAGCTGCTGCACTGTGAGGGCTGTGGAAGCAGAGGTTTGGTTTTGGGCTGTTTCCTCCCCAGTGTGTCTCTGAGCTGTGATGATTATGTTGAGGACCCAAGTTCAGCCCACTCAAAAAAGACTCCCAGCTGAAGAATTTGAACTCTATAATTCTTTTCAGTTTCAGAGCTCCTCCCAGTCTGAGGTTGCCAATCTGTCTTCATCACTGACTGATCACACCCTATGTGCACATAAAGTGCAGTCACAGCAGTCCCTGCTTCTCCAGTCAGGTTTTACCCGTGTTTCATGTGACAGGCCGTGCACAGGCTGACGAGTGGCTGAAATCCTAGAGGCCATCCTCATTTTGTCCCGAGGTTTTTGTGGGCATCTTGGTACACAGTGAGCAGGCTGGTGGTGCCAAAGGCTGTTGACATCCCTTATCTCTCTTCCCAGCCATCACTTCTCTTCAGTATATCCCTCTATAAACTATAAATAAAAATACTTCCTGTCTCTTGGCAAAGGTCATTCAACTTAATGTCTGTTAGTGAAATGCCTTGAAATATTTAGCTGGGAGAAGCAGTCCTTAAAAATGGGAAATAGGTAATGTTTCATTAGGGGTAAACTGGTGCTTTAATGATCTCTGACAAGTTAAAGCAAATTCCAGGGATTCTTTTTCTTGGCACTAGTGATGTTCTCTGGAAATCAGCACCTTCTCCAATTCATTAGGTAGTCAGTTGTTGAAATAGGAGAAAAACCAAAAAGGAAAAGAGTTAAAATTAGTCTGTAATTTCTTTTTTTCATTTAAATAAATATAAGGTTTTTATGCTTAGCACCAAAAACCCCACTGTTATTAGCATGGCTCAGAAGTGAGTTTTTTAATTTTTAGAACTAAGATGCAGCAACTGAAGTCTACAGTGCTACTATGTAAAAGTAATTGATCAAAATACAGAACACAAGACACAAGTGCAATCAGACACGCTTTTATTTTAAATTCTCATTACACTCTATTTATAAAACGTCTGAAATAGAAAGCAGGTTTATATGCAAGATCACAAAATGGATAATTTTATTAGAAGATGTAGACCTTGGTAAGACTGCTTAATTTCTTAACAGAGATTGTCACCTTGCACTGACAACACATTGTTCAGTCTCTTCTACCCCACAGGGCTTATATGGGATGCTGTGACACTGCAAAGTTTTTAATGTGGTCACATAAGCTGTATAAAATGAGGGTGTGTCCATGCCTGAAGTGAAAGCCCCCAAAACTCTGGTTTTTCCAGATACTGGGGTACTCCCAGAGTATATGAGGTGGTATGAATTTTTGCTTAGTTCCCCACACTTTAGTAAAAAGAGCAGCCACATTTTTCCTCTCACAAGACTTTAACATCTTTTTATGGGTTTTGCAGGAGGTACTGTGGGCAATGTGTGGCAACAAGAGGAGCAGAAGGGAAGGTACTTCCCTTGCTTTTCACTGAGACCACCAGATGACATGGCCATGCAGTAAAGCCACAGTGTTTAAAGAAGAAGTTCTTTTTAACCTAAGATGCTCAGCTGGCTCCCCTGTGCTGTTAATACCTGATTTGCTCTTACAGAAACACCATGGCCAGAGGGGAGGAGTTGCTGCAGGTTGTGTAAATTTCTGACTCTAAGGATACATCTTTATTCCTCTCTCAGATGAGTTTCTGTCCCTGAGTATTCCTGGGGTTATCCATGTAACAGGTCTTCATTCTGCTTTAGTCGTGATTCTTGGGAACTGACTGGCACGTTTTAGTCTAAACTCATACCCATATTTTTAGTCTAAACTCACTCCCAGCTCCAGTGCAGGATATTGCCTAGGCTTGTGGGACTGGCAGAAGACCCTCAGGCTTCCTGCTCCACTCCTCTTTCCTTCACCCCATTTGCCAGCCTGGACTGCTGTGGGACAGCAAACGCTCCTGACACGCTCATGTGGAAAATGGCTCTACAGAGTGAGTTCAGGAGAGAAAAAGGCAGAAAAGGGTTAAAAGAGAACACATCCTACACAAGAGGTATGACCAGCAGATGCAGGTTTTGTGTAATAAACTCTGAGCAGGGGCAGAAAAACTCTGGATTTTCACCCAGCAAAGTAGAGGAACAGCATATCAGCTGCATACAGGGTGTGATGAGGTTGTGAAGTGAGTATGTGTGGGTGTCTGCACACGTGAAAGAGTAGGAGAAAAATCATAGAGAAGCTGCCAGAGGAAACAAGGGGCTGAGAATATTCTGGAGATAAAACATCCTGAGAGATGCTTCCAGCAAAGTGAGCTCTTCACGAACCAGAACATTATTAATTTGTAAGACAAAGCAGACCCTTTAGCTAGAAATACCTGTTTCTATTGGAGCCTGAATAATCTACCATAACGTTGTGCAATTCAGTCTAAGAATTTATAACACTGGGTTCTTTATTTTTTTTCTTCCCTTTTCAGTGAAATACCAGGCCTTAATTAAAACTAAAGTTCAGGTTACTCTGGCGAATGGAGCTTTTCAAATTCCCTTGCAGCACTAATGCAAAAGACCATAAATACAAGTGAACTACAGGAATAATATGACCTAGAATTGCCTTTAATTACATGTATCTAATTTTAAATCATTCATCATCCAGGTGCTTTTTTATGCTCTCTCCAGTCATACCAATCAGTTTGCTTTATCAAATTTTGTCAGCACACAAGGATGACCAAAACAACAATAAGCAGATTTATACTTCTCCATCAGCCACCCCTTACCATGATATTTTTAAATATAGCTAAATGAGAGAAGAAGGCAGCACCTTGGTTCATGGTTTCTGAATCTGGACATTCAGCTCACCATACACATGCCTCAAAGCATCAGAATTCAGGCTTGCAATCAGCTTTCGTAAACCTGGTCGCATTGGGGCAAATTTTACTTCCCAGGTCAATGTAGAGTTCATCGGGATCCTCCTGAATAAAAAAAAAGAAAAGTATCAATACTGCACTCTGTCAGCCAGTGCTCTCAACCTGACACAGAACTGGATAAACTGAAGGTGGATGGTATAACAGGTCTCAAATCTTTTATGTTTCACTCATTCTCATAAATGTCGTATAAATTACTCTCTCCATCTTCTATTCCTCTCAGAATTGACCCTGTTAAAACCTTTTCTAGCCTTTCCTCTGGGCTAATTTTAAATTTCAGAAATTAATCCATTTTCTTCTGCCTCCTGTCACTTCCTCTCATGATCATTTTCAGAATGACCTTCTTCATATCTAACATATATTTCTGTTTTTCCTGTTTATTACAGCCTATAGCCTAGCGGTGATTCCTTAAATGGTTAAAGAAGTCCAAGTGTCCAGGTCATTCCCCCACAAACCCTATGAGATATTGAACCCCTCTGCCACTCCTACCCTGAACCACTCTGCCATAGGGGTAGCACCAGCAGATCTCCTCAGTGGACCCTTCAGATGACTTCTTCATGTGCATATGAACAAGAAAATATATTCTTGGGAGTCCTGCTGTTGGTGCTTATCTCTTTTACATTATGTATGACTCTTGATAAGTTATATACAAAACAAGGGTATTCTGCACTGTTCTTGATTTTTCAATTTTTTTTGTTACAATTAAGATGCATGGAGAGCCTCAGGTATTGGGTTTCTGTGTTTTCTCAGTGCTTTCACAAGGTTCTGTGTGCATATTTTGAAGGCTGATATTTATTGATTGATTGATTGTGTTTTGAGGATGCTGGGATATAACTGCTCCAAAGGAAGCAATGGACAAAGTAGTGTAATAGGGAGCTATTTATGAAAATGAATGATTTTTTCCTCAGCATGAAATAAGATGGTTGTGAGTTCTTATCTCTGTTCTTATCTCATATGGCTACAGTGTCCTGAAAACAACTGAACAAAGTGAGAGCAAAGAAATCCTATACTTCATTCATTGTTTTAAATTCTCATCTGGTAGGATTTTGTTCTCAGGTGCCATGTCCTATGCCAGGGTCAGGACAGAAATGCCTGCCTAGGCTTAGCACAAGCTGCCACGAGACAAGAAATCTTAGTTATCTGTAAATGAGCTAGCCTGGAATCCCCTCACCTGAGTATTTGTTTCAGTCCAAGTCTGCTCCTGGTAAAATGAGAGGTATTCCAGCTCCTTAGAGGTTAGCTAAGGTATCTCTACTTGGCACTGCATTGCATTTTGCATATACAGATAGAGGTACCTTGGGGCATGTACCCAGTTTTAGGAAAAAAAAACCAAAGCAGAGAAAGATCATATTTTTGATGTGAACGTGTGCAGACTGCTTCCAGCAAGTGTTTTCCCTCTTTGTATCTTTGTTATTAAAGAGGGAGATTCTGTTCCCCATAGCTGATTGGCTTGCATCCACCAGATGCCCACTAAAATGGAATCGCGATATACAAATTACTTTAATTGCTGAAGAAAGCAAAATACGTTTTAGAGTTTATGGGAATTATCTGCAATGGATTATCTGAATGGAAAGTGAAGAAGTTATACAAGTCTGCTGTGCAGACTACACTTCTTGAGCAGCTGGGGGGCCAGATTCTCTTGGGATGAAGGTTTTGGGGCCACAAATTCACAATGCTTTAGTGAGAAAGGGTAGCACTGCCATCCTTGTTTTATAGCACTATCATCTCAGTATATATTTATATGTGTGAGTGTGAGTGTGTGTGTGTGTGTGTGCATGTGCAGGAAGACAACAGCTGTGCTGGGAAACCAAACCTACCTTTTCCTGTCTCTCTACTCTTCTGTTTCTAAAGCAAGTTGCTTCTCACTGCAAATGCTAATACTAGTTTAGCTTTGACTATAGAAACACCCAAAATTACTTACCTGCTAGTGTGAAAGTATGCTTGGCTACAATCCTTTTAGCACTATCTATCACTGCCTGGTTAATTCTCATTTGTCATGCAAAGACTATGCCCTGTGTAAGAACTCCTGCTGCCAAAGGCTCTTCCATAACTCATGCTACTCATCTGTCTGAGCCTAATAGCTAAATATCAATATCTTTATCTATATATAGACTTTATGAATAGTCAAGACTGAAGTCCCCAGGCAACTACATTGCTAGAATAATGTTGTATTGGCTGGGTCACACATGTAGCCAGTTTTGTGTAGCCACTCAAGTGACACAGAAAAGCTACCTTAATAGTACACGGAGGCCAAAAACCATACCCCCACACAGAACTGTAACAGCTCCATCCCATATGTAACACACCCTGATAAACAGGGAAGTGTTAGAAGGGTGGGAAAAGCCTGGAATGCGTTTAACTCTCTTTGCAAATGGAGTAAAGCCACCCTGATATGATTTTTCTGAGAGAGAACTCAGTGATGAATGATTCTGCATAATACGATGAGCCATCCCCACACTGGACCATTTATCACTTTGAATGCATGGAAACAAATGTGATTATTTTTTAAATAGATCACAACTGCCCCTTGCTCTGTCCTCTGTGTGTATCACCTGCATCCTACACTCACCTTAGAGAAGTTAAATCTTAAAATGACTAAGCTGATTCATTTCCATTTTCAATGCTGCCAAGGGCATTACTGAAAAGGGGAAAACATGGTGACTCTAAGAAAAATGACGTGTTCCATGAGTCATTTTTCTCGCCTAACTCTTGTGCCTTTGATGCACCTGATAATTTTTTGCATCCTTGAAGGTGAGGGCAGTCCACAGCAGCTTTTGGATCAAAAAGGATGCAGAACAATAGGAGAGGCTGGCACAGCTGGGCAGCAATGAGGGCTCTTGCTGCAACTTCTTTAACTCTTCTGGACCATGCTGAGTCATGCTCAGCAGCACCTGTGTCATACCATGTGCACAAAGCAAACACAGTATGTTGCCCTTGCACGGTTATTTTTCTATCGGCTCCACTCTGGAGACCGGTTTTGATTTTTTATCCCTGTCCCAGGTGCAGTCAGGCTCAGACCTCCCCTGCTGGCTGCAGAGGATGCTGACAATTTATGCGGCTGCTGAAGCACAGGCAATTTTTCAAACTCCTTTTGCACACACCTGGGGACCATCAGCTCAGGTAATGATAGATACTGAGCCCAGATAGATGGATGCCTAGGACTAAGCAATAGCCTCAAAATTTTCCAAACTTCTCCATTACATACCCTTGTTTAATGCTAAGCTCATAACTCTGAATCAAATGGAAAGAGGATTTACTACTTGTTTAGTGTAGGGGTATTGTGGTGTCAGTGTGAGGTGTAACTCTGAGAATAATGAAGGTGGTTTTCCTTATCCTCAGGTCTGGAAGCACCCTGTGTGCCAGGGCAGCCCTGTGCAGTGGAGCTACTGGGGAGAAGTGTGTGCTCACACACACACCACAGCTATGCCAGCAGGCTCCGCAAACAACACACATTTTGTGTCTTGACATGAGCTTGAAAAGATCATCTGAGGTACCTGAACATCTTGTATAATCATGATTAACATGAGCAGAGAAAAGCCCTTTCAGAAAAACAGCACAGGATTCGATTTGCACATGCTGAGTGAGCGGCAGTAAACACTTCAAGCAGAGGATAAATCTTCCTCTCTGTGATAGCAGCTTGTAGGTGCTATTGTCAAGTGCTAAAAATAATGTAATACAGTGAAAAAGTAAACTTGGGCTGCACTAGCAACTACCCACAAACACTACCCATTCCTCCAAGCCTGGTGCTGAACAGATGAAATGCTCTCACAATCTCTCTCTGGATAGCCTGACTTCTACTGACTATTGAGACCTATATGTATCCCCTGTGTATTGGATTTTAAAGTACAGAGAGAGCGTTTGAATTAAATTACTCAGCACAGCATTAGTTAAGTGTCTCTTGTGAGCTTCCTACTGTGAGCAAGCAGGAGACAAACTCCCAGCTGGTTGTGCTTTCTTCCCTACCCGAACTGCTTTTTTATTGTTCTCAGCACGCCAGGTCCCTCGAGGCGGAGCGTGACATTCTCCAGGGTTTGTTTCAGAGGATTGGTGAATTCCACAATCACAGACGTTTCTTTACCAGCTACCAGTTCACCTTTGGTCTGCAAGACAAAGAAAGGACAATGCCCCAGAAACTGATAATAGCAGATACACAGTACTGGCAAGGCAGAAGAATGGAGCACACAGCAAAACAGCATGAGGCAAAGGACTTTGAGCGAGAAGAAAATTGTTGGATGGGCTCATAGGTACCGCTGCACATTTTTCTATCCATTGTAATTTTCACTCAAACCACACAGCAGATCAAGAGGCAGGCCCTCATTTCCATAGGAAACCAGAAATCTACATGTACAGTTCTGGAGCTGAAGGCTCAACTGAGGCTGAGTCCAGCTGCTGGGGCCTCTCTCCCAGACCCTGCCCCCCTCCTCAGGCTCCCCACCAGCACTGAAATGATCTGCCCAGGACATAAGCTCCAGAAGAGAGGGGCAGGTCTTGCACCCTCAAAACTGTTATGCCCATCTTCTCCTTGCTTTTGCATTCTCTTATGCTCTGAAGGGTTTCTAATCCTGCACATGTGCTCTATGGAGGCCTGAAGGCCAGTTTTCCTCCAAACCCTATGTAAGCAAAAGAGTAATGCATTTTGCACTGGAAAATAGTAAACCTCCAAACAAATATGTTTTTAAACAGTGGCTACATGCATTGGGATTTGGGGTTCGTTAGAGAAATTCAGCATTTCTCACAGAATGTGTGTGTACTTGTTTTGCTCGGGCAAGGGTTTTCAACTTATGGTTGGCAGATCTTCCAGCCTGCTTCATGGTCCATGAACTGATTTGAAGGGCCTTCAGAAAGGTAACTAAGAACAACAAGTATCTTGTCAATAAATCTGAAGTGGTGTTTTAAGGAAGTATGACATTTGCAAAAAGCTGCATAGACTCTGTGCCAAAAAGCAGTAAAATGGCTGGAGTAAAGGAGGACATAAAGCTAAGCTCTCAATGGCATTTGGACACCTGAATGTGCAAAAGGACACCAGTAGCATTTTCAGAAATCTTGGCCTGATTAGAGATCTTATATCCTCCTTATTTCAATTGACCATTTAGGATCACTGTGTGTGATTCAAAATCATCCTGAAGTCCCACACATGCAGCTGAGACCATGACATGTATTTGCTGACCTTATTTTTGTAACCTGTTCTCAAGGTTAGAATATGGTGTAATTTACTCAGCGGTTGAGTCTGACAATCTCCTCAGACCAACAGAGAAAGATTGAAGGTGCATCCGAAGACATGATGGGAGTTACATTTTTTCATTCTTCTTTCTCACTCTCACATTAAGAAATTTCGTCTGCCAGTCACATACACTGAACAAACTTGACAAGAAAACTAAACAGATAAACTCTCTCAAATTTCTTTAAAGATCAATAAATCAAAATTTGCTCTGTCAATACATGCTCTCACACATGCACATACACACACAACCCTAACCCTTAAAAAATGCAGCTTTTAAAATTTCTGTGTATTTTCATACATCACAAAGAAACAGAAAAGAGAGAAACTTAGTTTTACTCAAAAACAATGAGTTTTGTACAACAGCCTTTCCTATATGTTAAAAGTCCTTTCTTCAGAACAGCAGGGAGGATAAACTATTTTGGGGTTGAAAATCTGAGATGATGTATAAGATGTTCTGTTAAAGTATTGAATTGAAAGAATTCTTTACTTTTAAAATTTGGTTATTGATGACAGGTATTTGAAGCAGAGTTTATTTGTCTTGTTTACCTCCTCTCTGGAATGCTCAGTAAACCAAAAATATTTTGTTTGGAAATGTAATTATCTGTTCAGAACATCAAGGTGTTTGAGAGGACCAGGAAATATAGTAGATTTTTTGGCAAACTTTGCTGTAGTTTTGATCCATGTTTTCTAAAAAGCTTTTTCTGCATAAGGCTGCTGTTGCTACAGAAATTATTATATGGAAAAGTGAGCACTGGTTCAAAGAAATATATAGAGGGGAAAAGTTATATAAACTTAGATTTCTTTCAAGATCCTGAATTTATGGAGCTGTATTCAAGTTCATATAAAGCTTTCTTAACAGGTGTTCTGATTTTCCTTCTAGTATTAGGAAAAAAGCAGATCCAAATTCCACCATCCAAAGCAGATGAAGGCTTGGTGCTTTTGAAAACAATGTGATTTATTTGGATGCTCAGTTATGAATTGAGAAGTTTAAATCCCAACCTTGCCTTTGCCATACAACATAAGCTCCTTGTAGCATCACAAGCATTACTCTTCTCCATTTTCATGGGTACCACACCACGGTCTGCAGAAATGCTTCAACTTTCATGGAACACCACTGACAGCACATTCAGAGCAGCAGCAAAGCACTGAAATCCCAAGACAATGTCCTGAATCAATGCTGACCGTTCAAGTTTGGAGAAGCTTTCCACAATACCTGCAGAAGCTCTCCCAGCAAAATCACTTCAAGAGCAGTGTTCTTCATTCTTCAGCAAGAGGCCCCTGTGCTGTGTTTCTTTAAATATAATAGACTTTTGAAGTAGTTAAAGAACTTGAGTGACTTGAGTGAGTAATCTCTCTTACCCTTTGAGTTTCTTCAGCTTTCTCAGATCTTTTCCTGTCTTTCCTCCACTGAGATAATTTCAGCTCTTCAAAACCAGTGCTGCTGTCAGCCTCTCTCTTCAATGTGGGGACGCTCAGTACGTTATATAATGCACCTACACACCCTCACACACTCCAGCCAGCCACTGCTCTGTAAGGTCCATGCTAGATGCTCCAATGTGTAACATCCTCCACCCAAGTCAAGGCAACAACCTTGTAGAGAACAGCCCACGCATCCCTTCCACCACAACCTTGAGCTACCTTGATCCGCAGGGTGGGAATTTCCAGCATTACTGCCTTCTGTACGGCCAGAATCTTCCCTGTTTCATTGATCCGCGCCGTCACAAAGAAGTGAAAGGAGGCTTGCTCCAGCAGGTCACTCATGTACTCGCTCGATTTGATCACAGTCTCGAAGGAGCTGGCTGATGGGAGACACGGGAAAGAAAAAAGGCACCTGAAGCAATCTAATCACCAACTGCTCCTCCCATCACCGCCAGTGCCAGTTACATGAGTGCCTTGGAATAAAGGTAGCCTATGAGCCAAAGAATGGCTTTGATTTTTTCCCCCCGCAAACTAGCTTAATCTCTTTACCACACCAATTTCCCTCTAATTTTTCCCTCTTTCCATTTAGGCTGTAAGCTCCCAGGGGCAAGGGCTGGGTTTGTGCAGAGCCTCTGCCCAGTACTCTCAGCATGGGCCCAAGTCCCTGTTGAAGATTTCTAGGTGCTATCACAAAATAAGTGAGAAGGAAGGCCAGAAATACATATCCACTGGGCCCAAAGGTCTAAGCCAGGTTTTGACTGTCATTCCTGTAAATCTTTGCTCTTTCACTTTGTTCCCGTGCTTTCTTAGCCTCTCTTCTTGGCACAGGGATGCCACCAGAGCAGCAGCTGGGGAGTGTGAGCCCATGCAGCCTACCTGGGAGATCATCTGCTCTCCAGAACATGGCTGGATATCTGCCTTTGTTCTACTCTGGACTTGTCTGCAAAATTCAGCAAGAAGGTCTTCGTGTCACCACCATGCCCTCCAGAGAGTTTTCATGTGCTCCCTGACAATAATTATTGGAAGGAACAAGTCCCTATAGGCTAGACAGTTGAGAAGCAGGGAATCATTAATTTTAACTGTATTGAACTGTAATTCCCAGGCCAACAATAGTGTGGGAATGTGGTGCAGAGAATCACACCTGCTAACTAACTGACCAAGCAAAACATATAGATCTGGAGGTCTTCTCTCTACAAACATTCATTATAACCCTAGTAAACACATCAAGATCTCCCATCTGTTACCTGTGATGATTACTGTTATCCATTATTTGTATTGTATTATTGACATACACTGTAAACACTGTGATAATTGAACTCAGTTGGGTAAATGACATTCAGCCCTTTTCACTCTTTTGATCTGCTCACATCAAAACCAGTTCCTTGATTTGGTTTCAAAGCTATTCCCTTGGTGGCCACCTGACCTGGATTTACTAGGCCAGCCTTAAGTTTACTTGATGTGCTCCTGCTCCCTTCCTCTCACTCTTTATCATGTGTAAAAGAATTTCCCAGAATACCCTTAACTGTAAATTATAAATCAGGCAAGGTATTTCTCATTTGAGAAGTAAATAAGTAAATAAATTAGTTACAAACCAGGAGAAATTTACTTTACAATGGAAAAAAAGACAAACTTTTCTGTTTGAATTTAATCACTCCAAGAAAAAAAAAAGAAGAACAGACTTCCACTGCCTTAGTACTGGCTGTGCTGGTAAGTTGTCAGTACCACTTACTGCATCTGGGAGAACCAGGGGAGACACAACACTGAGTTGCCTTACAGTTTTTCAAAAAAACAGAGAAAACTAAATATAACTCAGTAGATGCAAGACCACCTTTGAAGGCACTGGAAGGTTTAAGCTATTCAAATCCTCAAAGACGTTTTCAACCCACACAATTCCTTTAATCATTATTCTGAAAATCATTCATTCGTTTCCTGTTTGAAAACTTAGTTTGCCTCATTCTTTCAGTAGTATGGGCTGGAAGAATGCCTTTAACACATCTGTATCACATTGTAATTTTCTGTTACTTATATGTGTGTGTGTATATATATATATATAATATATGTGTGTATTTATATATGTGTATACACACACACACACACACACACACACACACATACAGACACGATTTTTGCCCTGATCAAAGCCTACAAAGCCTACAAATCCTGCTTGGGTGCCTCCCATTACACCCCTGACAGAGTGTTCTCATGCACTTGCAGATAATCACACTGCCTCCCTTCACACTGCCCACCTGCTCAGACACTATTCCAGATTCCACACATACTTCTTTCCAAGGAAAAGGTGAAAGAATTCATGCTCAGATTTCATGTATCACCTTCAGAAATTGTGTAATTTGTGAGGGGTTTTTGTTCTGTTGCAGGACCAAGTGCCCCACAAGTTGATGACTGTAGCTCAGATGTAACAAGTTTTCACCTTGACAAGTGGGAGTAACTTTAAAAAATGTCTCATTGGCCAGAAGTGGGGATGGGGACATATTCTTGGTACACATACATAAAAATTCATGTTCTGATCTTTCAGGTGCCTCTCCACAGTCTGCGTTCACTCACCATCACTCAATTCAGAGTTTCCAGCACGATTTCAAGAAGCTTTTTTCAAAGCATTTGCTTAACTTAGAAAAAATGAATTACGGTGCTCAGTGGTATTTAAACATCTATTCATTTCATTTCTTGCAGAGAGGAGCCAGATGACCCTCACAGAACTACAGAATCTGTATCTTAGGTAGTAATACCCTACACAGACCTTTGATACAAGAGCAGACATAAATAAGCCTGGAACCAAGTACAAGTCACAGTCAGAAAACGTAGCAGGTATTTACACTTCTCCTACAAGATGACTGAATTTTCTCTCATCAAAGAGGCGGCCCAGAATTTAGACCAAGACTATTGAAACTTGAGTTTTTTACAGTACCTATTCAAGTCTCCAAAAGCTTTTCAGTATTTCAGATCAAATATTTAGCAACTGATGTAAGTCACTATGAACTCTCATGCTGTGTTCTGATAGCATGTGCTGGAACAAACTAATGCCCATTTCCAGGCCCCCTGCAAATGATCCAGGGAAAGAATCAGCTAGCAGCTCTCACAGGATGTTACAGGCTGGAGGCAGAAGTTTTATTAGCCTTCACCAGTATATCCTTATCAGTGGACTTCTAATTTTGGCAGAATAATCAGTTCCAAATAAAATGTGCAGTTTCAGATGATGCTCAAAGTGAGGAAGAAAGCAGAGGATTTTTTTTGTGGCCTGACAGGAGCTGTGGTTCCATGGAGGCTTCTCACTGAGACAAAACTCGTCCTCTGAGGAAAGAGGGCTTACAGTGTCTCTTGAGCTGGGATGAGGTAGACAAGACAGAAACTTTGCTCAGAGGTCAGCCAGGGCTGCTGTGATCCAGCAGCAGACCCAGTTCAGGAGGGCCATCCTTTGAGCTCCCAAAGTCCTGCCACTGCTGCTGGCCTCAAAAAAACTGATTTGCTCAGTAGCAGTGTCTAGAAGGCAAAGTTGTGGCTGCTGACTCCCTCAGCAGTGAAGTCCAGTGGAAGATCCTCTACTTCACCTCTGTAAGAGCAAGTTCTCATCACTTTTGTTGAGCTGGAAGCACTGACCAAGGACACAGGCCTGTCAGGAGAGCAAGTGATTGGTAGTCACTTGTTGCTAGAGCCTGCTAGGTAGCACTTGGAAGTACAGCAGGTCCTAAACATTTGCTGCAATGACTGACAGGGAATAGATTATGTCCAAGCTAAAAAAGGAGAACATCCCTCTTCCCTATTTTGAGTAGTGCACCTGTCCGCATCCTCCTGAGCTAGTCTGCCAGGAACTGCTTCTCTAATGAGAGGTGAGAGGCAGAATCTCCCTACTGCATTCCAGAGGGCACCAGGAAAAGTAAATGCTGCATCTGTAAAGATAACTCACCTTTGGGGTTCCTGCCCAGCTGGCAGATGCTCTATTGTGGCACATTCTCATTACATATAAACTTTCTAGATCACCATAAATATGAAACCCTGAACTGCACAGTCTTCCAAAGCCAGATATTCACTTGAATGCACTCAGAACTTGTCAGCTTCCACCAGGTAAGACAAAAAATTCACCTTTTTGTCTCTGTACATGGCACCCTGTGGAACCAGAATTTTCCCTTTACTTCCTGAGATGCTGCTTGGAAAATAAAGGAATTCAAACGAAAAACAATACCTTGCAGCTTAAAACTTGTGCTCCTTTGATTTCTTTTGTACTAAATAATAAAAAATTAACAATTCCCAGACATGCAGCTTGGTGTAAAAGAGCATTATGCAGAGAGAAAAAGCCTGAAGAAAACAGCCTGAAGCTTTAAATGACTCTGGTACCCAGCCCAGGGTAGGGAGTGGATCCTTCTGGTACCCAATAGAATATCCTACACCTAGCTACTAGAAATGGTTCTACCCATGGGGAGAAACACAGGTGTCAGTTAGTAATGCAGAAAAAACCTAGCAGTTAACAACAGAGAAAACAACTATGCAAGTCTTACATGAAGAAGGTTGCAGTTTGGCACTGAAAGAGTGTTTCTTGAATTCACTTTTTGTGACTCCTGTATAAAACACTATGTTGCCCGAAAGGTAGGTAGTAGCAGTGTAGGTGTTCCGACTTTTGTTCCTGAAAGTTATAGTGACTTTAAAGTCATTGCCAAGGACTGCCTTCTGCGCTTGGAAATCCATCTCAACATCTGTCTGTGGCTGGTATGTGGTATCTTGGAGACTTTGCTTCTTAACACCGTACATCACAGCAGTCTCAAGAGCCAGTCTCTCCTCGTCTGAGCCTAGGAATGAATGAAAAGCAGATTTAGAAAAGAAACAGAAGTGCAGCGTTAGCCCACCTACCTACCACAAGGGTGTGTCTTCCACAGTTTGTAGTAGCTGAAGTGAATGAATGAGGACAGTGAACCCTCCTGGGGTAACACTAGCAGCGGGAGAATTCACAGCTACCAAGGGGGTGGGTGTTAAAGCCATATCAGACAAATTGATGTAGCTGAATTCCTTTCAATACAGCTACACTGGTTTACTCTGTGTGAACATCTGGCCTGAATAAGAAATGTCTAAGCATTTTTACAGAAAGCCTTGAATTGTTTTGAATGCTTTGAATTGCTCCATGACTAGCCTTTATTTTCACTGCAACTTACATAGTCTAAAGCATTTCAGTGTAGCAAAGTTTGTGCTCTGTTTGTGCCTTATGATCAAAGCATCGACAGTGTTTCTGGGATGGAGTTACAAAGAATTCCAGAGGGCAATTTGGCAGCTTTTCATGAAGCTCCCTCAGTGACAGAGGATTCTAAATCATCATGCAGGATCTGACTGAGATAAGTCTACTTCCATATGGTCCCAGCTCATTTCAAGCTACCTTCTCGGAACTTGTACTCCTCAGTAATGTCCATCATTCCATCACCTCCAACTTCCTTGGTCACAATCAACTGCCCAATACGGGTTGTGTCAACGTTTTCTACCACTTGGGTTCCATTTTTCTCCATTCTTGTGTAAAAAATGTCACTATTCACCTATGAAATTAAATGAAAGAAGATTGAGATATATGGCAGTAGAGAGAGGAAGAGAAGTCAGCCTATCTTCCCCAAAATAATGACACATTGATTTGAAGTCCCACTAATTACTCATGTCAAAATTTCAAGTTTAAAATTAGTCATATGCTGAGATGCATTTTACTATTTACAGCTCCAGAATGGCAGAGACTGTAAACTTTACAAGGCTATAGAGATGTCATTCAAATTTGGGGAGCACTACTACACATTTTTTGAACCAGAAAGCTTTAGAAATAGGGAGGGGAATGCCTAATAAAGAAAATATCTTCATTCTTTTCTGTCCTAAGCCATTTACAATTCAATTGGAGAGAAACTTGTCCTGCAGAGTTGCACTTCTGGGAATGCCTCCTCTGGTGATGCAAGAGATTAAAACTCCAGACCAGGCCATCTATCTCCTTATTGAGATATTTCCCTCTTAGATCTGTCAGTCAAATCACCCATGTGAGATCTCCATGACCCACAGCAGCCAAAAGGAATGTGGTGAGCAAAGAGGATGAGCAGCTAGAGCTAGTGATCCATTTAACCACCCGCTAGAGCGAGTGACATATTCAGCATAGCTGAATCTTGGAAGGAAAAATGATCACAGCCTAAAGTTTCAATGAAGTCAGAGCAGCTTTTTCTTCTTATTACACTGGGGAGCAGAGATTAGAGAAATCTCTGTCATTCATTAGCACCATATCACCTCTGCTGGCATGTCAAAATATAATGCTGAGATTTTTCTGTGACATGAAATACACATGAAGTAACTTCTCGATCTGTAAATTGCAGTGGAGCCCTATCTTCTGTCTCACTATGGTCTCACTGATATCACTCACTGCAGTAAAAATTTTCATGTATGTACCTCAGCATAGACAAAAGGAGCATCAAATTGGAAGCAAACATGACCGTGTTTAATGGCTTGAACTGAGGCAGGACCACACCTGTACATACCTATGGGGAGAAGATGGACAAAGTGAGAGACTAAATAATTAAAAACTTGTCAAAATATTACATTTTCTCAAAGAAAAAGAATTCTTTTAATAGTTTACAGGAACTCCTGACCAAGAAGCTTAATTTTGTCACCAGCCCTGTAGATACCACAGGCTCAAGTCTGGAACAACCTGCTGGTTCAGGACCTTTAATGGCACTATAACATCCACTGTAAGTCTCAAGTGCTTGAAATACAGTTCCAGCTGGTTTTAGCTAAAACAGATAATTTTGGGAGGACTCAGGTACACCACAGGCTGAGAAAGATCTCACTACAAATTTATGAAGATTGTATTTTAAGAGCTGGAAAATTAAGGACTGGAAAGAAACAGCAGTGACTTTTCACTTTTTTCTTTCCTGCCTACAGCCTGCTCATGTAGTTTAGTTAGGACTGCATAAATTAAAGGAGAATTAATTTGATCAAGCTCCTGTGTAGGTACTCTAAAGTGTTAGAAGCCATCTTTGGCAACAGGACTACATCTCTTCTGTACCAAGCAGGGCCTTTCTCATGCAGGATTTTGCATCCCAGGGCATCATGAGCAGTGTTATTATAAGGACAGATTTATTTTAGAGTTCAAAACAAATCAAGAGAAGGCCCTGAGGCCAGTGTGGTTATTTGGCTCAAGAAGTTGTCACTGGCCATGTGGTGCCAGGTGCCACCGGCTGAACTATCATCAGCTCATTGTTTGAAACAGAGATCCCAAAAATTAGAAAGTGATCTAAGGAGGACTTCAAGAAATATTACCATCACTGGTTTCTTGAGGTGTCCCATCAACAACCTGCCATCCTCCAAAACCAACAGGAAGGTCAGGTCTGGTCATCCAAGCTTCGTTCCAGCAATGATAATTCCTTAGACAAGAAACGGCACCAGTATATTAAATTCTTGGAAAGAATCACAGAGACCAAAACAAATCCTGTGTATTTATGTCCTGGCATTGCTTCAGTAACACCATTTGCCAATTCAGGGATAAAAAAAGTTGACTTTTTTAAGAGAGCAGATTTTTAGGTCTATAAGTTTGGTACCTATCTGCTGAAACCTGAAAGTCACAATCCTTCATTGTAATTCCCTGACTGCAAGTTGAAGAAGCTTTTTTGATTCTTCTAATGTGTTCTAAGTGTAAATGTATCAGAAAATATGCCAGTGTTTGCAGATTGTTGGGGTATATGAAAAGCTACACAAACTAGAATCCCTTTCTAGCCAGACACCTCCACTTCAATCTGCCTGCTAAAGCAAACTTTGAATCTTCAAGCCAATGAACATGGTCTGCTTTATAATTATTCAGACTGAAGCTTTGGCATCTCTTATGAAGAGATTAATGATCAACTCCACAACACGCAGTGTGTAGTTTTGTTTTCGTGGCTCAAAACAAACGTCCTTTGCTGGCTTTCATGTTGCTTGAGAAAAAGACCCCACACAGCCTTTCTAAAACTACCCTTACTGTGGACTCCTTATAAGCTTTTCCCCATGTGTCAGGCAAATGCATGATGTCAGAGTTCCTAAAACATACATCTTTTCATAAAACCCACCCAAAACCACTGTGGGCCAACTTGCATCTTTAGGGCCCAGGACAGTGACCCAAAAGGTAAAATTCTGAGAGTAGTTTTAGGTGCTCATGGCTAAAATGCTCTCACCTGGCTGGGTGCTCATGAAAATAAAAAAAACAGTACAGCACCATCAGAGTCTGCCCCAGGTGTTTCAAAGATGAGCAGAAAAGACAGACAGATGTTGTAACTTCCTGCAATGTTACTGACACTCTAAGGGAGAGCACAAGCAAGAAAAAAAGATAATCTGGAAAGAGGGTCTCACAGTAAAGCCTGCAAAGTGTTTGAATTTCATTACTGTAAAAAAATAAAAGGAGGAAAGCTTAGAGAAAGGGGTAATTTTGATTGTAAATTATATATATCCTACAGCAGATCTGAATAAAATTACATCTGTGTAGCTGCTGATTTAGCCCCTAGTACACCCAATAATATTAGCAACCAAAATGGGGATTGTTAAACTCTGACCATTTCATTAATAATGGGTGAAAACCAGCTATGGAGCAGAGTCAGAAGGATCTGAAGCTTGTCTAACAAGACATTTCAAAGTGGAAATGAAAGCTTGGATCAGGGTAAAACTTGTCAGTTAGGAGAGTTAATGAAGCAGCACTACAGAAAAAGGAATTATTCAAGGAAAAATGTCATACACTCAGAGAATTTTTGATGCTGCTGAGCGTAGTCAGTGCTGAATCATGCTCACAGAACTTTGCTGAGGGCTACCCCAGAATGGGGACACACTTCATGGAAGGTGGGTATTTGAAAACTGCTATGCCAACATATGAGAAAGAAAATTCCTGCCCTGAAGCCTCCACTGGTTCACTTTGAATCAAAGTCAGATGTGTCACTGGCTTTGCATTCTGTGAAAGAAGAACCTGAAGAGCAGGCAAAAGGAAAGGATGATAAAAACAAGGCTGGGAGAGGGGTAACAGTGTGGAAAATGGCAGATCTATTTCAGTTCTTTAGTTAGGTAATACAGTTTTTCTACATTTTTTTCCGTATTCATCTTAGGGACAGGACCTTTCTTTCTGGTTTCCCTTGGTGTAGTGCTGGACACAACAGGATGGCAATTTCTTTAGGTCTGCTGCCATGCAAATAACAAATACACGTAAGGATATCAAATCTGCATGGACAGAATGACACTGCTTGTAAAGCATTAAGGAAAGGAGGATGAGGGAAACATTTGCCTTTCCAAATGCAGCAGAAACTTCCCTATAGAAGTAAGCACAGCTGAGGAGCTGATTCCGTGGCCATAATTTGTTGAACCAATTCTGTATTTCTTGTATTCTACAGCAAGCCTGAGACACTAAAGAAAGCAAGAATGGCAATAGGGATCAATGTAGTGACCATTAAATATTTACAGAGATAATTATGGATAGACTAAACAAAGCAATGGGGAAATTAATAAAAGATGACCAAGTGGGTTTTATGCCTGGAAGACAATTCAAGAAGGGTAGTTCTTATTGTTTATGGGACAGGCACATGCTGGAAAGCAGCTGCTGCCCTTTTATGAGCTAACAAGTTCAGGCATTGAGGTCGACAGGGGCACTGATAATACTGTTGAGAAATTAGAGCAAAGTGATCTGGAAGTAAATGGGAGAGCAGAGGTCTCAGAAGAGCTTTCTCCACAGGCCTGGACATGGATGAACCCCCATGGGGTTGGGTGACATCAAGCAACTTTCTGCTGAGATGTTGATGTTGATCTGCTTGGACCTCAAAGTAGGAGTGAATCTTGATTCTCATCCAAGAGAAATATTCTTTGAGTGTCTTTATATCATCATTAAGAAAGACAAGGAGAACAGACAGTACTGATGGCCCCAAATCCGGCCAGATTTATAAAAATATCTTCTTGCAAAGTCTGTGTAATTTTGTATATGTGTTTTGTTGGTGATGTTGTTGTTTCCTATCTTGAGGGAGAAGACAATCTTTAATAAAAATAAATAAATGTCACATAACATTCAGAGGGGGCCCCACACTCAGAGATTGATTGGACTAAAAATCCTGGCTCCAAGTATCCCTGAAGTCTGAGAGTATTTAAGACCTGAAGACAGATCAGCTCCAGCAGTACAAGGCTAGAGTACAATAGAAATGATATATTAATAAAGAAAAGAGCTTTGCTTCCAGTTTTAAAGAGATTATAAATAAAAGTGAGAAATGCATTTAAAAAAAATCATTATAAACACCTTGAGCTTGTCCTCTTAAAAAAAGAAATAAAAGAGACATTAAAAATAAAATCAGGGTTAAGACACAAGTTATTAGAAGTCAGCATGTGGGCTACCAAGGAGTGTTACAGAGTAATGAAAAGAAAGGACACAGAGGAGAAATGAAAAGAGGTGTATATATTAAGTCATGCCCAAAGGGTTATGTGCACCATGTACTAATAAATGCACCGGGAGTATAAAAGGATGAACAAGGCAGTCAAAAAAGTTATCAAGCCAAAGAAAAGCAATGTAGGATGGAAGGATGAAATGCTATGGTAAAGTTGCATATGGATTTCAGTGGGCCTAGGAGGATTTTGGATGATCTGAACCTGTCCCAAAAGAATGTGGGAGAAAAACACATTAAATTAGGAGGTCTTGGAAAACAGCTGGCAAAAAGAGATGTAAGGAAGTAAAAGGAAGTGTCAAAAGTTGGTGAAAGGTATTTCATAGTTCAGATTAGAAGAAGGGTGGAAGGGATGAGACAGTGGAAATTGTAAATAATTGTAAATAACAATAATCCGTTACTGGGTGTGTATGGATGGAGCTTTGTGGTGCCCAGTCACTGGCTCTTGTTTCAAAACTTTGATAGGCAGAGGAGGTTTCAGAAGGCTTCTCCTTTACAGCTCTCTGAGCTGTAAAAGGACCAGCCCCATGAGACATGCTGAGGCCCTTCTGTCTCACAGACAACATGCAAAACTGTCCAAGGATACTAACAGGAGGCAACAAGACAAATAGCAGGACCACAACTCTGGATCTCAGGAGAGCTGGCTTTAATATGTTTAAAGTCCTGCTTGGAAGAACCCCATGGGAGGCAGTTCTGAGTAGAAGATGGATGCAGAAGAGCTGGTTGTTTTTTAAGAGTCACCTCCTCCAGACTTAAGAATGGTCCATCCTTGTGTGCAGGAAATGAACCAAAAGTGGCATAAGTCCACAAGGTGGTCCCAAATAAACTCAAACATAAAAAAAAAGGTGCTTAAGAAAGAGGCGGGGGGGAGGGGGGGGAGTGGGGACAGGTGACCAGGAGGAAAATAGTGTCACTGTCTGAGCATGCAGGGACAGGTACAGGAAAGCCAGAAGAGAGCAAACCAAATATGTCAAGGGATGTGAAGAGCAGCAAGCAAAGCAGTGACAAAAGGAAGACCCCAAAATGTGGCTGAGCTGTTGAACAGGCAACCTGGTGACAAAGGATTAGGATAAGGCATTCAATGTCTTCTTTACCTTGGTTTTTACTGCTAAGATTTGCCCTCAGGAATCACAGCCCACGAGACCAGCATGGAGGTTTGGAAAAATGAAAACTAGACAAGTAACAAGATAGAGAACAGTTAAACAAGCTGAACACACACAAGTCCTGTGGATCTGATGGAAAATATGAGGTAATGTCACCAAAAATGCTGAGGGAGCTTGCCAATGTCACTGTAAGACCCTTCATATCTACCTTCAAAAGATCATGGTCATTGGAGGAAATTCCTGAGGACTGGAGGAAACCAAATATTGCTCTATTCTTCAAGAGAGAGGAGTATCCAGGGAGAGACAGACGTGTCAGCTTTCCTTTGATCTCTAGGAAGGTTATAGAGCAAGTTCTTCTGGAAAACATTTCCAAATGTATTAAAGACTAGGTGATAGGCAGTAGTCAGCATGGATTTACAAGCAGCCAGCTGTGCCTGACAAACCTGAGAGCCTTTTCTGACGAAATGAGTGACTGAAAGGACAAAGAGGACACCAGTGCATGAGGGTTGGTCCTCTTGACTATAGTGCCATCTCCCAAAACATCCTCACAGACAAACCTTTGAAGTATAGACTAGACAAGTGGACAGCAAGATATACTGAAAACTGGCTGAATTGCTGGGATCAGAGGGTTGTGATTAACAGTGATCACCCCAACTGCAGCTTAGTCATTAGTTGTGTACCCCAGGGGTCGATACTGGGTCTGACACTGTTTAACAGCATCATTAATGACCTGGACTACGAAACCTGCTGTACCCTCAGCAAGTTTGCTGATACTGAAAACTGGAAGGAAGGTCTGACACAACACAGGCATGAGGAGAAACTAAGGCAGCCGTGACTGTTCAGTGGGAAGAAGGGAAGGCTGAATAGGACCTTATCCTTATGTATAAACACCTGGTTAGGGAGTTAAGAGCAAGAAGACAGAGCCAGACTTCTCAGTAGCCCAAGGACAAGACAAGAAGCAATGGGCACAGAAACAAAACAAAACACAGAAAAATCTGGCTGAAGATCAGATTCTTTTTACTGTGAAAATAGTTGAGCACTGGTACAAGTTTCCCAGAGAAGCTGTGGGGTGTCTATCCTTGGAGACACTCAAACCCCAACTGGATACAGACCTGAGCAACCTGTTCTAGCTGACTGTGCTTTAAGCAGGAGGGTTGAGTGACTTCCAGGGGTCCCTTCTAGTCTCAACTAGTCTCTGTCATGCTGTGACACAAGCCCCACATGTAGATGGACCTGCTTTCCTTGGATTTCCTCCCAATTATGGAAATCACATAAAAGATGTCAGAGCAACAGGTTCAGTCCTTTCCTTACCACATAGTGGGTTTATTACAATTTTAATACAAAGACTTACAGAGATTAGGTTATTAATGAAACATGCTGATGAGCTGGTATGCTAATGATTTGAAGACATCATTGACACAAGTCAGGTATATTAACATTAAATAGGACAAGAATCTCCTGAATATTGGAATGTAGAGGTCACATTCATTTCTTCACTCTGAGGAGGAGAGGCTTGAGGGTCAATATCCCAACAGAGCATATAATCAATATATGCTACGTTTCTCCTGTCAGACAGAAGACAGTAAGAGTTTGAAGAGCCAGTTAGAGAACTGCCTTCTCAAAAAGATTGTGTAAACTCCTTCTCTTGGCCCTGGGGAGTTTTCTTTTTATAAATCTGGTGATAGCATTTCAGTATCTTTTATGATACCTTGACTTGTTCCTTTTTCAGGTGAACTGGGTTTGTTTTGGGGAAGCACCTCTTTGCAACAATGGCTGTGTGCACACAATGTAAAACTAGTCTACAAATATGGAAACTGGGCACAAGTAGATCAAGAAGGGTGTTTTTCCATAGATATTGAGGTACCCCTTGGAGCTGAAGGATGGAAGTGCCCATCCTACCCCCTCTCATTTTTAGAAACAGTTTATCCCTAGGGAGCACAAGCCCGTTCCAGCTCTCCAGTGTGCTTAAATGAGCATTGTATGGTAAAATTAATAGCAGGATCCCCAAGGGTTTTCCTGTTTACACAAGGGCCTCATATTTGTCAGCCTATCAACAATCTATTTATTCTGTTTCACGTAAGCCAGCAGTGTTCGTCAATGCACAGAGAAATAAATACAACATAGGCATTGCCATCATGTTTTTTACTACTTTTATCATTGACACATTAAAGGCATTTCCAGGAGGACTCACCAGACAGAATCTTTTGTAAGTTTGGTGTCCACTTTTCCTTCATCATCCAGAAAGAAGTCCAACCGTAAATTGGCATTGTTATCATGAGCAGAAGAATAGTTGGTAATGAGTCTTGCAGGTATCCCCAGGCATCTCAGAACTGTGGCAAAGACAGAAGTCTGATGAGAAGGATAAATACAGAGACTGCATTCATGGATGACAGCATGAAAGGACAGAAATACTAATAACTAGAATAAAATGGGAAAACTCAGTCAAATCAACCCAAATAATTCCTCTTATCTGTTTTTATATTACACATGCCAAATATTTTCTTTGGTCCCAAAATGATGAGCATTAAAGACATGTAGTGGTACAAGGGTTATAACCGAACCAGATGATTACCAATATTTTTAAAGCACTTTGCATAGTGACTACACTGCAGAATTTCAGGTCAAATCTTGGTACAATGGGTCAGCTGCATGACCAAATGTGATACAAAGAAAAAGAAATTTGAGCTTGCAAGGAATACACAATATATTAGGTTTCTTAGTATCAGTAACTCAGGAGAATTATGAGACTATGCTAAAAAGAGAATTAATAGAAAGTATCTCCTTTTGATTGATTTGGAGTTTTCCTGTTTGATGTCTGCTGTCAGAAGGGATCTGGGGAACACAAAGAACAAAGTAGAAAATTATTGCTAACAATGGGGAAAAGCTGCATCATTTGCAACTGAAATGACAATGTTTGAGAATATGAATAAAATACATTGCATAATTCATATTGCCTGCTAAGAAACAGCATTTTGGAGTCAATACTCCCTTCCAATAAAAGACTTTAAAAGAAGATCTGAATAAAAGCCCCTAGCCTTAACTCTCACAGCATCACAGTAAAGCACTGATGACCCTTCTTTCCATTTGACAAGTGGTAAATTTAAGAAATGTGGAGAAACTGTGGAAATGCTACAGCTATGTCTGTAGTCTGCATCAGTGCATCAATAGGCTTCTGTGTTTGTTGTGTACTCTGGCAAACTAATAAGCATGGAGCATGT
>VZTR01033212.1:33670-44725 GCA_013400775.1 Chaetops frenatus | reverse complement strand
CAGAGGAGAATCTTAAGGAGCACATGTACATCTCTCAGGACTTTTTCAAGGACATTGTATCAGCTGCAACCTTTGAGGCTGGAGGCATCTCATGGTCCATCTTGGGTTGCCTCTGAACAGTGATAACATATTGAAGGAAGCAGATGTGTTTTCTATCTGCTGTCTTAAATTCAGAGTGTAATCACCTTTATGTGATAATACAATTTAGAAGTGTGTAATATAAATGCGCCAGGCATCTGTGCAGTGATGTTTGGGTGCAATGTCTGTAAATAGAATTAAATTATGTATATAAAACCTGTGTGAAATGATTTCCCACCCAGCAATGACCACGATGCACAAGTATGAATTGAAACAGGTGGTAGAAAGACTTCAGTCTCAAGTCTGATGCACTGAATGTTTCTCTCTAGCATCTATGTACATGTGAGGTGGTAGTGGTAGTTGAAGGCTTATCTGCTTTGTCACCTCCTTGGTTCTGTCTCAGCACTTCCAGGATCCAGGCTCAGCTTGCATTTTAAGCTGAGCATGAATAGTTGAGTATGTTACACACCGAAATACCTGTGTTGCAGGGAAAGCCACTGTGACTATTGTTTAGCCAGTCTTCATCTTGCTAGCCCCACTATATTTTCTAAAGCTCTCATATAAAAATCTGCTGTTATAATTGGAACTGTTCTATGGCAACCAGAACTAATTGCATAAACCATATGGCTTTTGAACTTCTATGTCTTTCCTCTTGAAGAACAAAAAAGCCTGCTTGCTTCTCTCCTAGGCAAACCTTACTCTTGACTTGCTTGAACTGCAGCTAATTAGAAGCTGGCATTCAGTTAATGCCATAAACAGTGTTTAAGAGTGTTTGGGTTTAAAATCTTATCTGTGCTTGGTGAACTAAAAGTAAGTTTATTGAAAGATAGATGGCTGCCATCCACTGTATGTTAAGGAGAACCACTCTGTTTGCTGAACTGTGTTTTTAGGTTCTGTTTCCTTTCAGAATTGTAAAGAGAGCAGATTTACTCAGTCAGCTTGATTTCATTGTTCTCCTCTTAATCTGAATGTATTTAAAGACAAACCTTTCCTTAGTAGGTATAGAAGCCTTTTTCCTGAACATAATGGGTTTTTAAATTTTGAATGCGGTAACTGCTAAGCTATTGTAATAACCTGAAGTGTAATACTGTCTCTGAGGCTAATAGTCAAAAACTGAACTAGTTTTTTTTAATGGTGCTGGGGATTCTTCAGTATTCAGTATTTTAAAAATATTTTGGGGAAGGGGGGAAGAAGACTCACAACTCAATTTCTGTGTTAATGTGCTGATTTAGTACAGTGTTAATGCTGAAAACTCATTTCAGAAAGCTTTTATTGTTTCCTAGAGCATAATTAGCCATATTTAATACTGTTTTTAGGTTTTTAGATAGAAATGTAAATAAAATAGCAAGAATGCCAGTTTACCCAAATAGTTTTAAGAGAGCAGTCTGTACATCTTTGACAGTAATAAAAATGATAGAAGAACTGGTAGAGCAAAATATGTTTTTGAGACATAAGGTTTTTTCAGTCAGAGACCTGACTTGCACACTGATTGCAAGTACTGTATAGAACGCTTCAGTGAAGATACATGGGCTATGCAAACTGGAAGTACTTCAAATGACAGGTGCTCTTGGCTTTTTTTGAGAATTGCTGCAGTGCTTGAGAGAACAGTGAAGTCTCTAGTGAGTATGCTGAAGTCCTGTACAAACAAGTAAGCTGATCTATTGAAGTTTTCTGACTGCAGCCTGTGGTTCACAGGAAACAGATAATCTGTGGGATCACACTGCTTTCCTGAGATCCACAGAGATCCAAATCCATCCTCTTGCACACATCACCACAGTAGAGCTCTGTAGGAATAGAGTATTGGTGACTGCTGTTTTAAAGCAGTGTTCTTAATAAGGCTTGTCTGGTCTTAGAAGAAGTCAGTTGAGACCTCCAGATTTTATTCACGTAGTAAGCAGTTCATCAAACATATTTTCCTATGAACAATGGAGAGTTTGAGAAGTGGTTAATGTTAGTTTTGGGTTGAGACCACAGAGAATGACATGCAAACTTGCAGTTGATACCAAAGCCTCAGTATTTTGCATAAAGAGGTGATTGAAGGTCTTTATTAACTCAAGTTATAAATGGAGACTAGACATGAAGCCTGCTAAGCATATGGATTTTGGTGGCAAACTGACATGAAAAGTAACTTGAATCATTTTAAAACGGAAGAGGTTTTGAAGTATGTCTTTATAAACCCTGGATGCAGCAGTCTTCTGAAACTTAAGTCTTTTTTTATCAAATTTAGACTTACCTCATCTGTTAACCATGGGCAAGAAGGATCTCTTTACTAACAGCAATCTCAAGCTGTGGCAGTGGTCAGGAGCCTTTCTTTTTGTTCCTGTTGTGGTTGTATTTCACATCTGGACTACCTGTAATCATCTGCAAAGGGCCTACTAGCTTTTGTGGTATCCTCCTAGCATTGCTCAGTGTAAATCCAGCTGGATTTTCAGTAATGTTTTAGTTAAAGAACAATCTTCTTGATTACCAAAATACTCTTACAAAAAACGCTTGCATGTTTTGTTCCAGTTACTCCACTAAATAAATCCTTGACGGTACTGCCACTTGTGTGTGCAGTGGTCCTTCTAAACAGCCATTTAAAAACAGGAAACTTAGTGAATACCATCTGCACAAGATTTTACTTACTTAATTTTTAAAACCTAGGATTTTAAGAAGAAACTGGATTCTAACATATTAGTTTGTCATGTTTGTGTATTTCTTTTTTTCCTATGGGCTGGGAAAGACATGTAAGGGGAGCTGTCTTTGAGTAGTGCATGATCATCTTACGTGCTGATAGAAAATCAACTCGCTGTATTTCCTTTCTTTCCTCTTCAGTCTTGAAGATTTAAAATTTGTTTTGTGGTATAGTTTCTTTTAGGCATGGCGTGGTTCTGGAGGTAGTTTCCAGCGTAGGTGCAGGGCTAACTAGACTGCACTATCTTTTAAAACTTCTTAAAAATACGCATCTTATTTCACATAAGAAAAATAATTTTACAACTGAGTTTGTAAAGATTAGATTGGAATTGCCTCAAATCCAATTAAGCCACACTGCATGGACGTGCTGGGAATATAAATGCAATTACTGTAAATTTGTACAAACTGATTTGTTGCATTATCTTGCTAATCTAACATACAGTACTTTTTTGTGTCCATATTGCAGACGGCAACTCCAAACTAACATGGCAGTCAGACTGTGTGATGTGGCTTCTCTGCTTAGAAGTGGTTCGTGGGCAGCAGAGCCTTGGACTGGGGTCTGTGGGACTTTTCTTAAATTCTGTAGGCTACCTTTTTACATGTTAATAGTGCTGAGGCCATACCAAAGTCTTTTAACTTTCCATTTGGAATGCTAACTTGCATATATGTTTCATTATAGGCTGTAGGTTGTGTTCCTATTCTGTGAGAGCCTAGAGCACACTGACATACCAAGACAGCTTCTTCTGTAAAATGGTTACCTCCTGTAGAAATTACACTGCAGTGACTTGCCTTTCTTCTAATGTCAATTAGATTTTACTACTAATTGAAAATACACGGTGGATAATTGAAGAGGAGTATTGTACTAAAATGGTTTTGGTATGGTCTGAATACTACATTGCAGTAACTTTGAAAACCTGTATAACTGTGTTTTTATGATTACTATTTTAACATTATACTTGCCAGTCTATTCTAAGAATTTTTTTTTAAACTGTCAATTTATCTCAAACTTTTTCTGAGTGAAAAATATTTCATGATTTGTGCTTTGTCGTTTATGAATAGTTCTCTTTAGCCTAATAGTGAGGTATGCATTATTTGTAAAATGTATTAGTATCACTTTCTTCAGAGCAGATGGTTCTATAGCTGAGAGATGCTGTAATTTTCAGCATACACAGGCTACTGCAGCTGTTCACTTGAATGTTGGCTTAGGATCTCATTCCTGCCACCTGAACATGAAAATAAATTTGCAATTAAGAGAGGATTGTTTGTTGTCCTTGCTAAATCCTGCTAAATTTGATCAATGAACACTTCAAATTTGAGAATAAAAAGACAAAAAGGGGAAAAAGACAATTTTATGCAGCTTGAGAGTACAGCATTTGTGATTACTATCTTTAACAGGTGTTGCTAGGGTCTTGAAAAGTAATTTATCTTAATTGGGGTAATCTACTTTATCATCTTTTCAGTGGACTTGTTTCATCAGTGCCAGGAGCAGGCTACCCCTTGGAGTTTGTCACAAGGGAAGAAAATGTTGTTCCAGTTGTAGCTCTTCAGCAAATCTAGATCATGGTTTTCTAATCAGTGCTCTTAATAGAAGTATCCCTTTTTTTGTGTTGTGCTGAGGTAACCTCTTGGAAAATACTTCGGTATACAGAACACAGAAATGTGTTCCCAGGAATGTCTGAGTTGGACTTCTAGTAAGAAACTCAGCTTACCCCCTATCGTGTTACTAGGAAATTCAGTTATGCAGTCCCTGAACGCAGTTGACCTCATCAGCTGTTTGGGTATGCACTGATTGCATATGGTGCTTTAAACAGGACTGTTATGACAGACCCTTCAGAGGTCCTGATGTTACTCTGGGATTTTACAAGAGGCTTTTTGTGAGAATTCCTCCTGCAGTTTAATTATGAGGTTAAATTTCATTGATTGATGGATTTCTTCAGTAAACTTGTGTTGAAATATGTATTACTGAAGAATTAACTTCATAATTTTCTCCTGCATGTTGTCCTAAATGGTTTATCTCAAACAGGGTAGGCTGCCCAAATCTTACTAAGATGCTAAAATGCCATTAAAAATCCATTGTATTTACCAGCTGTTGCCATTCAGTCACTGACTGAGATGGCAGAGAGCATTTTATAGATTATCAGCTTGTGGACAAGTGCTTGTGTACAAGCAGACTCCTCCTAATTATTTCTGTTGCATCTTGTTGGTTACTTTGGGGTGAGACAGAGTAGAATCAGAACAGTTTGAGTTGAAAGTATTTTGGAGATTGTCTGTCTCTAATGTACTTGCCATGAACAGGGACACCTTCCACTAGATCAGGTTGCTCAAAGCTCCATCCAACCTGACCTTGAACATTTCAAGGGATGCAATATCCACAGCCTGTCTGGGCAAGTGCCTTACCACCTCACAGTAAAGAATTTCTTCCTAATGTGTAATGTAAATGTATGCTCAGTTTGAAGACATTCCCCTTTGTCCTGTCACTATGTGCTCTTCAAAAATATCTCTTTCCATCTTTCTTGTACGCTCCCTTGAGATACTAAAAGGCCACAGCTAGGCCACCCCAAAGTCATCTTTTTTCTAGGCTGAACAAACCTGATTCTCTGAGCATATTGTCACAGGAGATGTGCTCCATACCTCTAATCCAGGCCCCTTGTCTGGATTTACTCCACAGTTCCATGTCCTTCCTGTGCTGGGACCCCAGAGCTGGATGCAGGGTTCCAGGTGGGCTCTCAGCAGAGCAGAGCCCAGGGGCAGAATCCCCTCCCTCCCCTGCTGCCCACGCTGCTTTGGGGGCAGCCCAGGACACGTGTGGCTTTCTGGGCTGGGAGTGCTCATGGCTGGGTCATTCTGGCCTCTCACCCACCAGCACCCCCCAGTCCATCTCACAGGGCTGTTCTTGTCCATCCCTCAGCCCTCATTGATACTGGGAGGGTCCTGACCCACGTGCAGCACCTTGTTCTTGGTCTTGTTCAACCTCATGAGATTCCCATGGTCCCAATTTAGATGCTTGTCCAGGTCTCTCTGGGTGACATCCTGAGCTTAAGGAGCGTCAGCAGCACCACTCAGCTTGGGGTCATCTGCAAACTTGCAGAGGGTGCACTTGATGCATTTTTCTGTGTTACTAGTGAAAACATTGAGTAGCACTGGTCCCAGTATGGAGCCGTGAGGGGCACCACTTGTCACTGATGTCCATCGAGACTCTGAGCTATTGATCACCACCTCTGGTTGCAACTGTTCAATCACTTTTTTACCCATCTATTAATTCATCCATAAATATTCTCCATTTTAGAGATAAAGATGTTGCAGGGGATTGTGTCAAAGGCTTTACATAAGTCTAGATAGATCACATCTGTAGCCCTTCACTTGTCCACTGATGGAGTGACTTCATCACAGAAAGGCCACTTGGTTGGTCAGACAGGACTTGCCCTTGGGGAAGCCATGTTGGCTGTCCCAGATCACTTCCTGTTCTCCATCTGCCATAGCACAGGTTCTAGGAGGATCTGTTCTGTGGTCTTGCAGGCACAGAGTAGTTCTTAAGTGGTCTAATAGTAAACCAAGGTCAAGATTCTAATTTAACTGCTCTCAGAGTTCACGTGAGGGAAGAAATAAGGAGTAATTGCAACTTTCATCAAAGAAAAGCATTTAGAAACGTGATTCCAACCTGTGGTGACAGAAGTTTGACTTTGATGTTTTCAAGGAAGAGTAGATTTTCCATCCCAGCACATTCATGTATCTGCTAAACATCTCTTTAAAGTAATAATCTTGATTTCTGCTATTTCTTGTGAGAAGTGCTCTTTGGATACAGTTAATGCCCACCTCTTTTTGAAAATATTAAAATGCTACTTCTTAAAAGCTGCATTTCATATTATTTCAGTAACCAGTTGTAAGTTGATAGAAATGATTATTCTTGCAACAGGCCAGTTTTGTTTGGTAACTCTGTAAGAGAAAGGCTGTGATTCCCCTAAGTGGAGGGAATGGCAGAGGATGGAAACTAAGCTTTGAGTGCTTATTTCATTTAGTAAGACTGTACAAGATAGCGTTTATTTGCTTGCAAGGTTTTAAAGTATTGGCTTGACTAACAGTTTTACTGTCCTTCTGTACTGGTGTTTGGGTTTTTTTCTTGCATGTAGAGGCAGTATATGGCCTTGGCAGTACCATTTCTGCATAGTGACAGGTCTTTTAGGTTCTTGTTTGGACTCTGCTATAAGATGCTGAAATACTAATTTTGATGGTTTTTGATTTCTGTTTTTTTTCAGCAGGTAATTGCTGCCATGGAAACACAACTATCTAATGGACCAACTTGTAATAACACAGCCCATGGTTCTGCCACCATAAACAATTGCTTATCACCAGTTGATTCTGGGAACACAGAAGACAGCAAGACCAATTTAATAGTCAACTACCTTCCACAAAACATGACACAAGAGGAACTGAAGAGTCTGTTTGGCAGCATTGGGGAGATAGAATCCTGCAAGCTCGTCAGGGACAAAATAACAAGTATGTTGGTTTTGGAGTTTTCTTACAGAGTATCTTTCCATTTTTCCAAGCAGCAGACTCTCAGGTGGTGTTCTGCAATTCTCGTAAGTAGTGGAGTACAGGCAGAAGGAACCAGTATTGATGTTGCTAGCCAGAAGGGACTTAGATTAATAGTTTTTTAGATTACATACCCCAAAATTAAGTTTCTTTATTTGCATTTCGTTTAGGTTAATTTGAGTAGGATAAGTGCTAACAGAATATTTGAACCTGGGCTTTAGGAGTACTAGGAAAGAAGATTCACGTGTGGAAAAGCAGATATTTATACAAAGTTTCCTTGAATTTTAATTCAATCTCATTTTAGTTAGACTTCAGCTCTTGTTGATGCAAAGCTGCTTCTTTTCAGGGATGCAGGTAATGAAGCTTCTACTTTGGGAAAAGGGCAGATTAACTTACTTTGCAGGTAAAGCTGCTTTTTAATTTCAGCACTTGAACAGTTTCTTTAGGATGCACATTTGAATCAATTTATGCTCTTTGGCGCCCTTCTTCTTGAACAGTCTCTGGCTGACTTCTGTTGGCTGAATGTTTGCTTTCCCTATGGCTCTGAATGACAAGCAGATCTTCCCACAGCAGACGGCTTGTTCTTAAGACATTAGGTAGTGGAATGGGTAAATCTGTGAAGTACCCTCCTTAAGCATGGTAGTCTGGGATACCGAAATCACTGCTTTTAGTCGTTCTGCCCTGACCAAACCTTAAAGAAATCATTGCACTTCAATGTGAAGAATTCTGAATGTTCTTGGGGATGCCAAAGAAATCAAGTGAGGCTGATGCCACAGCTTGCTGTCTTCAGGTGAGGTCTGGTTGATGGAGAAAACAAGCCTGTTTTCTCTGTAGGTAATGACTTCAGTGCTTTGAAACAAAAGGGTCCCTTCCTTAGGGGTTTCCTGACCTCTTTCTCTGGGAGTGGAAAGATGTAACTGGTACTTCATCAGTTAGTGGGATGGCTATTCAAAGACAGTTTGTCTCTGTCTTGTATAGCCCACATGCTTAGCCTTCCTTATCAGAGTTGCTTGGGAATGACTTCAGAGGCTACTGCAGGCCCACAGAAGTAACCCTTAAAGTCTTCATGATCAATGTCCAAATTGTCCACACCTTTACATGATGGGTCTGATAGTCTGTATGCCGGAAGCACACTGTTGCTGCTACATAGTTTCAAAAGACTCCTTATCTGGGAATGAAGCTAGACTTAATTGTACATCTCTTGTTTCAAGGTGTGATGTTTTCTGTATAGCCTGAAGTGATGCCTGAGAAGGGTCCTGAATTTAAATTACATTCTCAGTAGCTGAGAACTCCTGAGCTGAAACTATTGGAGATAGGTTTTTCTATTTTTTCAGAGAGCAGGTCCTTGGCTTTGAGGCATACTTCCAGCTGCCAGCAAAAATGCTGCATCGGTCTTGTTCCAAAAGGTTTTAGTATTCTAAGTGAGATTGAGAAATACGGTGTCTGACCTTGTAACTGCATTGGGAGCAATACTTCTGATTTAAGTAGCCTGGAGGAAGGTAATCCTGTGTTTGTAGATGCTGAAGAGAAAGCTCTGCTTTCAGTCCTTTTCTTACTCATTTTTAGGTTTGCTTCAGAGAATTTTGAAAAGCAAATTTTTCTTTTCCTTCTAAATTCAGAACAGGGATTGTTACCAGGTTCTGTGAAGGAAGAGATACAGCATGAATTTCAGACTTTTGTTGGTTTAATTCCTCTGTTAAAATGTTAATTTTTTTGTCCTTCTTAAATGATCTGTCATGAATGCTTGTTATTTGGTAAGTATCTTTAAATGGTAAGTTTAGGATAGCATAGATGTTGAAATACACTTCTATACTTATGGTATCACCGAGGTCTGTAATGACTTGTGTCTCTACCACTCTGTTCCTGCTAGTTTGCAGACAAAGTGGAGTTTGGTGGCAGCGGGCCAATCCAGTCCTGTCCTTGGCTTAGAGTGGTACTATGCTGCCAGCTTGATGTCAAAGGCTGTGTTTCACTTCATGGCCACTGTCGGTGGTGGGCAAGGCCAGCAACAGGGGGGAAGTCACCATAGCCTACAGATCACTGGGACAGAGACCAGCTTGTGTACCCCAGAGGGCATCAGTGAGACCATCTGTGAGATGTGATCTCTGCAGCTGGGCCCAGTTAGAAACCATGGTCCTGTCCTGAGAGGCGGGTTACGTCTGCCATGATCACTTGGTTGCCAGTGCCATGTGTTAAAACTCAGAGAGATCATGGCCAGCTACTGTCATCTTGACCCAAATACTCATTAGCATTGGGTGGATTCGAACCAAGTTATCTCCCATTTTATTATTTAGTATTCACTCTGTGATCATATCTGCAACACTGAAGTGCACTTGCTTTATTGTAGAATCACAGGTTTGAGTTGGATGGTATCTTAATAAACATCTGATTCCAACCTCCCTACCATGGACAGGGACACCTCCCACTAGAGGTGGAAATATCCTGTTTCCTTGAAGTTGTCTGCACACTTTAGGATTGAGAGGAGTTAAACTTGAAGGCCTTCCTGCTCTGGAAAACCTGTTTGAGGGGAAGGAGGCACCCTGAAGTTCACTTACTGATTTCATATGAGCACTTGGAAGTCCAAGTCCTGATTTTATTGATTTTTAGCTAGGGGTTTACTTGTGAATAAGGGGCTGATCTATGAAGGTTCCTGGTTGTCATCTCCAAGCATGCACTTCATTGGCACAGCCTGCTGTTGGGGCAACATTATTAGCTGAAGTGAAGTCTGCTTTCTCTATTAGTGGAAAACCATTTCAAATGTTACCAGTAGGAATTAAAATAGCTGATTGCTGTTTTGTTGTTTTACTGAAGGTAAATAAATTAAATGTTGGTAAAATGGAAGATTCCATAGGGTGCTGAACAAGAGTCTCTCTTCATGTGAGAATCCCACTGACAACAGCAGCTGATAAGTGGGTCATGAATGTCACTTTATCTTCACTTGCTAACCAGAGAATCTGTCAGGAATGAGTCATTGTGCCTAGATATTTTAGAGTCTGTGTCAACTCTTACATGCTTTTGGCTAATGCAGATGTGTTTCAATACAAACTGCAAAACTACCATGTAATTTAGTTGCGGTTGTTCAATAGGTAGGAGAACCTGGTCTCAACAAAGCAACATAACTGGATTCCAGTCAGCCACTCTAGATAGCTATTTAATTTAGGTCAAGTGTTTCTACACATTTAAAGGCAGCAGAGATAACATTTATCTTATAATGATAACATTTTATGTAATCTAATGTTAAGCATGTATAGTTACAAAAAATAAGCTAAAAATACTCTAAATGTTAGGGAAGAGGATAAAATGGGATGAAATTTAATTACGGGAACTGCTGCTGGTCAAGCACTTTGAAGCACATGCTTTCGGCTTGCACAAGATAGATGGATTTAGCAGCTTTTGAAAAAATACAAGAAACAGCAGTAGCTAGCACTTTAAGAGATACCATAGTATGGTAAACATTTTCTAGACCTACCTTTCTGAAACTTGAATATAGGTAAAAATGTGACTGTAGTCACCTTAAAAAAATGAGACTGGATTCTTTTTACTCCCACTGTCTTTAGTACAATTTCAGGTGTACATGTGGAAGATTAATGCTTAATTTTCACATTGTGGAATAATCTCCCAGTTTTCAATAATTCTTGTGGCATTGTTAGCTAAACTGAAATTTGTGGCATATAGTCTCCTTAACTTCAGAAAGCAGCTATCTCAGATATCTTAAATTTGGGAAAATAATTATTTTCTTGGCTTCAAAGTTCCCATACTGTTCTTTTGTTAAAA
>VZTR01033211.1:166914-187730 GCA_013400775.1 Chaetops frenatus | reverse complement strand
GTTAAATTTTGCATCAACAGTAATTTCAATGGAATTTTTGATAAATTGCTCTAAAGCACTGGGCCTTTTTTTACATGAAAGTAAGCTGAGTTTCTGACTCTTCAAGGGGTTGTAATTACAGACTGCATCCAAAAATTTTATTAACGATTTGATCATTTCCTAAGGGTTTTCTCATTCTTTTTCATAATTAAATATGCTCCCAAGAAATAAACTCAGTTTAGTGTTAGCACATTAAGAGATATGGGTCATTCATTTTTCTGCAGTAGATATTTGATATTTTCTTATGGATGTTATGTTCTTGGTGAATTTTATGCAGAGTATTTTGATAAATAAACTAATATTTTATTCATTATTTCCGTGAGCACATTGTTTCTGGAAGGGCAGGTGTGTGGTTTGATGCTTTGCACGTTAATTAACATTTTAGTAGGGCACAGTCTTTGTTCTTGTGTTTGAAAGTGTCTTCCCCTTTCCTTAATTCCACAGAATACCCTTGGATGTTGCTATAATATGCCTGCAGATTTGCTGTCATCTCTAGGAGATACATAGACAGAAATATAAATACTTCTTTTAGTTTCTCCATTTGGGATTCATCAGGTCTCTATTGATCTTTGTTATTTCCCTCAAAGGATTTTCTGAAGAGGCATATTAACTGTATAATAAATATTAAAGGCACTTTAACTTCTGGCAGTGAAAGCTTTCCTGTTTTAGGGTCTCTTTGGTATGCAGAAAGCATTCCTAGCCATTGAAGTAACTACACTTTTGCAGCCACATTGCCTTCTTGAATGGATCCTGCCTTGCTGGATCCCATCCCCTGTGAGAACATAGATGGGAATTGGTGGAATCACAAAGGGGTCAGGAGCCAGGACCCGTGTTTGAATGAGCTTGAAATGTTTTTTACCTTCATTATAATAAAAAAAATTATCTGACTGTGAAGAACTCTGCTTCCTGACACTCTGGGCATGGTTACTCCTGGGACAGAGCAGAATAAGGAAATTGTGTGCTCTTGTTCTGACCCTGCACAGGCCCCCATTCCTCTGGGTGCTCATGCAATTGGGAGATAGGCTCTTCCCCAAAGCGTGCAGAAACTTGGTTCTGCATTTCATGTGATCATGATGGGATCCCAAAACTCAGGATCTCTCAGACCTATAAGAAAGGTCTACTTATTTCTTGACTAAGGCTTTAATGATTTTTTTATCTTGTGCATCACCCAAAGGCAGTGTAGAGCTGCTCTGCAGATGTGTCAAGAATACTTCCAGTTCAGAGTCAGACTGCAGTCCCCAGTGGCCAGCTTGGTCATGCCAGGGGACAAGCATGTAGACAGTGACATTTGTCCTTTCCTATCACCACAGACACGATGAATGCTTAGGCAGTAGGCAGCAGTATCCTCAAAGTCTTCCTGGCTGACATTTCCACGGTAAGGCAAACCATATGGCTGCACTGCTTATTGGCACACAGCCTTTTGCACCACTCAAACAGCAGAAGAGAGAAGAAGCTAGTCTCAAATAGTTAGAAAATAATTCTTCCTGCAGAAAACTGCTCCCAGACATTGAAAATGTGCCAGCCTCATATCCCTGGCTATCTTCTCCATCCACACAAATCACAGACAGTAAAGTAGGTGCCAAGCATGGTAGACCTGGGCTGACCAGCCATCCTGACTCTGCAAGTCCCGTTTGTATATTCACTGGACATACATCACATACCTCAGAAGAAACAGGCTAAAGAAAGGTCCTGAAGCATTAGAGCTCTCCAGGATCCTGTACTGGGGAATTCACCTCTGTTACAAGCAGACCCTGCAGTGCTGGCCACAGCTGCTCTGCTGTTTGACAAACTTTCCACAGCTGGACATGAGATCACCTGGCCAGCCCTGGTATTGGCACAGTATCCACACCTGTCCATAGCTGGGCAGACCATCCCTCTTTAAGTCAAGGACAGACCTCTGACCTGGCCAGCCCACATTTACATGTTATCCACACCTAAAGAACTGGGACACTGATTTTATCTCCCTCCCAAAGGGTGTATTTTCACCTTTTGCTGTACCAGAGCAAAAGTTGCTGATATGATAGTGAGGAGGAGATGGACTTTATTAATACGATGAATAAAATGCGCTCATTATAATGCTCATAAAATCTAGCTAATAGTGGAACAGATTTCATAAGTAAATAGGTACTGTAAAATATGACAAAGTTTACAACATGAAGTGGATTTCCCTTCAAATCGAAACAAATACAGCATAAAAGTTATGTTAATTACATTTTGTAGTATGGAAAAAATCTCCACTTGTTGGTAGGATCTCTCAGCAGTGATTCTGTTTGAAGTACCCTCAAATAGCTTTTTGAAGAAGTCTCTTTGGATTCCTAAGAGGAGAAATGTTTTGATAAATAGTTCTGCTAATCAAGGATGAGGTCAGCAAGTCATATCTAATGTACCAGCCTGGAGAGCAGGGATTATTCTCTGTTTGACCTGGCTTTACTAATTTTGTTGCTCCTGTTCTCAGGCTTTTAGAGATTGCCTTTACAATAATATTAAAGATTGTGGAATAACACCTGGTCAAAAAACCCAAAACCTCCCATAATGCAAGCCATATGGAAGTAAGTTTTTATATTGCTTATACATACAAATGGAACAGCAAATTTCATTGATTTCATACAATGCAGGCACTTAAAACTTTTTACTTTCCTCTCTGAAAATATTAGGATGGGTCTGAACTACAGACTTTGTGGTCATTTCAATTATTCATAGTAGCTGAGTAGATTTGTAGGTGATTGTTTCATTTTGCTTGAGGGATAAATTATACTGCAGGCAGTTATATGGCAAAAAAAGCATTGCAAGATTTTTTTATTACTTATTTACTGCACACCCCAGGTTGTGTAATGACTTTAACTAACATGTATTATGCAGGTGGATGATTGTCTGCTGCAGGAGAAAATCAGAACTTTCCGTTTGCATCTCAAAAGCCCCTACAGTGACACAGGTGAATGGCTCATACATTTTAAGCAGTGGAAAGCTTGCTATTTTATTCCAGTGTTCTCATTTATACTTGTCCTAGTCCTCCCCTTAAAATGCTAGGCTTTTAGATTCACAAATTTCAATAAACTCTGGACAGAATCCCCTGTCTTAGGTCCTAGGTAGGATTTCCAGCCAAACCAGAAGAGAGGGTGCAAGAGAGCAAGGACAGTGTTGAGTGCAGCAGTGATGGTGACACTGTCTGCAGCCTCATCACCCACACAGCACCAGCTTTTCTGCAGTGTGGTGGCAGTGACAATGGACACACACTATACATTTAGAATTATTCATTACCCCATGGCATTCAGCCCACCCCACACTCAGGAAGGAGGAAAAGGCAAGTGTTTGTCTTCTCAGCAAACATCACATTCAGAGTCCTTCATTCACCAGCAGAGCCAAGAGGGAAAAGCCATGTAGATTTTTAGCTCATTTACGAAACAGAACCAGGAAAAATGTGAAAAAGGAAAAAATATGACAAAGTATCTGGTAGAGATAGGGTTTGATCTTAATGAACAAATGTTGCCTTTCTGTTCCCCATGATTTGTGTCCCATGTATTTAGAAACTCTGGTCATAATCCATTTCATGCTATCTGAACAAGTGCTAAGTGTTTGGATGGTAAAGCTTTCCTTATGTGTCAGATTTCAAATACTTTAAAAATAGAAATATGGGAAGATTAGTGAAATAATCAGTTGCCACACACTGAAAACATCTACAGCCTTTGGGAAGTACAGTGCTTTCTAAGCAAGTGGTTTCACCAAGGAAGCTCTCTCTTGTGCATTGATACATCTGTCATATTTTCTCAGCTGTCTGAGATATCATGTTTTAGGGTCGGGGCCATCTCACCTTTCCCCTTTTCTTTCCACTGCTGATGGCACACGGGGGATCAAAATGGGAAAATTATTAATATAAACCCCATTTTTATATGATTGCTGACATGGTATTTTGTGAACAAAAGTTAGCCATGTTGTGGGGAAAATAGTTGTCAGAGAGAGGAGTAAATGCATTATAACCCTTCTGAGCAATACTGAGCAACACTGGTGATGTCTAGGAGACTAAAGTAATTGTGAAAACACATTTTACACAAAAGTTGTTTCCTAATTATGAGAAATAGTGTTTAATATCATTGTATCAAGTTTCTGTGTTTTAGTTCTAATAATTTCTGGTTTTATTAAATTAAATAGACTACAAAACGTACCTGAATATTGAAAATAGGATGTCTTTGCCAGTATCACATTCATTGCACATAACTCAATGCTTTTTTTGCTTTCACTCACCTGACAGTTATTGAATGTGTCCGAGATGTACTTGTGTCCTCATGGCATTGCAGCTACAATACACAGTACTCTGTGTATGAAAGAATGGGCTTTTAACTGGGGGCTAGCATGGAAGCCTACCAGAAAGCTCAATTATTCAGAGCTGATACTGCAGGATTCTAACAAGGAATGAAATAAATATCTGAATATCAGATTAATAATTGGAATTTGGCAAGTTTGCAGTTCATTACCTTATACTATCAGAAGTTGTTTATTCAGCATTTATGTAAAAAAAAAAAAAAAAATAGAGGAAGGAATATTTTTTTATGCAAGATATTTTCCCAGTCAAAACATTCTGGCTTTTCATCTGGGCTTGCCAGGCTGTATGTGTGCAATAGGGGAAGTGGTGATTTGACTGTATTATAATTTGAAATAAAGATTACTCTCAAGTGAATGTGCTGAAAGTCAATATATATTTTTGGCGTATCTAGTAGTAGGGAATATTTTCTATTAATTAAAACCCCCCAAATATATTATGCACCATACTAGAAATGTTAAGATTTAGGTTAAACTTTAGTTTCCTTTTATTTTTTTCCTTTTATAAAAAGAACTGGGGTAAAAAGTAACAAGGCCACAGTTTGGGACACTCATATATAAAAAAAACCCCTTTCTTAAGGAAAAGTTCAATGTGCATGACCATTCTAACCTGAAATGTAAGGATATGTTTAACTCCTTTCATCAGGCAGGGCCTGGATCTTAAAGCAATAATTGCTTTCTTCTTTAAGATCACAGAGTTGTTGTACTTAAACCTGCAAAATACTACTTAGATGCCAGTCTTCCATTGGAATGATATTCTGTCAGAAGTCACAAAAATAGGACTCCAAGAGTTCCTTCTCTGTTGAAATGACTGGACTTTATATTATGATTAAGAGGTGTTTCAGGGATTTTGATTAGTTAATGGATGGTTCATCCATATTGTTTCCATTCCTTTATGCTTGCTATGCATACCTTTTTCCAGTTTTTAACAAGCACATGTCTGAGTTTTATGAGACATTTTTCTTTTATGTATCATTTATTATGCAGAGCCTCAGTCTCCAAAATCCACATTACATGTGATCCAACTATGGGAAATTAGAAATCCAGTTTAAGTCAATTGTCCAATTCTTCTCTATCATCAACACAGAGATATTACTCAGTCTCTAGAAAGGAATTCCATCCTAAACAGAGAAAAACCTCTCACACAGGCATGGAGCAATCTTTCCTTCCCTCCAATGATTATAGAGAAATATTAAAAGGCCAGTGAAGGTGGGACATCTATATATCACCTAAACTTACCTTAGTAATTTTAACCTAGGGTGTTTTGCACTGTTCTTTTTCACAAACACACGTTGCCTGTAATGTACAAAGTGTTATGTTCGTGTTATAATAAATTTGCCCCTTTTGTTCCCCAAAACCACATTAAAAATGTGCTTTACTTCTTATTTCTATCGTTCGACATATTCTGCTATAAATCCTTGGTTTCTGAGTGTGCAGTAAACCCAGTATTTTTATAAAAAGTAATATATGGAGCCCTCCAGGGGTGTGTTGCTAAGCAAACCAACCATAAATGCTGAGTTCAGTAAATCATATCCCATCACATACAATGTCTCTTACCAAACCTGCTTTAGCTAAGTCTGAAATCCTGGGTGATGCTGGATGCACAAACTGAGTTCAGGTATTGATGATATGACTTCTCCTAGAATATGCTCCTTAAATCACAGGGCTCATGGAGGTACTTTTAATCACTCCAGCTGAGGTAGTTTGAGTTTCCATGGAGGAATTTTCCAACCACTGACCTGCAGGAGAGAGATTGATTGGGCCTGAGGATGGTCAGCACTTGGGATGGAGCCTGTAATGCAGCTTTCCCAGCTGCTGACCAGCTACTCCAGCCTAGGGAAAGCTGGATCAGGAGGCCAGGTGCAGCTTCAGTCTCAGCATGAAAAGCACAAAGAGCTGCCTCACACGCTTACACAGCTGAACTGCTGACAAGCTGAGCAGCTCCTCAGTGATTAGATGTGCTGCCAGGTAAGGTTCTGCAATAGAAGAAGAAGAATTTATTGTGTCTCATGAGCACAAATTTATGACTGGCTCTGTGGGCTTGAGGAGACCTCAGCAGACCTTGAAGAAAGTGCTATCTAATCCATGTATACAATATATGAAAAAATTTAGCCAAGAAACACAGCCTGCATCCCTTGTTTGTTTGCAGAGTGCCACAAACATATTTATAATTTGGTATAAATAAAAGATAACATTGAGTAATGACTGCAGGCAAGGCTACAGCAGTTGTGCTGGCTCAGCCATGAAAATCTGATAGTGCCAATAAGATAATAAGAAAACCATAATTAGGTTATAGGCTTTCCCATGCTACTCATTTTCTAAGTCTTGCATAATAGACTTTTGGCTACATCTTCTGATGTTCCTTCTGGAAAGCAAATTTATACTGATTATATTTTTTTCAGTGTTCTGTTTTTGTTGTGCCTAAACTTGTTTTCCCTCCCTTTGTTTTAGAATTCATGAAAAATACTTGTTTAGAAACCTAGATTTACATAATAACACTTCAGTTAAAAGACCAGTGTCAGAAAGAGATTATTGTAAAGAGTAAATATGTTCTTTACAAGACATGTGCCCGTGGATATTTTAAGCACAGAGGAACACACACACCACAGTGTATAGAAGTGGAAATCTTGAATGGATCTAACCTTAGGTCCCAGCTTCAATTCTTATTTTTCCTGTTATTTTCAAAATTTAAAAGGTTACGGGGTAACTAGGCATAAAGTGCATATGGATGGGAAGGCTTCAGACCCAGAGCAATGTTTTTTTTATTTTTTGATAGGTGATCTGGGACTAAATTCTAGCTATAATTTACTGCTGGTGTTGTTTTATCTTGACTTTTTTTGGTCATAAATATTAGTTGAAATTAGAAACACCTTTCAGCTGTTCCTTAATTTGTACTGATGATTTCACCTCAGCATTTTGTATAGCACTGTTCAGAATATTCTCTACTATTCAATTCCCTTTCGTGCAGATAAGCAGACTCAAATCAATTCTCACTGAGTTTCGTGTTCATGGCAGGCACAAATGGTGTTTATTTCTCTGTTGAGAAATTAGAAGTAAGGCTTCTAGGTGAATCATGAGCTGATGAATATAAATTCTGCTAAAACTGGGAGTAGAGCCTGTAAACCAAGTGGTGGTGTGTCCATAGATTCACCCAGAGCTGTGAAAAGAGCTTTTTCTGCAGAACTGTCCTGATGACAGCAGGTTTCATCCACCCTCTTCTTTGTGCACATCCAAATGATCAAACAAAACCCATTTGAAAGGAACAGAATGAAAGCCTCTGACAGGGATTCACTCATTGAATTTTGTGACTCTGGACAATATATGCTGGAATTATTCTCTATCCACTCAAGCCTTATCTACAACCATCCCCAAACCATGTGGCCGTGTGATTTCTCCACGCAACCTCTCAACTCCTATTTCTTAAAAGCTTCACTGCAGCTATGGTAGGCAAGGAGCAGTGGGTGATGGCCACTCTCTCATGTCAGCAATTCTGTCAATACTGTGCTGAAATACAATGGAAGGAATGGAAGCAATCTTTGTCTTACTCTGTAGACCCAGATGAAAGAGCTTGGTACTCCTGTATGCACAGAGTGCATCGTATAAAGTAAGGGATCTCTCAAAGTTGCAGCACTTTGCTTCTCTCTTGATGCTGTGTACAGCATGAAAAAGAGAACTGAATGAGAAGGCTGAAAGGAGACAGTTCTAGCACTGGTTAACAAGAATGACAGCTTTCACTCCTTTTCTTTGAATATAACTGAACAAAAATAAAGAAACAGATTTAATCACCAAAGCATGTTTGAGTCATTTGCCCATTAACTTTTAGGATAAGAAATGGTCTTCAAAGTAATTATGAGATAGGATAAAGAAAGCAATAAAGAAGTGAAGGAGAATAGCATCTCTTTTTACCAAAGCCCTGGGGCAATTTAGGGAATGGGTAAGGAATGCATGGATGTTAGAGTGGTCCAGGCTGTGATCAGTGAAGGATGAGCCCTGTAAAAGATGCAGCTCTTTGTCGTCTTTGGGGGTAGCATCCCAGAGTGGATTTACACGAGGACTGAGGGCTGTTCTGCATGGAAACCTCTCTCCCACCACACACAGGTTTGAGCAGGGCTCAATTTAAAGCTTTTGGGCAAATACTGGCCAGGGTATTGCTTTAGTCCTTGTTTCTCTTGGCTACTGAAATTATCTGGGGTTAAACACCTGCCACATATAATGATAATGATCACCTTCATTGGCCTCTAAGAAAAATCGAAACTTGTGTATTGTACATGTAGGAATTCTTCTGTCAAACAACCTTACCTTCAGAAGACAAACTCTCCTTTCTGCAGTGGCAGACTAGATATTATTATGGCTCTGTAGAATAGTTCGTGTAGCACATTGATTTTAATAAAATACATATTGATTACAATAAAATGTCAGTCTTTCTGCTCTGAACATAATATCTAGCTGTCATTAGGTAATGTTAAATTTTTATTAAATCAATATTATGTGCTCCCTTTAATTAAGAAGAGATTGTCTTTGACCTTATTTGTTCTGCTTGAATGAAAATCCACTCAGAGTCAGCAGAAGACTGGTCTCTTTTAAAGAAAAAAAAAATTAATATATACATACATTCATATTTCATTGGTGGACATGGAGTCACATAAGTCAGTTTAGATTCTTACTCATTAGGAAGAAGGATATTATTAAAAGCAATGTTTTCAGCTTTTCTGGGGCTCCTCAGCATCTCAAAATATCAGTTCTGTGAGAATAAAGCAATCCTATAAAAGATGGAAAAGAACTCTACAGCTGTAGTTCAGAATGGTAAAAATTAGAGAGAGGTAACAGGATTTAAAATGACTAAATTTAGGCTACCCCAAAATCCTTATAAGTTTTAAGTGTCTAAAACCTGAAAGAAACATGAGGATAAAAATGCATTCTCTAGGACAGCGAAACTGAATGGCTAAAAATCTCTAGGCAGCAGAGTACCATTAAGGAAAAAAGGAACCTCAAAGGAAGGGCTGTTTATTCACTGTGCAACTGAATTATACAAAAAAACCCAAACAAGCAAACGCTTGTGAGATAAAAGGAGCATCAACAGACATTACTCCAAAATACCCTCTGAGTTATCATTTCACAGGTTTATGAGGCATTTCTGACCCTCCATTGGCTTCTGAATACACTGGTAGACTGGCTGGACTGGATGGGTGCCTGTAGGAAGAGAAGTACTGGCACAGGCAGTGTGTCTGATCCAGAGGCAGCTTTTATTCAGGAATGCTTGTTGGAACTCTTTCACCCTGCACAGTCCTTCAACAACTATTCTGGCAACTTGGGGAAATATGAGAGGTACAACAAAGGGCAAAATTATGCTCTGGATATTTGGATCTCCCGCCTTGTAAGTAAGATGTCTGCTGTTCTTATTAGTGACCTCATGGAATGTTTAGGAGTTTTATTATTCATATATACAAGTAATGTCTGGGTAGCTGTGATTATTATTGTATATAATTAGTGGGTTTAGTAGTTGTTCAGCCTTGAAAAATTATATATAACAGAAAAACATAAGTCGTTTTAAAGCCTACATTTCCCATCAAAAAGACCTTGGGCACACTTTGCATTCTCCTGTATAATCTAATAATTAAACCAAACAATTAGACCCATTATAAAAGCCTAATTTATAATAATTTCAGCTCAGTCAGAATTCTGCCTGGAATGTATTCCCTTTCAAGTTTACTTGAGGAGAAATGGAGTATTTTAACTGAATAACCACATGAAGAAATACAATTATATCTTTGCTTTAGTTAATTTTTCTCTCATAAGAGGTATTTACTTAATCATGAAGAGTGAAATTAATATGAGGCTGGGAATTCAAACATAACAAAGTGGCTGAAAACCAGCTTCACATGTCTCATCAAGCTGTTCTAAATGTCATGTACTATGACACAAAAAGTTGGAGAAGGAAATAATAATGAGTTAGCAAAATGTCAATCACCTGGAGGCAAAAACCATCATAGGATTTCTGGAAAATTATGGATAACATAATTATTCTATTGATTAGCATGAAAACTGAGTAAATGTTTTCCTAAATGTAAGTCTTACTGTTTTAATCTGTGTCATAGTAACAAACTGGTAAAGCTGGAGCCTTTTGTTTGCAGGGGCATAAATCCTCTTTGTTTAGCACTGTCTTGCTCTGTCCACTGCAGTGGATTCTTTATTGTGTTCGAGCATTTTCTCAGCTTCTCATTGACCCTCATTCAATGCCTTTCAGCTATGTTAGGGAGCTGTACGTACTTACATAGTTTATTATTAATAACACTTATAATTGTAATGATATACTTGCTGGAGGAAAGAAGAGTTGGGGAGAATACAAAAAGACATTTTTCCAAACAGATCTGAGAGAAGAAGAAATAGAAGTGAAGAGCAGTCAACAGTGCTCTCAAGCACCATCATGTGAGCAGCAGAGGGTAAGATATACAGCTCTCTGAGCAACAGACACAAAGCATGAAACCAAAATGACTCGAAGAGATGTGATGAGACTAATTTATGATGGTAAGGAAGGAAAAGGAATTAGGTGCTAAGTCATGGTTTAAGAGGTGTGGGGAAGAGGTGAGAAGCAATGGGAAGGTAATAAACACTTCAGAATTAGGGGAGCAAGGTACCACTGTACAGTTGGAAAGAATTATTTTTCGCCCTGTTTGGTTTGATTTCAGGTGTGAGTTTCCATGCATTTATTAATAATCAGTGTTCAGATGTTGTCCATGCTGACATAAACCTGTAACAACGTCTCCACTTGGCACACTGGGATGGTTTTGGAGGTAGGACTCCAATTCCCAAGGAAGTAGAAAGGGAGCTGCCACAGCAACCAAACTCCTGCACCTTGTGAAACAACTCATGAGTATCAAAGGTAAGTCCATTCATCATTACCATTCAGTGGTAATGATCTACCCCTGCTCCATTCCCAGTACTTGGAGGTCTTTCTGTGTCTGACCTCCACATCCTGACTTTCACACCACATCTAACATTTTTCCAGTCGAGGTTTCTGTGCAGTCATTTTGTGTGTGCACTGACAAAAGACAGGAAGGATTCGTGAGCACTGGTGTGCAGGTCCAACCTCTCTTTATCACACTTCACCAGGGCTGTGGGTCTGTGTCCTGCCTGAGGGTTGGTGCCTCTACCCCAGCTCCTCTCAGGCAGAGCAGCTCAGCCCATGCAGAAGGCTTTTAGGCTCAATGTTGAAGCTTTGGGAGCACAGGACTCTGTGCAAACACAAGGGTGAGACAGAGTGAATTGCTACCATGAAAGGGGTCTGTGAAGTTGCAGAACAGGTAGAAGAACCATAGAGAGGAGAAAAAACACACAATAAATACGAGTTTTAGATGCAGGGATATGGAATGGCATATGGCTGTGATAATATGAAATGTCAAGCACTAAATCAAGTGTATGCTGGTATATTTAAGAAAAAATATAGGGAAAATATTAGGGTTTTTTTTCAGAGGGAGTGAATCAATGTGTCCTGTTTGTATCAGCTTAAGGTCTCTACTTGGTTATTCAGTCTACTAATACCATTAATTATATGTTCTCTAGAAAGGACATAATGACATCTATTACCTTTGCTAATTCCCAGAATCAAGGTTTTCATTTCTTGTTCACCCTGAAGCCTTCAATTTTGCTGAGGGTTTGAGGGGACTTTGTGAAATTGGGCATGAATATGGAGGTATCCTATTTGTGCACTACTGAGTTGCAGCAATTCAGCATAAAGGGTTTATATGACTGTGGAAGGGCTGTGCTTGAACGAGCTGACTGTTCCTGCTGTATTTTGTGGGATATTTGATGGAGTTACCTTTTGTGTTAGAGCTCCAGAAAAATGAGTTTTTGAGACCTGACTGCAGCTGCTGCATAAGTGGCACTGAGCTGACAAGGTCTGTGTTATCCAGTCTCTCTGTGGTCTACATTTAAATTGATTTTCATCTACACTTCTAGTCTGGGCTGCTGCTTGTATGGAATATTTTTTCCTCTTTGAATTCCCCAAGCAGTTTGGTGAATGAGATTTGTGGTCCTGGCTTTCACCACACTGGCTACACAGGAAGCTGAGGTTGAGATTTAGTGTTGAAACATCATTGCAATTTTAAATAGAGGAAGTAGCCTTGAGAAGGGCAATTTTCTTCAAGGACTGGGGTGGGAAGCAGGGATCATAATGAGGAGGAGTCAACCAAATCTTGAAAGAATGAGAGAAAGAAACTGCAACTAAACTTCAGAGGAGGAAAGAGCAAATCTTATTTGGCCACTGGTCCTTTGATAAGGGTGCGGAGAGCAACAGAAAAGAGGGCAGGCAAGCCCTTCCTCTCAACCTGTAAAGCTGCTGAATTTTCTTCACTAGTGAATTTGCTGGTGTTCACACCAGAGGCATGAGTCAGAGAGAGGTGTTGAAGGGACTTTGCATCCCCAGAAGCTGCCTTGTGTTCCCTTATGACAGAATCACAGGCTGGAAGGGACCTCTGGAGATCATGGAGTCTGACACACTCTCACCTGGAGCAGGGTGCAAGGAACCCCTCCAGGTGGGTTTTGAATGTCTCCAGAGAGGAAGGCTTCACAGCCTTCCTTGGCAGCCTGCCCAATGCTCTACAACCCTCAGTGTAAAGATGTTCTTCCTGATATTGAGGTGGAACTTGTGTTTTAATTTATGGTCATTTCTTCTCTTTCTGTTCCTGGGCACCACCACAGAGAGTTTGGCACCATCCTCTTGACACTCATGTTTGAGGTATTTATATGCATCAATGAGATCCCTCTCAGTCTTCTCTTCTCTAAACGAAACAGGCCCAGCTCCTGCAGTCTCTCCTCTTCAGAGAGATGCTCCAGACCCCTTATCATCTTTGCAGCCTCAACTGGACCCTCTCCAGCAGCTCCTTGCCTTTTACTGAGGAGCCCAAACCTGGACAGAGCACTCCAGATACAGCCTCACTAGGGCTGAGTAGAGGGGCAGGATCACCTCCATTGACCTGCTGGCCACACTCTTTCCAATGCATCCCAGAACACCTCTGGAAGTCCTGGCCCCCAGGGCACTGCCAGCTCATGGTCACCCCACAGTCCACCAAAACTCTAAGGTCCTTCTCCACAGAACTGCCCTCTAGGAGGTCAGATCCAAACCTGTGCTGGCACTTGGGGTTACTCCTCTCCAGGTCCAGGACCCTGCACTTGCCCTTGCCGGGTTTCTCTCTGCCCAACTCTCCGGCCTATCGAGGTGTGGCTGAATGGCAGCCCAGCCTTCAGGTGAATCAGCCACTCCCCCCAGCACTGTATCACCAGCAAACTTCCTGAGGCTGCACTTCATGCCTTTGTCCAGGAAGGGATGAAGGGAATGGTTTCCTTCATGCCCTTCAGCAACCGAGGTCATCCCCATTTGCTTCAGTTTCCCCCTCTTCAACAGACCTTCTCTTTGGTAATAAATTAGCTAAAGCTGTCAAGCATGTTGAATATGCAGTACAAGTGTCAGGTGGAAGGGAAGGAGATTATTTCCAAACATATTTCACAGTTTATGCAGAACGACTCTTACCATATAATCTTGTTGATTGCCAGGCATTGAAACAGTGCAATTTTCCTTTAAACTGTGAGATTTGAATGGAGTCACTGAGGACTCAGCAATTTTATATTTCTTTTCATAATCTACTTATGCTTACTTCTGCTAGCCACTGCTATCTGTGGAAATCTAGCTGGCTTTCTCCCTGGGTTAGTGCACTCCCCAGTAAACAGTTTAATCACCACTAAAAAGTGATATTTCCACACAACCAACTTAATGATACAGATGAAAGATGACAGGTGTTACAGATACTTTAATTTCTGCATATTGGAAAACCTAAGGGGTTCCTGGTTTGTTTGCAAAGCAGACCTGCCTTAGAAACAGTAACAAAAAGATTTTAGTAGCATTCTGTCCTTGGAAGCTTCTGAAACTCACTTCTGCACAGCCACGCGGCTCCTGCTTTCACTTAATTGAAACTATTTGTTATTACGTGATGGTATTTATTTGAACACCTCTTGTACCAAAAGAGTCCCAGCAAGACTGTACTAGTTTCTGGCCAGCAAAATAATCTCAACCCTGAAATAACTGTAGTACAGAAAGTCTGGAGAGTAATAGAAAAAGACGAACTGCAAAGCAAGCCAAGTCCCTGCAGCTTACTGGCAGCACTCGGCTCGCAAGGATCTCCCCATTTCAGGGCTGGTCTTATGACAGTTTTTGAGCAGGTTGCAAGTGATTTTTTAGATTGGCACTTAGGAAGAGAGTTCCCAGAGCAGGGACAAGATAATTTCTCTGTGGTATCTGTGAGAAAAGTGACAGAGCATCCCAGCAGATGTCCAGCCCTCAACTTCTCACTGCAGTGCTCTTGTTATTGCAGATGCAACGTCGGAGAATTTACAGCTGCCTGACCATGCTGAGCCTTTTACCTCATCAGGGACGGAGATGGGCCATGCAGTAATGCATATTGATCCATGTCCCTAAATGTGGTTTATGGCTTACATTTCTGGGCTGAACTATATCAAGGGGAAAGCAGACCATTACAGCCCAGTCTCCCATGTGCAGATGCAGCATGAGTGATGACAAGCCTTTCAGGCTGAATGGATGTAGGCACACACAGGATGATGGCTCAGATGGACTAACTGGCCATAACTGAGTGGATGAGCATGCCTAAGCCTGCCACAAATCTAAAGTAAAATGAGTTAGCTTGAAAATCAATAAAAGATCTTAAGAGTACTCATTTGATCGTTCGTGATAGCTCAGCTGAACTGGGGAACATTGCTAAGTGTCAAGATCTTGTGAATATGCCTGAACCTTTCATGCTTGGGGCAGTAGTGAACTTGAAAGGGACATTTCCCTGTCCTGAGAAGTGCAAAAGCAGCCAGCAGTGCAAACGAGGCATCGCCTCTTGACAAAGTTAATGTAATAACAATTTATTACAAGTTATAACAGTTGTGTAATTATGACACAAGCAAGTCCTGGAGAGTACTGGGAAGAAGAGAGCTGGTTCTTGAACAGACCAAGAAGGCGTTCTCTGGGAATTGACCCAAGATTTATTTTTCCCAGAAAAAAAGATCGACTGTACTCCTGTAACTGAACATAAAAAGATTTTGCACTCAGCTGGTGGACAAAATTAAAATCTAAGGGTTTGAAATGTGCTCATTTTGGTTTTACTCATTTAAAAATAATATAATTCTAATGCTTTTTTCCAGGTACTAAATGTTGGGGTTCTTCACTGCTGTTGCTCTTTCCCCTGACAAGACAGGTGTCCAAACCCTGCCTCTGGGGTGGTGGTGACAAGAACTGTCCTGCTCGTGCAAGAGCTGAGGATTCCACCTTCTCACCACAGTTAAATGATGGAGGAAGGGAGAGCCTGGCTTTTGCTGTGGGGAAGAAACAACTGACCAGGGTTAGGAATGGAGAACTCTGCTGTATCCTGATGGCTGGGTTTTTATAATTTTGTTCATCACTTGGGCTATGGGAAATAGCCAAACACATCCAAATTGGACTGTCAGGTTTCTTTTTTGCTTCCTCTCCCTTCTGGAGAGATCCAAATTCAGCTGTATTAGAAGTTAGTAATTTTCTTAATGCTGGCAAGGGTAAGATATATTTTATGAGGTATCTTATGGAACTGATGGGTGGAAATAAATAATAGCAACATTAATAAAAAAGAGTGTTATCCAAACTGAAAGTGTTGCAAGGATAAACAAATCAGTAAAAGGTGCAGTTTGCTTATGATACAGTAATTTTATGAGCAATAATTTTTCAGATGAACTGAAGCTATCATCATTATCAACTAATAACTCTAAGAATGACTTATCTAACTTGCTACTGCCTATGGTATTTCTGGAGTGTGAAACAATTTTAAATTGTCTGTAAGGAACTGGCGCTGGTCATAGGACATTAGAATAAATGAACCAGAGCATTTAAACTGTTATCTTTTCAGGAGAAAAGAAACAAACATCCTTCACAAAATGCATAAGGGTGTATGTATTCTATGACTTCTGGAGTATCTGTGCTATTCTTCATCAGAAAGGTGGAATTAATGGTGAATCAGGTCCTCTTTTCTTGCACCAAGGAACCACCAGCAATATCAAAGAGCTTGAGGCCCTGGGGTGGGCTGAGCTCCACTGCAAAGAGGCTGGGGCAAAGTACAGCAGTAGCCAATGAGATACTTGAAAATTACAGAATTGTCTGCATTGTTTACTGAAAGTGAGCCAAAAGATGCCATTTAAACTTGTAACAAGAATGTTATTTAATTTGGAGAAAATAAAAGAATTAGTTTTGCTTTTACTTTTTCTTCCCTTTTTTTTCTGTAATTTTAGAACTGCTGCTAAATAAACAAAGAGAAACAACAGAGAATGTTAAGATCCATTCAAGAAGAGTAAATCTTTTAAAAGTAGAATTAGATATCAAAACAAAGCTGGATGGTTTAGAAGGAAAAGTTCATATATTTAATACTGAAAATGTCACCACTAATCTCCAGCATCTTCCCCATAGCCACTCTTGTTTTCCTACACCCAGTGAAACAGACTCAAGTGGTCACAGGTTTTTACTCAATATAAATCTGCTTAGTGAATTTGTTATTTACTGAGGAAATCAAACAAACAGAAAAGAGAAAATCTCTTCCTTTTGATCACCTTTCTTTCTGCTTAGACAGGGCAGGGATGGTAGCAATTATTTTGAGAACAAAAGAAATCAGCCACAGCAGGACTGTTGACACTCATGGCCATCTGACAGGATTTCTAAAGGACTGTTACTTCAGCTGGAGATTCCTCAATCCCTTCAATGCTCTGCCTCTGCTTCTGACAGACCTGGGAGAGGAGGTGCCCAAAGTCAGCTATACCAGGTGACGTGGGGCTCCTTCTCTGCCCCAGGAGCAGGCTGTAAACCACCTTTGTGGAGGCAGTGGAGCTTCTTGTACAAGAACAGTGCATCTGCTTGAGGTTTAGCTGAACGAGAACTAATTTGGGTTACAGCTAATTAATATGTACAGGGCTCTGAGAAAGCAATGAAAATCTGTCCAGTACAGCTGCATTGTGTTGTTTGTTTTCTTTTTTCCCATTAGTTTTATAAAATGAAACAAAAAAGAAAAGATGTCCAGAAGAGTGCACTTTGTAAACTGGGAAGCTCTAACTTGTTCAGGAAAAAGTTTCTTGGCTCATTGAAACATACCAACTTGACAAAATAATATTATTTTTCTCTTTAATAATTAAATCAAGTCAAAATATTTTACACTGTTTGGAAAAGATTATTTCATTTATTTCATTTCAATTTTCTTAACTCTAAATAGTTATAATTTAACAGAGGATTCTCCTAAATGTTTTCTTTAAGCATTAAAAATTTTTAAACACTAATATTCTAAAATAAAGTTGTAATCAATGATCATGTGTATTTAGAAAATATACATAATTCAAAGCGATGCCCTTACATCACAGTTGAAATATTTCAAGTGGTGCAGAACTATTTTTCAGCTTTATTCAACAGGAAAATCTGATTAAGAATAAATCATATTTAAAATACCAGAACAGGGTGCGTGTGGTGAAAGTTTCGTATTTCCAGTAATCCTGTGTTTTTTGCAATTCAAAATCAGGTGATCCTGAAGTTCTTTTCCTAGATCTTATTCTGAGAAATGTATTTGATTTCAAATACAGTACCACTGCTGCAAAGAGCATAAAATACAGACAGGTAATTTCCACGGGGAAGAGAATGTTAATTAGTTACCTCAATGACTGCTGCAGCCTTTTAAAACCCTGATCATGTTTCAAACAATCTCAGTGGAAAGTAAAGAAAAGAAAATAGTTTTTCCATGTCGGAGGTGAAAGGCTGACTGCATTCTCAAGGGCACAGATGGGCTGAGCATGGAGGTGTCCTGGTGCTTTGCAGCAGGTGTGGGAATAATGCCTGCAAGAAACTTTTGGGATATGTGCCAACTTTCCAGCATTTCTTCAGCAAAGAAAGGATGGTAGTCAAGGGATCTGTCAGAATCAGTGCCACAGTCAGACATGACAACAGCTGAACTCACTGCATTGCTTGCTGCCTTTGTCAGGCAGGGCAGTTTGACTTCACTTTAAATGGAAAGAATCCTTGGCACTGAACAGGGCTATCAGGGCAGAGGCTGTGTCTGACATTAAAGGAAAAGCAGCAAGAAAGCAGCTTGCCCCTAGATGCTTCCCTTCTCCTCTCCCTGCTATTGCAAACTGGAGAAAGTGGGAATTGCATAATGGAGTGGGTGCATCCATCACAATTCATTCTACCACACTGGAAGGCTTCAACACATGCCTGTTGCTGCAGGACAAGCTCCAGGATTCCAGGTTTCAAATTCAGGATTATTGGTTGCTCTCTCAGTAGATCTTTTAAAATTCTGAAAACCCAGTGATTTATTCTCACTTGTGAATAAGATGAGACTTTTCATCTATTAGAATAACTCCTGTATTTATCTGCAAGTGCTTTGGAATGGAGGTCAGCCTTAGCTCTATTCCACAGCTGGGGAATGAGAGATGGTTTTCCTAGAGGCCAGTGGTAAGGCAAGGACCCGAGATCCCTGCCAGACTATGCCCCCAGCAGTAATCACCCAGCCTTGCTACTTCTGTGTCCTGAAAATTACCTCCTAAAACTGAAGCCACATAATTTTGGGCACCATCCCCATCTCCTGGTTCAGGTACAAGACTCCAGATTTGTTGGCTGGCACTGTGCCACACAGATACAGGTGCCTGTGTGATTTCTGGATCACTGTTTCTGACTCCAGAAGTTTCGAGATGGACTCCACAAATGTTTGCCCAATCTGTGATGTTCTGAAACAAAAATGTCAGGCTTAAGGAAGAGGCATTTCACCCATACACTACACTCCCTGTCCATTTCTCATCTCTGTTTAGTTAGGGCAGCATACTGCAGGGTGTTTATTCCAAATAAGACTAATTACTGTGCCCAAACATGGTAAATTATTAACAAAGACATTGCATATGGACACAAGGCACGATAGGATAAATTAACTCGTTTACAACTGTGTAATAACCCAGCACAAATTTGCTCAGAGTGCAATGCTGCCAGGCAAGGCAGAACATGGAAAAGGTTTCTTCAGTGGGACTGAAAATTTATCCTCTATGATAGAGAGATATTTCAGAGCTCCTTTAAAGGATCGTTCTGTTAAGAGGAAGGAAAATTGCAGTTTCTACATGCAATTTGTTTATGAAATATAGCAGCTGGGAGCATCTTGGAGAAAAAATATCTACACAAATGGATTAAGACATTGGAGATGATTCACATAAATGTCTTTTTCCTATTCAGCTTAATTAACTTCAGAGTAGATGAATTCTTATTGGTGTAGTGGAAAGAAAATGAAACCACTGTCAAGAGAAAATCTCCTGCATACAACTGCTTGGTATAGCCCAATTTTGGATGTTGTAAAAGCATACAATTTTTGTTCATTAAATTTTAAAAAGCTTTCTGACTTCCTGGAATTATAGCATGGAGTTGTAAATGTTGTGTGAAATGAAATGTACTTCCCTACACAAACAACATACAGTAGGAGAGCTCTGAAATTACTATTATGGTCTACTATTTGCAATAATACTTAGATAAGTCAGCCATTAAGATAAATAAATAAAAATACCCGTCCAAAAAAAAATCACTGAAAATAAGATAGGATGGAGATATTTTAAAGGACTCTGCTTGTGTGTGGAGAAAATCTGTAGCACATTTGTATACTTAAGTAAAACATTTTCAATGCTTTTGACTCTTCCACACTCTGTTCCCATAGGCAGAAATTCTTTCTGTACAGAAGGACCCTTATTGCTAGATCAAAATCCTCTTTTTACATATTCCTGCATTCAGCAGAAGAAAAAGGTTTTACAAAGACATGCCAGACTGAATTCAAACTTCACCTAAACACACAATTCTCAAATCTGTTTGACCAGATGTCCTCTGACTGTACTCATTATAGGTGTATATAAAGTCTGAAGTCTGATGAATGATTCCCAGTTGACCCTCACTGGTAAAGCCTTCTTCCAACTTGTTATTAAAAACTTATAATAACCACAATTTAATAGCTGTTAAAGAGCTTCCCTCAAGTATAGTATCTTGGCCATTTCCTTAGAGGAAAAGTACTCATTATACAAATTTGCAATAATATGGTGAAGAAATACAACAGCGTTATTAAAATCCAGATTACTTGCTCAGAGAGTTCTCCAGGGCCTCAGGCTGCTATTTAAACTAAATTTCATGTAAACTACACCATGAAGATACAATGCTATATGCAGGAAAAAATATGTTTCTGCAGAGTGGGAGCTGCTACCTAAGTTTCACTCCCAATAAATTTTTTACCACTTGAAAATTTCTTCTGCTTAAAATTACTTGGAAGGGGTGAAGTTTCTTTTGCCTTGCTTCTCTCTTCTCTTCTCTTCTCTTCTCTTCTCTTCTCTTCTCTTCTCTTCTCTTCTCTTCTCTTCTCTTCTCTTCTCTTCTCTTCTCTTCTCTTCTC
>VZTR01033211.1:153562-161062 GCA_013400775.1 Chaetops frenatus | reverse complement strand
GATAACACAGAGGAAGAGATTTAGTTTACATAATTTATGTACTTAATTATTAAAATGTGACTGAAAGCAAGGTATGAGGGTCAAACACCTAAGGATCTCTGGAAATGCCCTCCAGGCAAGAAGAATTAGTAATTATAGTAAGAACTCCCACATAATAAACTGAATTACAAGCATCAAAAGTAGTCCCATTTAAGTAATTTCCAGTAAGATCTTGATCACAAAATTTCCCTTTTCCTAGTGCTTTTAATGGTACAATAATGAAAAAACCCCTTTATCTGGAAGCACTGCACTTCAAATTTTACTAGTTAGAGAAGAAATAGTGAGTGTTAGAGAAAGCACACCTTAACCCCAGTGTCTTCAATATAGCTTTTGCCTCTGGTACCAGGTGGAGCTGTCAGGGGTGGTACTTTCAGCACTGGTACTTCACAGGGAAGAATCTTCAATCTCTCCAGCTTGTAGAATCAAGCATGGTGAAGTGATGAAGAAAAGCCCTTGTTTGTTCCTGTTCTGTGTTCTCCCAAGCTGTAGAGAATTAGTCCTGGTGATGTCTGTGGGGTGTAATGTGAGCAGAGTGTTCCTTCGTGACTAATGGGCTTGCACTGAAGTTAAATCACTCATCCCATGGAGCTTTCAGTTCTACTGCACTGTGGTGATAATTATCTAAATAACTAATAAATGAGGTGCTTCTGCTGGTGTGACTGGGCTCAGATTGCTCACTTTAGAGCAGTGCTGTAAGATTTGTGTTTCCATGACACCCAAGGTGAGCAGTAATAAATGTTATTTGTGTGGGATTCCTGAACAACACTTTCTACAGCCCTCACCTCACCACTGAGCAGCAATAGCAGACACTGGAGGGACAGAAGAATTGTGAACTGCAAATAGAATTGCCTAAGAGAAAAGAAGATGTTTTCTTTCAGCCAAAGGTGAAGAGAAAGGTGTAAGATTTGGTACCTCAGTGTGTAATCACCAGTTACAAAAAACATCTCAGTCTCCTTTGAAAAGGCACACAGCAGGAAATGAAAGAAAGACTTCAAGAGAACAGAGAAAAGAAGGTTTCTTTTCATGTAGAAAGGGAACTTTTACTCTATTTGGATGTGGCAAGGGAAAACCAGGCTGGAGGAGCAGGGATTGAGGTACTAGTTTCAAGAAACTAGTTGAACATGACTTTTATCTCCCTTTAAACAGATTTAAACACCTTATCTTTTGCATCTGCAATATGGAGCCACCATTTGGATTTTGTTCTGGGGCTGTAAGACATGCATTGATCATGCTGACAAGTCTAAAGGAGTTTCAGAAAGTTGACAGCAAGCTACTGTCAGGAACATGATTAGAGCAGCTGAGACCTGAAAGGTGGAAGAACATGATATTTGTGCTAACATCAGCTCAAGTTTTTCATTCTGTTTAGAATGTATTTTTTATAGTTTTAGTATGAAGGGAGACTGGATGAAGGACAAGTGAGAGACTCAAGCAGAAATTATTCCAAGAGATCAAACTGGTCTACTCCCATCTTAAAATTGCTCCTAAAATTTTTGAAACTGAACTTCATTAGAGGCAATTCCAAAATGCATTGAAGCCCATGGAATGGATGCCTTTCACTTTGTTGTCATGGTTGCATGAGCATTCTGCTAAACAAAACTATCACAAAGGTATCAGAGCTTTTGGAGAAGTGACTGCCTGAGGTTTTGTAAAAGCCACATGGCATATGGAAACAGCATATGGAAACTTGTTAACACTGGAAGGTAAGGAGAAAAGTGGCAGTGAGTGATGAACTACTTGGAAATGTTTAAAAAGCTGAATCACTGTCATCTGCAGAATTCCTGATGGAGCACATTGAGATTGAGATGAAGTCAAGAGTTTTCCAAAGCTCTCCATCAGCTGAATGATAGCAGAGGGCTAGACAGTAACCATATGCCAACTGCTCATTGCAGAAAGATCTTCTGCCTCCTGAGAAAAAGAGGGTGTGAAGTCATTAGCACAGCCCAGAAACGTGGAATGAGGGATTGTCATGTGCCCACACAAAGAAAACTACCTATAAAGATTATATCAGCTAATGAGTTTTTCACACTGATGCCTAAAACAGGAGAGTTTCTGCATTTTTTTATCTCCAATTGAATCAGAGGGGTAGTTGAAAAAAACGTCTGTAACATCAGCAGGGGTGAATTTAGCACCTATGTGTGGAGAAGATACTTTTACTTGAGCAATTTATCATGCAATGGCAGATCTGAATCCAATAGTAATTAGAGCTTAATTGACTTTACTGGCACATTCAATGCTTTGTACCTTCTCTAATTAAGGAATATCCTTTGTGTATATGCATTTTCATCAAAGTTGATTTTTGCAAGAATATTGTCTGTATTAGAATGGCTCGAGGTCCTGTGTTAAAAGTGATGGACTAGTTTAAGAGTCAGCCCTGGCATTGTCACTCACAGGATAATAAACAAACAATAACCTCTTTCATCTTAGTAAATCCCAAAGCTCTGTACAAAGTAAATAATAATTAAACAGATGAACATTTACCGAAAATATATACATCAAAGAAGATGCAGATCACATTAAAAATATATTTAGCTTCAAAACACCCCCACCATCTAGCCAGTCTTTATCAGCTTTAACTGCATCCAGGGATGAAAGAGTTGTCTCATTTCACAGGCCTGGTAATTAGTGATTCTCTTCCAATTACTCTCAAATTTGGCAGCCCGTGTTACTACTACCCTGACTGTGCCTCTTTCTGGGATGTTGTGCTGCTGTTGCACTGCATTTCTCTGTCCATTAGGGAGGCACTTTGTCTCTTGAGGCTGATTGAATCCAGTTGGAACCTTTTCAGTGGCTTCACCAGTTGCTGGATCAAGATTGCTATAAATTCCAGCTTGTTTCTATATGTTTTCTTCATTTGCCTGAGTAGCTGGGGCCAGGCCAGTACACTCTCCTTCACACTAGTGTTTGGTGTCTAGTCACTTCCAGCTGCCACTTCCAGGTTAACTAAGTTCAGATGGAGCTAAAAGGGCAGATTCTTGCATGAGCCAGTAAAAATATCAGTCTTCAGCATTGTCTGTAGTAATGAGAAACAACTGATTTTACATGAGACAATTCACAATCTGCCAATACAGAGGGTAGTATGTAGAAAAGGGATTGACTTGGACAGCTGTGGTGAAAAAAGGGATTCTCCCCTGTGCATTTTTCCATACCTACCTTGTCAATTGTTCATTTAGTTTCTGAAATTTTAAAGATTCAGAGATTTTCTCATCATGTTGGAGCAAGAAAGCAGTGGGTGCCAGTGTTGTAGGGACTGGCAAAATTTGTTATTATGTTGTTGTCCCAAGGTGCTTGGGAGGTTAGGAAATCTCATTTTCTGTTTATTTCTGCCCCCCCCCCATTTTCTCCAATAAATTATTTATTCTTGCATGCAGAGATGGTCTCTGCTGTTTGGTGTAGCAAAGGGCATGGCAGTGAGGGGAAATCGTTCTTCCATTGTCAGACAGTCTCAAGATTTGTGCACGTATCCACACATTCTTTTTTCTAGAAAATACTGTGTAAAACAAGCACTGATCAGATATTTGGAATTATATATGAACAACTCCACTAGCTCCTCCTGGCACTCAGAAAGAATCAATACCTGTAGTTACAGACAGATCTGCCAGAGACAGTAAGGGCAGTGAAAACATCTATTCTTTCTGAAGGAATGGATTCAATTTCTAAGCAATTGCCAAGAAATCAATTCAGGCAAATCAGAATGTGACTGCTAATTATGCCTTTTAATTTTGGAAGTGGTGTGAATTTGAGCCAGAAAACCAGGGGGCAATTGCTGCAGATAGAGGAAGGGGAAAATCATTGAAAGTCTCTGAAAGATCCTTATTTCCACTCAAACTTCAAACAAATCAGAAGAGTTTTTAAAAACTTTAGATCTCTGTATGTATTCTTTTGTCCTGAACAAATTTTTGCACTCCTTCAAAGATAGAGTTTTGCAACCTCAGCAAATTTTAGTCCCCTTACTTGCAGATTGCTGTTCCTAATAGTAGTAAATGGACTGAAGTTCACATGAATTTAAGATGAAGTTCCCGCTATAACTCAGGCATAATTAAAATCCCCCTTTGACTGCAGGCTTTCTCCCCACCTACCTGCTCAGGAGGTGATGACTGTCTTCAAGAGGTGGTATTTTAGGAAAAGGGCAAACTGTTTTCAGGGGCAGAGAAAGCATCATCCCTTACTTCCCTCTTTCTGTCCAGGCTTGTCTTTCTAACCTTCCTGCACCAAGCCCAGTTTATTAATGTTCAGCAAATAGTTTTACCAGCACTCACTGTCTGGCTCCACAAAGCCTTTGCTCACCATGCTAACCTATCCTAAAGCTGTGCTGTTACTTTGGCCTCACAGAAACCCCTCAGAGTGAAGTAGCTGTAATTAAAGGTTTTCAGCTACAGGGCCGTCAAATCCTTTTGTGCATCTGTTTTGGCAAGTGCTTCAAACCCTACAGCAATATTAAATAGACCATCTGTTAGCCTTCATTAGGCTTTCACTCATCAACAGGGCTATTAAATATAACTGAGGATGCTAAAGGAAACCTTGACATCCTGGCTTTCAATTGGAATAGTGATCAATATTGATAACAAAAGTATTTCACACGAATTTATTATGAATAGAAAGTTAAATACAGCATAAATATGGATGCTTTGCCCTAAAGCTAACAACACAACTCTAATATAACTAATCTAAATGATACAGTGAAACTCAAATTTATTAGTATCACTATCTGCAATGAAGAGCTCCATAGCTATGGCACTGTCCTGAAAACATGTGAAGGACTGGTCATTACTTTCACAGGGGATGTTATAGAAAAAGACATGCAATTACAAAATATGCAGTAGACTTGGCTTATTCTCTTCTCCTTCATAACAACTTCTTACATATTTAAGGATAAGGTATAGTAGCTCTGTCTGTTTTCTACAGTAAAAAACCTCCAAAAAGACTCCTGGAGAAAATGCTTTTTATACCATTTTAAACTTCCCACTGTTCTTTGGACTCTATACACTCACTCCACACCTGTAATTAAAAGATTGGAATATTTACTACTTCTTTGATATTCCAAATAAGAGATATCGGACAAATTTTTATATATGAGCATCTTAACCTGTTGATACAGAATCCAGTTGTGATTGTATGAAATCCTGAAAGCAATGTTGTTGAAATTTTGACTTGTTTGTGAATTTGATTTTCTCCCTAAAGGAGACATTATTAGGGCAAACTCAGGGTAACACACCCAAAGTACAATCTACTTGAGATTGAGGCTCCCTTTAAAAAAAATAAAATGATCCTCAGGCAGTCTGAGGAGGTGGCACCAGTACATTTCTATTTAGAAGTTGTTTTCAATCACATTTTACAGTGCCAGTCATGTGCTGGAATTTTATATTCACCCCAACGTATCAAGACCTAGCAAAAAACTTATTTCCCGGAACATCACTATAAGCAAGACAAGATTTTCCTCTTTGTTGAACTTGTCATATTGAAGAAAACCCCAAATATTTGTTCCATTTTTGCATAATAAATTGTGGTGAGTGAGATGAAACTCAGATCTTTTAGTTTACAGTGAGACAGTTTGAGCATAGGCATTTGTCAGTGTTTTGGTATGAATGGCCAGATGCTCAGCTGAATCCCATATACCACATGTCAGCCCAGCCTGCTTCTTTGTCTGATTTCCTCAATATGGAAAGCAAAAAAAAATGAACAGAGTTCTGTTCAACTGCTGCTTTCCCCAATTCTTTCTGAAGGCTCTCCAGACATAATTTGTGTCTTTGCACTTCAGAGATTATTTAGTTTTTATTTTACAGCAATTTAACCTTCCCTGAATAAAACTTTTGACTTAGTCCCGTATGAACTAAAAGTCATTAATTAAATACCACAGAGAGAACCTTATACTCAGGCATATATTCATTTACTTACTTCAACAGTTCATGAAGTACATCACAATATTCCTACTGTAAAAATAAACAAGCAGCAGTAGCACCAGAGGAAAGCCAAGGGAAAATCCAGAAGACTGGCCACAAGAGAAGCCCAATGGAAGTCCAAGATGGAATGTAAAAACCTACACCATTTTTCAAGCAGTGGGTGGTCATGAATGTAATTCCTGTCCTATAATTAGCTCTGATGTTCAACTGACAGGATATTGCCATGGTATTTGAGGAGTGCGTTGCTCTGACACATCTCTACTGTGACTTTCACTGATAGTGGGTTCATAGAGTTAATAACCCTGAACCCTTTGAGTTGAAAGCCCTACACGGACATTGAAGTACTGTCTTCTCATTGGCAGAAATCTCTTTCAAGGAAATGGAGCAGCTGGGTTTGTTGCAGGGACCAACAGTACACCTGGGTTTACAGCAAACTGGTCAAAAGGGAGATAAATTCAGGCCAAAGAAGATAAATTCTGGTGTGTCAGTAACAGAACTGGACATGAAAGTCATAGCTATGGTTGAAGAATGGGTAGCATGTAGAGGTGGTCAAACCTGGTTAAGCCTGTCTTGATGGATAACAAGTTGTCCATGAGCCAGCAATGTGTCCTGCCACTTGTATCTTATTAGGAAGAACATTGAAAGAAGTGATCCTGGCCCTCTACTCAGCCCTGATGAGACCACATCTGGGGTGCTGTGTTCAGTTCTAGGCTCCTTAGTACAAAAGAGACATGAAACTCCTGGAGTGGGTCCGGAAGAGGCCACAAAGATGAATAAGGGACCAGAGCACCTCCCTTAGAAGGACAGGCTGAAATATTTGGGCCTGTTGAGACTCAAGAAGAGATGACTGAGAAGGGATCTCATCAATGTCTATGAGTATCTAAAGGGAGGATGCCAGAAGATGGACCAGGCACTTCTCAGTGGTGCTGGGTAACAGGACAAGAGGCAATGGGCAGAAACTGATGCACAGGAAATTCCACCCGAATATGAGAAAGAACTTCTTTACAATGCAGATGATGGAGCACTGGAAGAGGTTGCCCAAGAGGAGTTGTGAAGTGTCTCTCACTGGAGGCATTCCAGAACTTTCTGGAGACAATCCTGTGCCATGTGTTCTGGGAGGTCTTGAGCAGGGAGGTTGGACCAGATGACCCCCTACGGTCCCTCCCAGCCTTACTTGTTCCACTATTCTCTGATTTTGTGAAAGTTACCTTTATTTTTGGCAAGTTAGTGTCAGGATCTATATTCTGGATCACTGAAGGACTTTACAGATGCTGATGTCTTCACAAGACCAAGAACAAACAGCAAGACTTGGCAACAATTTAGTTCTGTGTCAGAGTAAAATGATCTTTATCTGCAGTCCAATTCAATGAATCTGCTCTTGGGACACAAGCTAGTTTGGCTGTGTGCCACGCTGACAGGAATTCTTGCCCTGAGGTAGGTAGGATACCTCTTTGTGCAGTTGTAATTTTATTCCTTTTTACCCTGTGCCCAACAGCACTCTTGTAAAGAAATGTCACTGTATTTACAGCTGTTGGTTTAAGATTATTCTTGTCACTTTTTACAT
>VZTR01033211.1:59145-153552 GCA_013400775.1 Chaetops frenatus | reverse complement strand
TACATACCTTAGGACTAATATGTGTAAGCAAAAGTGCTTTAATTTCACTCTTTTAATTGTTGGGAGAAAAAGAGCAATGGTTTCATCTAGAAGGAAGTCTCTCAAGTTCTAGTAAAATAGGGGTGTCATAAATTGGAAGTCACTCAGAAATTTCATTTCTGCTGAGACTTTCTGAGTTTGGCATATTTTCTTTGAGAGATATCAGCACTTCTTAAAAACTGAAAACAATCAAACAAAAAAGTGTCTGAATGTAATTAAATCAGTCCTAATTGTTTATATAACATTTATAGTTTTCATGGCCCCAACATATAAACAAGTTCTGGAGCATCTATTTATGCAGCACTGACCTTCACACAATATTGTGTGTGGCTTGGCATGCTCAGTGAAGGTTGTGATTTTCCCGTACTTATCTGCTTCCTGCATTGCATTAATGAAATAAAAACTACAGTGGGTAAGAAGACACTGAGAGAAATGGTAAAAGGCTCATGGGAAGATGTTTAAAGGAGTTGCTCTCTGGGAGAAATGGCAAAATGGGGCTGCAACGGCTTCCTAGGTTGCAACCTGCCAATGAAGCCACACTCACTGAGAGTTGTGCATTCTTGGTTGAGCAGAATTGAAAACCAAGAGCAAATTATTCCTGTGCCTTTAACTTTTCAATGGGACATATCAAAAACATGCACATCACTGTTTCCTGTTGATCAAATGACCTGTGGTACCTCCTCTATCTGTTGCATATATGTGTGCCCAGACTGGTTGTGCAGCCACAAATCATGTACAAAACAAACTATCCATGTAAAGAGTTTATAAGCAATGAGCTTGTGGAGAATTTCACAGTCTTTTGTAACAGCAGTCTCAGGCAGCAATAAAAGCAAGAGTAAGGAGGAAAAGATACAGCTGGGCAGAGACAGAAATAACCTCTTTTTTTAGCGGTATCTTTTAGTCCAAGTAAATGATATGCAGAAATAGCAGAAATGAAATAAAATGAAGGGAATGATGGCTGACCAATGGCACAGAAGGGGAAATTTTTTCTAGCTTGGAATGTGGCTGGGGCAGGATTAGTCCCAGAGAAAATGAGGAAATGGCTGAGAAAATGAGAGGATGAAAGGTGTGTGCAAGGGAAGGGGGAAGTAGACTGAAGGAGATGGAGAGTAGACAACAGCCAGTTCATTATCAAGTCCAAAGTTAATCCTCTAGAGAACAATGTGCTTATTCAATAGGAGATGGTCCTTTCCTCAGCAGCATGTAATAAAGCAGTTTTGAACACAGTCTGTGGTTTTAACATGTGTCCAGAAGCAGAAGATGCTTCCCATGATTGCTGCTATTGCTCAAATGACACGGTGTGTCACCTCGGTTAGCATTCCTTGACGTGGATGAAGCTGGGTTTATCTCTGATTAATTCTCTGACCTAGAGGAATGGTTGAAGTATATTAACCCTTCTGTAATGCTGTGTACCTTCTATGTATTCCTCCTCTCCAGAGTAACATTCAGAGATTTCTATGGAAATCTCTTGGTTTAGGAGTGAGGCATCAATTTAAAATCCTTAAAATGGAAGGATATCCCCTGGCAATAATTACTGTGAAAGTCTGTAGTGTGCAGATTCATGGTTTTCACCTGTAATGGGGAAGTTAAAACTAATGGGGTTCTGATTTGGTTCATCTAATCACTGAATTCCAAACTAACAGATTCTCTTGGGCTTGAAAAACTGGGCCAGAATTATCACGAGAATAGATTTCCTCTTGGTATTCCTGAATGGAATAAGGGCATGTTAATAATAGCAAAAATGAAAAATAATTAAAAAGAGAAGGTCTGATTCTCCCTGCATCAGGATTTTGTTTTCTCTTTTGCTGAAAGGGAGAAGGCTTCCTTTATAATAGACCAGGTCCAACTTATCTGTGGTAGCTTGTGCTATTTAAAAATATTATTTTAAGTAATTTCCAATTCTTAGCTAAGACTTATTTTATTTTTCCTCAGAGTTTTCCTTTTCTTATTTGCTAGAAGATTCTAACGGAAAAAATTCTATGATGGTTAGGTAAATAGTTTTCTGAGCCTGTACTTGTAGCTAGGGGTGTGTGAATTAAATGACCCTGTCGTTCTCTTGTGTCTTCATTTTGTGATTGTTCTGAGCCTGCAATGTTTCTATGACCTTCACTACAGGATTAATGGGAGTTATTTCCTCTATTGGTGCAAAGCAATTATGCATGCCATCCTGCTCTGAGATGGTTTAAATGAAAGTTGCCAATAGAAATGTTAACCTTCACCTGTCATAATGCTATTATGTTATCTTAGGCTAATGGTGAAAAGAAGTCATGATTTCATTTTATTTAAATTTCAGCTGGGTATTTGACCATAAAATTATTTATAAAAGGAAACATAATAAAGACGGTAGATCAAGAGTTCAGCAGTGAAAAAGAAAAGTGTTGTGCTATTGTCTGGAATGTAATTATAGAAAAAGCTTCAGTGAAAACCAGAACAGATGAGGCTTAGGTACTCAAAAGTTTCTATATATGTGAAGGGACTGACTTAATCACTGTCTTTTTAAAATCCCAATATTTGACTATTTTATTACGGTGTCATTAGTAAATGCTCATGAAAATGGCTGACACAAGATCACAGTTAAAGTTTTCAATCTGAATATCCATCCTCAAACCAAAAGTTGGGCCTAGTGTAAGAGTGAAGATTTCCTAGAAGCCAATTTTATTTTGTTTTCTTATATTCTCTATAAGCACAATTTGGTGAAAATTAAGGCTAAATAGTATGGATTCTACAGGAGCAGCACTGCATGTAGGATAGTAATGGTACATCTGGTCATTTCCATTATGTGTGATTGTGTGAAAGAAGTGTGAAAAACAATATAAGGAAACCAGTCAGAGAAAGAGTGGGCTGGAGTGAAAATAGCTGGTCATATGAATATATGTACACATGTCAAATAGGTTGTCTGGGACTAAAAAAAAAATAATTCTAATTGCTTGAAGATAAATGAGTAATAGGATATTTTTTCTGGGAGAGTGTAACAGAAACAGGCTTAATAGACCAGCATTATGTGACTGGTGATCAGATCCCTGCTCTAAATCACTAAAGGACTGTGTGTTCTAGAATAGGCTGCTCCTCTTCTCAGAATGGGAGAAATTTTTCCTAACAAGTAAAATCGTATCATTACAGAAAGCTAAAAGGAAGGAAGTAATTTTTGCTGAATCAACATTTTTCAACAGGAAAAGGTCTCCCAGAAATTTCTGTCCAAGAAGATGAACCACAGGCTCAACATTGCATTCTGCAAACCCTAAACACATGTAAATTATCCTTGCTCAGTGGAACTACTTGAACAAAACTTGCTCTTTTTCATGAGGTAGGATAAAATTCTTAGTGTCAGAATTTGGTATATAGGAATATATAGACAAAAGTGCCACCACTAAAATTCTGTCTGAATTCTGGATGATCTCCCCTGACTTTAGTTTACATCTTCTGAGTGTGTTGCTTTGGCTTACTTATTTTATTTGCTATTTTAAAAAATATTGTTTTTTAGAGTAGGGTGCAATGGTGTTTGTGCTGTTTCTTTATTATAAAACCTATTAATTTTGGAAGCACAGGTTGATCAATGTATAGAAACACAAAACTGAATCCAACTGCTCTGGCCAGAGGAGGATTGCACCCTGATGAACTTCTTCCATTATTGCCTATCCCAGGCAATGTGCCAATTTACTGCATCCTGTTAGGAAACCTGCATGAACACACAGCTGCAGCCAAGAAAAGCATAAGGGGATACAGGTTTAGTGATAGAAATGAACCTTGTTTTAAGCCTTTGCACTGATAATCCACATTCAATTTTAATTTTTTGCAGTCTCATTAAATTGCACCAACAATGAAGCCACATTTATTTGACTCTCCTTTACTGTCAGGATAAAGGACAATGTGGTCCTAGCAAATGCATCAGTGAGACTTCCTGTTTCATATCTGTTAATAACCATGCAGTACTTGGGTCAAGTGCAAGGTACAGTCTGACTGGGAAACATGGAGACAGTTAAATTGCATCTTGGCATCTATGTGGAATATCTTGTACCGCTATAATTACATTATCAAGGTGAAAGATAGGCAAATATGAAAGAGTCATTGAAATTAATAGCATGAAGTGTAGCATTTACAAAGGAATATATTATTTTCTTGATATCCTTTAAAATCTTCCAGTTGTAAAGGATCTTTTGTTTAATGCCATCACAGCAGGAGTTTAGCAAACATAACTACCTTTTTTAATGAGGTCATTTAATGAAGGCAGTTCTTCTCTTATTCTGATTTCCATCCTGTATTTATTTTCCTGATAATTCTTGCCATATTTTCATAAGCTTTTAGAGAGTACAATTCTCTAAGCCTTCTCACCTTTTCACACCTAATCTTTACTTGGTTTGAAGTTGTAGCATTAGAATAAAAGTACTTAAAAATCAAATTTATGGTATCATTAATATGGAGAGTATACTCTTCCACTGAGCTGTTCTGCAGTTATACTGCAGGTATGATGATGCCATAATATGGCTATTTGCCAAGTCTGTAATAAGAGCAATGGAGACATTTATCAGTTCTGTAAGTTTTATACAAAATTTCAGTAAGAAGTGGCAAAGAGTTCGGGTTTTGTTCATACTCCTATACTGAACCAGGACCTGTGCAAATGAAATACAATTTGTTTGCCTCAAAGTCCTTATTACTTAAACTGGCAATGCAGACAAAGGGAATACTACTCATGTTTTAATGCAGAAGGTAAAATTGCAGGCAAATCAAAATAATTGCCTTGGGTCAAGCAGAGAGATTGCTGGGGACCCAGGACTTGACCTGCAAACCAGTGTCTTTGGCCACCACCATATTGCAAATCTACCTGGCCTGTTCACCTGTCATCCAGACCCATAAACTCAGTTTCTGGTGTGTATTCTCTGTGTGAAGAGACTGAAACAAAATAAAACGGGTCAGCCTTGTGTCCTCTGAAATAGTGTGAAAACTCTATGGTTTCATTCATCTTTTGCATTAAAAAGAGGCATGAACTCTGTACAGCTCACAAAGTATGATCCTACATGGATCAAACTAAGATGAAAGGACGTGAAAAATTCTTTACATGTGGCTGGGTTTGATATTACTCAGGGCAGTTAGCATTTGACACCATTAAGGATAACAGCTGACCTGGGATGGGAGGACTGAAGAATAGGCCCTTCAACTGAATCTATCTGCTCTGGTTTAGAATCACAGTATATATTTCTACTCAAATAAAGATCTTTAACCTAATGAGCAACTCCAGTTTATAGGAGCAGAATATATGAACAGACAAGGAAGGACTTAGAAATGGATACAGACATTGAAGGGTGTAGTGCTGACTACTTCTGTGGTATTAAATCAGAATTAAAGAGACTTAAAGAAGCCATGTGATGGAAAAAGAAAATTAAAAGATTAATTACTTCATGGGAAATAATTTCTTGAAGCATTCTTCCTGGTTCATCATGTTCAGAATTATGAGGCAGGTAATTACCAGTTCTTTTCCATTTCTCACACTGTGGAGACCAGATCAATACAACTCTTTTTACAGTCATCCTGGTACTTATCTAGTCTACACCGGAGAAAAATATCTATCTCCTTTGATTCAAGGAGAAAGGATGGGTGCAAGATGAGCAGACATTTGACTTGTCCCCTGTCAGTGTCTCTTCTTTGGACTGCCTGCCTGGCAAGATGAAAGACAATTTTATGTTCAGGGCTTTTCTAGAGGGAAGGAAAAAAAACCCTCCAGCCTGTGATGTATGATTAGCTGCTACTTATAAGGACTTTCTCCTGAAAAACATTCTGGAGGGGTCCTTCAGTACTACGACTCTACAAGTAACAAAGGACAATGCTTATTGTTTAGTTAAGCCACCAGCAGCAGATCCAGCATCTTCCCACTCCTTGTGTTACCCTGACACTAAAGGCTATCTTAGGGCACACAACCTGCACATTACTGGGAGAGTGCCTGAAAGAGTCAGACAGTGTATGCAAGAGCAGATAATTTTTTTTATCAGCCTGCTGCCTGCTTTATCTCAAGAAATTTTGTGCTGTAGTCACATGCTACATACAGAGAGATGGACTCCTGCTAAATGCACTACCCAAGACATGCTGCTGTCTTGCTCCTCAAACACTGAAACAAGCAACTGTAACTAACGTTAGGAATGAGGTGACATCAATTTATTTATGTCCTGGTTTCAGTTGGGATAGAGTTAATTTTCATCCTAGCAGCTGGTACAGTGGTGTGTGTTGGATTTTGTATGAAAATAATGTTGATAACACACTGATGTTTTAGCTGTTGCTAAGCAGTGCTTACACTAAGCCAAGGATTTTTCAGTTTCCCATGCTTTGCCAGGGTGCAGGTGCACAAGAAGCTGGGAGGGGTTATTCCATGCCACAGAACATCACTCTCTGTGTGTAAGATGGGAGGATTGGCTGTGAGGGATCAATCCCTGCTCAGGGACATGCTGGGCATCAGTCAGTCAGGGGTACAAAATTGTATTTTGTATCATCTGTCTTTCTTGGATTTTATTCCTCTCTTTTCCTTGTCTTTCTTTCTTCCTTCCTCTTTCTTTCTTTCTTTTTTTCTTGCTTTCTTGCTCTCTTTCAATTCTCCGTCTCTTTCTATTTGTCCCTCTTCATTATTAGAATGATATAATATTTTATTTCAATTATTGAATAGATTTTATCTCAACCCAAGAGCTTGACATATTTTCCCTCAATTCTCCTCCCCACCCTGCCACAGGGGCACACAGTGAGAGAATGGCTGTATGGTGCTCAGTTGTTGTCTGGGTTTGAACCTGCAACTCAACACAAATACAGCTTCAGCTGGAGCAGGAGGCACTCAGGTCAGCTTGCAGGAGGACTCTTTTTATTAGAAGGAAATAGAAGTTCAGATTGCCAGAGGAATGAGCCAAGACCTCAGCTCTGCGTCCTTTTGCAGAGGTAGATGAACTTCTGTCAGGAATAATTTAGATGTAGTTTTTCTTGCTTCAAGAAAAGATATGGAGAATATGCCTTCTGGAAATATCTTCAAATCAATTTGTCTAGTCTGCTACTAATTCTTCTGTCCAGGGTTAAAGATGAAGCCCTACCAGGCTGGAGATGCCTAGGGAAGGCTGGAATTCAGATCAGATATGCAGTATCTGATTCAGCCTGTCTTTAGGGATTCATGCTTTAATGACAGAGCTTTAAGGAGTTCTAGCAGGCATTTTATCAATATTGCCTGGCTCCAGAGACAGGACAGGGTCATGGGATGCAAAAGACCCGTGTTCCTGACAGAGCAGTGTGGTTAAGAACAAATCTTTATGAAATGGAGAACCTGGGGGAAAAACACATAAATTGAAGCATAAAATTTTTATTTTGAACTTCAAACATGTAGAATGGAGTTAAAAAAATTTTTGGAGAGTCATTTCAGATGTGTTTAATACTGAACTGCACATATTGGATCATCATGAGCACTAGTTAATTACCAAGACCATATACTGACACAGAATGTCTCATTTTCCACTTCTGGGTTCATCCTGCAAATTCTCAGTCTTGTCTATTTATCTCAAGTTTAATTTGTCACCCCACAGAAAAATAAACAACCAACATACAAACAAGGAATATGACATCCCTCAAAAACCAAGAGAAATATACAAAGATTTTTAAAGAAAAAATAAGAAAGTGATAATGATCTTTAATTATGTAGTTAGAGTACAGAAAAAATGCTGATTTCATCCTTTATCTTCCTTTCTTAAGTGGATGCTTCATAGCATTAGACTGTATTCACTACCCCCTCACAGCAATTTTCTTGTAATACAACTTCAAACACTAAAAAAAAAATGCCAAAACTTATAACGGAAAGTGATCAGAAACTTTTGTTTCAGTGCCAATTTTACAAAAAACTTAATTCAAAAGTTTAGTAAATATAGAAGACAATATTAAAAAACCTATTTTGTATCATGATTCTTAGAAGTTCTTGCCTCCTTTCAATTGCTGGATCATGTTTGTCATAGCACAAAATTGAATTTGAAGGGGCCCACAGAGTTAATTTTCCTGAAATAATTCCTCAAAGTAATGGCTACGTTGATTCAGACACACTGTATCTGCACATTTGCATATTAAATAAAGGTCTTTCTTCCCCCAAGATGTTGGCATAGCCTTTTTAATAAATTCCCAATTAGTTTTATCAAACATGTTTGAATAAATAAAAGATGAACAGAGAGATGAGGTGGAACTCTGCCCTCTAATGTAGAAAGCAAGCAGAAACAAAGGTGTTTTTTTCATTTTACCGTTAATTAACTTTGTCTTCTGGGAATAAGAACGACTTTTCAATTGAAAAGATGCAATAAAGAAGAAAAATGTGTATCAATAGGGAATCTCACAGAATAAAACCGAAGGCTAAAAAAAAGCACACTCTTTAAAAGATAGCTATCATATATTACCTAATTTTATTAAAATTATAGTTAAGGCTGACATCTGTTCTAGAAGGTCTACAAGCTACCATTTCCAAAGAATAAGTATAAAGGCTAAGGCAAAATAGTTTTGTAGAAGACCCATTCCATGTCAGCTTACAGCAGGGTGACATTCGTCTCTTTTTGAAGATTTCATTACTGATCCTTATCTTCATACTGGACTAGAGATTTGAGTCAACAGAGGCATTCCTGACTTCTCATTTGTTAAAGGCATTGTCCACAGGAAAAAAGGGAGAAGCATACATTAGACAGATGAAGAGTATTCTGCTGATTTATTTCAGTTAAGATGGAGTAAAAAAAATAACCAATTGTTCTACTCCTGCAGTACACTTGAAAACCTTTAACTTGACTTTATGTGGAATATTAATACAGAGATGTCATGGGTGTGAAGTTTGAAGAATACATATGTGTAAATGTTTTATCCAACTAGATTTTATTTTCTCTACTGTATTCTATACAAGAAAACCTGTTCAGGGTGAGGACATAAAAAGTTCATCTGATAGAAGTGGCTGAGGCTTATTACAAATGTGGCTTGTTGCACACAGACAACACTGCTCAGAGCATAAATCAGATCAGAACATCTCCCTGCAACTGTTTATTTAGATGTTCCCTCAAGGCTAGCTCAGTGTTCAATTACTCCCACTAATGAAATAAGGGAAGAGGGCCAAGTGGTAAATGACTAGAAATTATCTCTATAAAATAACAGAATGAAAGAGAAATAATACCAGAACACCATCATCCTCAAAGTGGTGTACCAGGCAAACTAAGGTTTGCTGGACAGGAACATGTACAAAACTATTTTCAAGTCAAGCTTATACAATCAGTTTATCTAAAAGTCCTCTAATATACTCCCAGAGCTCCTCCTCTGTGTACCTCCTCTTCTCTATCGTTTCCCTATAGCTGTGCTCTCTGAGCCTCTGAGAACTGGGGCTTCCATCCGAGGTGGGTCATTCTGCTGCTTACAGAAAACACTTCTATAGCTCTCTCTCTTTGTCAGTCCATTTGGAGCTTTTTCACACCAACAAAATTCTCTTACATATTTATTGCATAGTATGTGATTATTCATTGGTTTTGCAAGCTTGCAGATATAATAAAAGGTGACAACAGCTGGGCATTAAAACAGACCCTATTGCAAACCTACTCATGGATCTCATAGTGACATGACTTTTTCGACCTCCCATTTAAAAGCTTTAAATTAAATTTACATTTCAGTTTTTACAGAAGATGGGGATGATGAGGTGCTGCAGAGAGCATCTTAATAAAGTTGGCATAGTATTAATTGTCATTCTTTTCCAGCTAAATATTCACTAATGATAATGACTCATTTTGCCTCATTATTTTTCTAGTTAAGGGCTTTATATTGTCAAGGGTTTTAATCATCCTTCTTTGCCTATATTTCTAATCCACCAAGGTCTTTCTCTTCGCCCTTCCTCCCTTATTCAAAGCCAGCAAAGTTTTCACTACTCTTGTTCTCTTAGGAAAAAGCTATTTGTGGTTTAGCCCAGCATTTTTGTGTTCAATCATCTTTCTTTTCTTTGTTGTCAACCCTTTAAAGATGTTCGTCTGGCTTTTCTGTAATTTATAGCTTCTCAAAAAGTCAAATCAATTTATACCATCCCCACAGGTTCAGATCCAGTTTACAGTGCTGGCTGTTTGAAATTCACAGTAATAGGTGTTGCATTTTTGATAACACATTTACTAGTGTGTTAGCCAGGATGATTTATAAAGGGTGTGTGGGAGGGTTTGATTTTTTGCCATCCTTAATACAGATGAATTAGGTAAAATATTTCTCAATCAAAAGCTGCCACACAAAGCTTGACTTTCAACCACAGCATAAGCTCATTCAAATGGAATCTCTGAGCTTGAGGCATGCCACAAAATACAGCACTACAGCAGATGGACCCTTCCAAGGCAGCCTGTAGCCATGCAGTGGGAGAAGACTTTTCAGGCTACTGGAAACTGCTAAAACATTAAGCCTTCCACAATGAGAACAAGAAATCTATGCTACTCTCAGTAGACATTGGTTTGCTTAGGTTAGTTCCTACATGGAGGGTTTGTGGGCAAGCCATTTTTTCATTTAGTTCTAGCTGGAGTAAAAACTCCTCCAAGAAATATCAATCAGTCAGGCCTTGATTTTTGAGCATGAAGGCACACTTTGCATCTCAAATCCAGAAGCCCCTCTAAGACACGAATCAGAAAGGGTTATTCATGTAGAAACAATTTGATAGGCACACTCAATTTCCTCTTCTAAGGAAGGATTCCCTCGACATGAGCTGTTAAGGTCAGTGCTTCAGGACCCACAAACTTACTGATGCTTCAGGTTGGCCCAGAGCTGCTGTTTCACTGCTCTGGTGCTTCCACCTGCTCCCTCACACTGAACTCCAACATTTCATTTCCCTGTGCTTACAAGAGCATTTGGCCTTTGAACGAGTGGTAATTATCAACACTCTAAGGTAACAGTAAGAGAACACAGTCGTCTTTCCCTTCATTTCTAGTATCTGTTCAAGGACCCCAGGAGATGCAGACAGGAGAGGTGAGAACAGAGAAGCAGGAGAAGCAGTGAAGATAAATTTCCAGCAGAGGTCACGAGAACTCCCACATCTTCTGTGATCTTTCATTAGAGAGAATGCGTGACTTTAAGGTCTTTTCCTTCTTCAGAACCAGCGCTAGCTAACACTGCCCCTGAAATCAGAAATCAGACAGGCCTGAAATAAAAATCTTTATCCCTACCAATAAGCACTACTACAGAAACACCAGGGACTTTATAACCCACATATTTTCATAGCCAGAGCCATATTATATTGCCAGGGCTCTACCTCCAGCAAGAAATCCCTTCACTTAGGATGTAGACTGGCACCAAAGCCCTAAATCAGATGAAAAAAAATCCTTTAACCTGCAGTCAGCAATATACACTCATAGCACAAGTTTCACCACCCAATGACCTTTGCTAGGATTGGCCAGCCCATTTGTAAATGATTATTACTGAGTTGTTTCCTTCTACTCCTGCCCTGAAGGCACGTCATGGGTTGAAAAGTAATTTTTTTACCTGCAAAGATTTTTACAGCTTCCTGCAGGTACAGCTTCCTTCAGGCCTGGAGAACCAACTAACTGGCTAGTTCTAAGATAGACACTCTATGTAACCACTTAAAAAAACTGGATACGCCCCTGTGATTTAGCATTTAAGTAACCACTTACCTGAGACTTGCTCTCTTGCTTCCAGCTTTTGAAGAGGTAACAGCAGAGCCTGTGGCCCGGCAGGGCTGGCCGGGCCTGGGCTGGGGCCTGGGCCAGGCTGGGCTGGGCTGGGCAAGGCCCACCCGAGTGGGCCGGGCCGGGCCTGGTGGCAGAGATCCTGTGGCAGCTAAAATCCTGACCTGGCTGCTGAGTGCTGCAGCCCCCGCTTCCCTGCCCTCCTGGGAAAAGAATGCAGCATCTCCAGCCGCTGCCCGGCAGAAACGATGTGACCAACAACAGAGTCCGAGAGAGATCACAACTCTCTCAGTGCCCAGATGAACCTAACATGGAGACACCGAGGTCAGTGAAGAAGAGCCGGAGCTCAGAGGCAAGAGAAAGAGGAGATGCTTTAAGCTGAAATTATTTTTAAGGCCATGGTAATAGACTAAGATGTATCAGATTATTCCTTGTAACTCATGAATACAACCTGGGGGGATGTAACGTTCTAACTTAACTTGATGGGATTAATGTGCACTGCACACCAGTGCCAGNAGAGTCCGAGAGAGATCACAACTCTCTCAGTGCCCAGATGAACCTAACATGGAGACACCGAGGTCAGTGAAGAAGAGCCGGAGCTCAGAGGCAAGAGAAAGAGGAGATGCTTTAAGCTGAAATTATTTTTAAGGCCATGGTAATAGACTAAGATGTATCAGATTATTCCTTGTAACTCATGAATACAACCTGGGGGGATGTAACGTTCTAACTTAACTTGATGGGATTAATGTGCACTGCACACCAGTGCCAGCTAAGGCCTCAGCTCTTTACTCTTCTTCCAGAACAGCTCATCCTTAAAATAATACCCCAGTAAACAGAGGTGAGACCTTGAAAACAGTTGCAGGAGGAGCTGTGTGTTGAGGGAAGGACTTTCACATTGCAAACAGATTTCCTTTCTGAGCGGCTGATTTGCTGTGATGTGAACCATGAAAGAACTGTGTTCTTGTGACAAAGTCTCCATGGTGTGACAGGAGAGACTCCTCTCCATAAGTGAACTGATGAAAGCCTTTTTTTAAAGGTGGTAAACTGACTAAAAGTCTCTAGCTTTTCTCTCTTTATATTGTTGATGAAAAAGGGTTGTTGGTGAAAAAAGAGAAATGAGGTGGGGGGGAAAGAAACATCTGAAGGTTTATTCTGATTCCTATTATTTTTCTTTTAGTTCTGTTAATAAAGCTATCTTTATACCTTCAAGGTTTTGAGCCTGCTTTGCATTTCTCCTAATCCTTATCTCACAGCAGAAAATGAGTAGATAAATTTAGTGGGTGCACTGATATTGGGCCAAAATGCTCAACCCACTATATTAAATTGGGGCTGCCATGTGAGGAAGCAAACTGAAACCACTACAAGGCAGAAAACCCAAACACAGGTGTTTCTATTTCAACTAGTATCTGAACTAAAGTGTGTCTAGGTATTTTCCAGCTTTACAGCTGGAAATTCTGATATCCTATTCCAGGTAGCTGTCTGTCTGCAGCCAACTCACATAAAATATCTGATTGCTTTATACTTCAATATTTGAAAAACTATCCATAAGAGTCTCTTTCCACAATATTGCCAACAAAAACAAACTGAATAGAATAAATTTCTTTTTATTATGTGACACTGTGATAATTGATTAGATGTTAATGTGAAGGTGCATAAGATGATTGATTTTATTTTGCAAAAATGTATGCATCTCTTCTTAATGTATTCTCTCTTCTTAATTGGCAATGGCCTAATTTCTTCACCTCATCTCACAGAAAACCTCAGCGAAATTATTGCAATAGTCCACTTTTAACAAGGCTGAAGTTATCCATCCTTAAATGTGGGGAAATGGCTACAATCTAAAATTCCTTGGCCTTGAGGATCTATTTTTTGTCACCGTTTAATAGAATGAGCGTAACCACTTTTACTGTAGCACCTGGAGCTACTCAAGTGGAGGAAGTCTAATATAACCCCAGAGGAAAAGACACTGCACGTGCACACAATCAAAAAATCTTAGCACTGTCTGGGATTTTTGGATAGAAATATAAGAATCCTACTGAGAGCCCTAAGGGAAATTAAGGCAGTGCAGTCCCATGCAGATAAGACAATTCTCCCTTGTAGAGGTAATTGATATTTCATAAAAAAAAAAAAAAAAAAATTAGAACGTTTTCTTAGGAGAAAATCCCCTCATAATTATCAGTTATCTATGAAAGACAATAAATTTCTGGACATAAAAACTGGACATAGTTATTCCTACAATCTCCTTCTTAGGGGGCTGCTATAAACTCCTACTTGGAGCAGGACTCTCAGACAATGTATCTGGAAGCTTACTTTAAAACGAAAGATAATGAAAGGCCCAGGACTTTTTCAACAATTCTGGAAGCTGAGATTCTGAGGCTGCTTATAAAATCTGTTGGCCAGGAATTAGGACATGGGAAATTTTACATTTCCTACCTCAGTAATGTTTACATGATGGAATATTCTCCATCACTGAGGTCAGGCTTCTCAGCTGGCTAAGGAAACCAGGTGGCAGGAAGGTACCTAAGGGTAAGAGCCATTCCCAAACTTTGTGACAGCTTTGGCAAAACATAACTTTCTTTGTCACACATGCTTGCAAATCACCATGTATGGTACTGAAATGTAAATATTGCTTAGTAAACCTAGCAGCCCTAATTGTCTTGCAGCAAAAGCCCCTAATAAATAACTTTGCAAAGGCCAGAAAAAATGCTTTTCAACAATTCAATCAATCATCACAAAACCACCCTCACAAAAATCACCTTTCTTTTCAGCTATATCTTCCTAAAGCCTTCCTTGGATATAAGTCGAAAATATGAATGCAGCCAGGAAGGAAACGCAATATCTGTTAATACAACAATGTTCCACAGTTATTCATCAAAAAATTTGAGAGCTTTTCTCTGCTTTCAAGAAGCTTCCCATCTGGTTGATTACATTTATTGTCACTTCACTTCCAAATAAAAACCTCAACACTACTGATAACCTGTAATCACTGGTCACTGTTCCTACCAGGGTTTATTTAGGTATGTTAGAATTAATGTTTCTCTGGTAATTAGTTTTAAATCATATTAATTCATATTCATATAAAATTCATTAAAAATTGTCTACATAATGGGAATAATTCTCTCTCTTTCCCCCCCAGACTTCTTAATTATGTGTCATATTTTCTGGTGAACAGCCACTAGAGAGGAGATAAAGCATCCATTACAGGTTTTGGAACTAAGAATAATTATTCAATGAAACCAAATGAGTAAGAGATAGGGAAATGGTTTAGTGGTCTGCTTGTTAAGAAGTGACAAAAGTTGATAGCCTGAGAGAAATGGCCCAAAACTGATGCTCAGAATTATGGGAAAACACTGTTGCAGGTGAAATCTCTGAGAAGTTACAGATGTGAGAAATATCAGTCTCCTGGGCTATGTGTGCTTGTGTAAGTGCTCAGCGAATACTTGAAAATATACATTTTCAATCAAAAAGGAAGCTGTTTTTAAATCAAAAAGAAGTATGTTTTTCAGTATGCACATATATATATATATGTGTAAAAATACATACATACATACATACATATATATATATATATATATTTCTTGATATTGGCTCTAGAGCAAGAGCACCTTTTAACTTACTCTCCTCTCTCCTTATGGGATATTATTGGGGTGAATTTTGATGTTTCTCCTGTAAGCCTCAAGTGAAAAAGAGTGTTGAGTAAATTCTTATGGAATAGGTGTCCTCTAGGCAAATCTTAACTAGCTGCTCTTAGATACTGTCATTGTTACATAATCCTGATCCCCTAGAAACAAGGGCTACCCTGAATGCTTGGAAAGCCCCTAGCAAGGTACAGATGCTCTCCTAATGAAACAAGAGGCCACTGAATGCAAAGAAAGCATAATATAGCTTTTTTTTCCCCTGATGCAATATTTTTCTATGTTAGGAAATGAGAGTGAATGGAGAATTTTTCAGTAAACCAAAAAGAGTGAAATCACAAAATGTCTTGTAGCACCACCCTATGTATCTTGTCAGCAACATGACTTTACTTGAAATGATGGCTAAAATATATTGTTTGCCATGCCCCTTGATTTGTTAAACCATAATCATGAAATTGAATTACAGGACAGGAACGATAATAATAGATGAAACTATTATGTGTCATAGAGAGGCAATTATGCTGTAGCTAATGATCTTTACTAATGGGATAAGATATACTGCTGCATGTGCCTTGAAGACCATCATCAGATAAAACTGAGTAATCCATCAAGCAAACCTTTAAGGCAGTGTTTAATTTGAGAGGTGAAAGAAATAAAATTGGACTTTGGAGGACATAGTGAATTCCATCCATGTAAGGAGATAGAATATTGATCTAATGAACTACATGAAGTCTAGACTGTATCATTTACCTGAAGCCTGGAGCAGCTGGATGCACACACATGCATAACCAAAAGGTTGGTGGAGTATGAATTAACTTTTCTCACTCAAAGGCAACATGGTGTTCTGCATAAGCTGGAATATGACTGCGTCCTGGCTACAGATTATACATCGTGCATTAATAGCAGGATTTCTGTGTGCAACGCTGTGTGGCTTAATCAAAGAACCTGGGCAATGGTGCCTTGCATTTGTCCCTGACAGGGACTTAACAATATGGAAAATAGGATGTTTAGAAAATAGACAGAGGTTTTTTTGTCTTTGCTGTGTTTCTCTTCACGAGGTAATTTCCCTATTATTAACTGCATCCATTCTTCATTCTCCACCATGCTTCCTGTGAAGTAGCTCTTTGGGCAGCTCTGTCCAATGGCAGCAGAGGGTACTCTTGGGCCACTCACACCAATCCAGCCATCTGGTCACAGCTGATAGCAAACAGTTGACTGGATTATTTTCATGATGAATATCCTTGTGCAGCAAGACAAGAAGGTATTTAATTTGGTATCCAAAAGAGAAATGCCTATGCCTAATTGTGTGTGGGATATATGCAGATATTTTTTCCTAAAGTCTCTGAATGGCATCTGAAACAATTTCAATTCATTTGCAGCAGCTTGAGAGAAGCAAATGCCAATAGGCAGAAGTGACATTTATAAATACTGACTAAACAAACAATGTAAAAACAGAATAACCCCCAAATCCCCATGTGTTCCTTCTCCTTCTCAAAAGAACTCCTGCACTTCCTTCAACCTTTAAAGAGAAGACAGAAAAACCAAGTGGGAATAATCTGCTCCTGAAATTTTAACTGACTGTATTATTGAGTTTTCTGCATGACAGGTGTTGACCTATATTTAGGACCTGTGTATAAATCTGAGTAAAAAGGGCTAATAATAAATGTGTGTTGTGCTGTGTGTGCTTTGTTCCCCATCCCCCATCATACCATGTGTTCCATGTATTTCAAGTATTGATGAAAACTGTATTGATTGAGGAGGTTTAAGAAGCAGGCTTTCATTCTTTGAATATTGTTAAGTCTCATATAGGCACTCTGCAAATTTCAGAGGATTTGCATGAGGCTGAGCCAATTATCTAAGATTCAGCCAGCAGAATGTCAGGAAAGCCAATCTGAGTTAATACAGACAGTTCAGTTTTCAGTCAGAGACTGCAGAGTCTCGGAGAGGTAGGAACATTATTCTGCCTCTGATTAAATACAATGTGATGTGCCAGGAGATTCAAGACAAATTACTGAATCAGTCAAGAAACTGCAGATATTGTATCAGGCCTGTTTCCTTTGTACATTTTGGTCTTGTTTTCTGTACATTATAGCAAACATGGTATTAATCTAAAGAAAATCCTTAACTTGTTATGGATTTCCACTTTAAATCTGCTATCTAGCATAAGTGTTATCTTAAACCGATTATGTTTTACACTTGGATTTAATGTAGTAAAAACACATGAGATAATTCTACCAATTACTTCTTACAACTTTTTGCTGTATGTGTGAGAAAAAGAGCAACATGGGCAGGTGGCTATTTTAAATTTTTGTAAAATTCAGTCCATTCTGGTAGGGGAATCTGTGAAATTTCATTCCAAGCAGACTAAATGCTCTTGTGTTCTCTGTCAATCTGGTGGTGTAATATGAATACATGTTTAGCCATATTAAATGAAAATAGAAAACTCTTGACTGGAAAGCAGTGCATGGTTGGTAACATGGACAAAAATATGAGGTCTAAACAAAAGGCAGGTGCTTCAGACAGTAAGCAATCTGGTTATAAAATTAGCTCTGCTGGAGCCAATATTCATAGGTATTTTGGAGAAACTGAGCCTTCTACATAAAATAGGAAAAATGCAGCAGGGAATCTGCCTCACAGAGGAAGTTAGAAAAGTGAAATATCAGATCTACAATTCCCATGAGGCACCTTGGAAGCCTATCTAAAACTCACTTCTCATAATAAAAAATAATAATAAAAAACCCCCAAAAACCTGGAGGAAACATTTTCTGTTAAAAAAAAAAAAAAAAAGAAAAAAAAGAAAAAGGAAAAAAGATTTCATAAAAATTTTTCAACCAGCCTGATTTTCATTGCCAGCTACATAAGAAGTACTCAGTTGCTTTGTTTGTTTTAGAACCAGAAGTGCATTAATTAAGTTATTGGGAAGTACCCATTACAGACATACTGATAACAAATTTTAACAGGAAGCCACCAGGGAACTTGGATGCCTTCTTTCATTCATGTACAACAAATGGAGGTAGCACAGACATTTTAAGGTTTTATTGAAGCTATTAGACTCTCTACTCTGTACATCTTCCATGTAAAAATGGTGCCAACATCAACACGCTGACTCAGTTTAATGAAATTTTCATTACTTCCTCCTTTTTTTTGGATATTGAAAGTATAATTTCCTTCTTAAAGATGGTCTTAAAGAGGATAACTTCAGACTGAGGTTGCCAAATGTGAGTTATTGTCAGATGCCCTAACAAGGGACTGTTTCCTCTTGCTAACATTCCTAGGCTTGGAATTCTTCACCAGGTGTATATTTTTCACTGCCTACTGTGGATCGAAATTCTCCTGTTCTTGTGCGACTGATTTCATCAAAATTGTGGGTAGAAATAGAAAACTGTATTGTAAATAGATTAGGAGTTTAATGAAAAACTTAGTTATGGTTGAGTGTATTCATAGCAGTTGAAACTCTGGAGAAGGCAAAGAGCTGCACTCTGTTCCAGCAGCTGCTTGGGCAATCCTCTCCAAAATCAACCATATCCAGTCAGTGTCATCTGCCCTGGACTGCCCATAGTACACTATAGAGATACAAAGAAACTCTTACTTTTCTCCAAGTATTCCATAGTTCTGCACTGCTTTGGGGCATCCAACACTTTCAGCCTTGCCTTAAGGAATTTCTTTTTTGAGCCACATGATTTTAGAATACAATCTGGCGTGATTTAAAAATATTTCACTATGAAAAATTCCTTTAAATAAAAAAATACATTTTCCATAATTTTTTCGCCTTCCTGCATTTTTCTGTTCAAACATATTGAACATATGAAGTGTCAAGAGTGTCAAAATTTATAAAATGATCATATTTTTCCCTTTGTTTTATTATGCCTTTTTCCTTAGGTGGGGATTTTTATGATAAAATTCAATGGGCAGCCTGATGCACCATTTAGAAACCTTGTCAGAGGCTCTGCTATTGCAAGCTGGATAATACATGACAAGATCAATCTGTGTAAAACAATTCTGCAAGTTGTTAGACTGCAAATCAATGCATGAGGGACAGGAGTCCTTCTAAAGAAATTTTGCCCCATGGGAAAGATCTGTGAAAGCCTCCTGATATGAATGAAGCCTTCTGTTTGTTCCTCTGTGAAGGGGACATCTAATTAGTGTGCTGCCACGAAGAGTATCAGAGGTTACAGTCTATCCTCAGGGAGCTCCTCTGTGATTAAATACAAGCTCTCATTTAGGTTGCTTCAGTCAAGGGGTCAGGAAGGCAAAAAGAAAAATTCATTCACACACAGCATTTGCATCTTAATTGTCAAGCTTCTTAGCTGTTCAGATGTCAGGTAAGCACCCAACCTACAGATGTGGACAAGAAATGTGAAATCTTTGAGCTGAATTCTTTCTTTTCTTTAAGGTAATGTAAGACCACTGTGGTATTATTGACTATGGGAGAGCTGCTGCAGAATTGCAGTGAAGAGGAATATGGGCTCTCAGGCAAGCCATGAGCCAACAAGCCATCAAAAGGGCAAAATTAGCTTCTGCTTATTTTTCCACTTTTTGACAATGTCTTTGGGCATCTAGAAGATAAAATATCATTAAAAAACCTGCAAGAAATAGATTTCCTCAACATGTAATCAAATCCCTCCTCTACTGCAAATATTTCTTAAGCATGACTTGTGGCTTTTCAGCTTTGTAGCTGATTTACAGAGTGTGTACACCCACACTAAGTTTAGTCACTAGACTCTATATTAGAAGCTAAAACTCATTCACTGACTGAAAATTTGCTGCAAAACAGAAAACGACAGGGAATTCATCAAGCATCTCTCTCAAGGACACAAATTGCTTAAAGGTGACTTTCCAGTCATTTTGGAAGCATTAAGAATGTTGCTCTTTCTTTTCCGTGAATAAAAAAGTGCTTAAACACATTGATCTGAGTGGAAAAAGCAAATCCATTTCTCTTTCCATTTGCTTTTACTTTAAAATATTAGTCATGTGAAAAAATACCCTCTTTCAGACACTTGGAATATTATTTGGCCTGTGACACCTCAAGCAAGTGTTTGATAGATTTAAATCTTTCAACACAACCCTGGTCTGGAACGGTTTTATACCATTAGAGATACTGTTTATACAAACCAACATAACCTCTAGCATCCAGCTGAGTGCCTCATGGCATTGGACAATTTTATGATAGGTGCAGATTTTTCCAGAGTAAGGTATTATTATCACCTCTGTTTAGTCTGCTGCATTGTCAGGTGGTCCCAGCATGCCCCTTTCCATAGTAAAGTGTGATGACTACCAGATTTGACAGATTAAGATGAGGATTGTCAGTGGTTTTCTGACCGCAGTTGTTTTGGGAACATGCGTGGTTTTTGCTGGGATTTTTAAACTAAGGGAACAGACGAAAGAAAGGAAAAAACTGGGATACAAAGTCCTAGGTACCATAATTAGTCATCAGAAATTTGACTTTGGGAGGCCCATGGAAGAAATGTTGCACACACCATCACACATGCCAGGCCATAAAATGTTTCCTAGAGTTTGAGTTTGAGATTGAAAGAAAAGCATTGCAAGAATTCTGAGTAAGTGGTGGCAAAGAAGAAGTGAAATCACAAGTTTTGATAGTTTCTATAGCCTCATGTCCAGTAATGGATTAGCAGAGAGAAACTGCCAGAGATTCAACAAAACAAGTGTAATTTCACACTGCAGAACAAAAGACAGAAAAGGCCGGGGGTTTCTTACTAATATTAGTTTTCTATAAATTTCCTCCTTAGAGTTTTGAAAGAAAGGGAACATGAAGAACTAATGGCTCTGACTGAACTTCAATGTGTAGGAAAGTTCCAAGACTTTCACATTCTCTGTGGTATCTATTTGTTTTTTCCATTTTCATTTTTTTTCTCCTTTAAGAAAAACCCCAAAACTCACAGCATTTGGTTGGCTATTTAGTTTTACAGTATATCTATTCATAAGTAAAAGAATATAAAGATAAAAGAACAAAATAAGAACATCTGAAATTTTCTTGCTAGCACTACAGAAGCGTTTGATTAAGATGCTTCTCTAAGGGAAAAAGTAAGAACAATTCTCAATTCTTCTTTTCTGCAGAACATCATCTGTGTCCCCATGGGATGTTTATTTTACATAGGGACTTCAGGGCACACCAGCACATAGTAACTAATTAATATGTAAAGAGCTGATATTAAAAGGAGGAATGGAAACTTGCACTCACACAGCTTGGTGGGAGATTCTGTCCATGTAGGAGTCTCACAACATCAACAGCCAAAATAAAATTAAATAATTGTAACACAAAACAACACAAAAAGGAATCCCAGAGGTTCTACCACCATTGCTCATGGACTCAGCCTTCGGCAGCACCAGCTCTGTTGGACATGGGGTAATTTTCTGGCAGCTTCTCACAAAATCCACCCCTGCAGCCGTTTGCTACCTAAACCTGGCCACACAAAGCCAGTACAGATTTACTGGCTTTGTTTTATAAAACAGACCATTGCTAGACACTGAATAATAACAGCAAAGCCAAACACTGGTTTCTTACATTTCTGTTTGCCTGTGACTTGTCCCAGCTAGGCTGCTAACTGAGATTGTTCAGCTTTTTTGGTAACTTGTTCAGCTTTTAGCAATGTCCAACACAGGTCATGGGGATATGTTTCTACAGTTTCTCACTGTAAAGAAAGGTCTGCAGTGGTGAAGTTGCCCATGTGCCATTTGAACAACCTCATTGTGGGATCATCACTGTTACTAAAATTGTCAAGTGTTAAGTGAAAAATATCATGGCATTTAGGACAAAAAATAAACAAACACAAGAAAACCCAAAACAAAGCTGAATAACTAAAGGTCTGCTAGAAAAAATCAACAATTTTAGACATGCACAGATGTGTGAAATGAAAATTAAATTAGATAGCCAAGTGCAAACCTTATGTTGAGAAAACAGAGAGCTTAAGACTTAAACAGCATATATATAGACACAGTTGAAACTGAGTTGAGTGTCCCTCTAGGCTTTAGAGCAAATTGAATAGACATTGATGGATTTGTTTTCCTTTCAGATTAAATTGAACTTTTGATTTGGAAGTAGTTTACCTGCTCCTGTACTTGAAAGCTACATTTTTCCTTAACTAATTTTCTCTTGTTAAGGCACTTTAGTTTTATAGTGGTTTATAGTGGTTTACAAATTGACACTGTAATCATCTGGAAGGAGCAGGGAAAGAAAATCATATAAATTATACTTTTCTTTATTGCTTTACCCCCACAGTAGCCTGTTCTGTTTTTAAGAAACACATTTTGTGCTGTTATGTTTTTAAGTACACTTGAACTGATTTCTAAAGTAAGATATCACAGCTTGCACAAAGTACAAACCTTTCTGACCATTTTTAAAGTGCTGCTGCAATACATAATAATATCAACGAGATAAATAATTGTTCTAATCTCAAAATATGTTAGTATTCACTATTAACCTAGACCTTCTGGCTGTGCAAACTGTAAGGTACAGCCTTGGTACTTTTGGCTCTTCTAGCCCTTGCAGATGCCTCAGAACTGTTCTCACATGTGTTCTGCCTACTCTGGGGCTTGGGCATCTCTCCATCCCAGCTCTGGATCACCTCACTCAGCATAATTCAGGGAAACACTTTGCTCTGCCCTGAATCTGACATCAGACTCAAGATCATGTCCTGGCTTGTGGTAATGTGCTGTCATGCCCTGTGGCTGGGCTCCACAGCTAACAGGACCCACCTATTCTGTGACAGAATCATGTGATTAAATTGGCAGGCAGGACTGAATTGCTCCCACAGTGCCTTCAATGTTGCTTACCTAAAGGGCAGAGGGGTTTCCCAAGGCTTCCAGTGCAACCTCTGTGTGTGGAGAGCAGTCTCTGGAGGTGGATGGCCTTCTGTCTAGTCTGAACCTGCCCAGTTTAGGCAGGCCAGCAGAAAACCATACCGCATTCCAGGGAACACATGCTTTGAAAAGAGAAAATGTTATGTCTGTTTTGTCATTATTATCTTGAGAAGAGAGACATTGAGGAATTCCAGGCCAGGACTTTGATGCTTTTTAGACACATAGTGAGCTATATTCCTTTCTAGAAAAACCAAAGCTACTCAAACAAAAAAAAACCCTGTCTTCCAATCTAAATTCATAAGTAGAGAAATAATTATTATATTCTACTGTTATGCAGGGGAACTAAGACACAGAGAGCTGGTTTGGCCTAGGTGTAATCATACAGTGGGTCTGTGGAAGAGCTGAAGGTCAGATTTTTCAAGCCCATTTTAGTTGTCATACCATAGATACAGTTGTCATACCACTGATAAAACATCACTGTTATCAAACTAAATATTATGACCCTACTTGTTCAGGCCACACTGTCACTATATTCTAGAGGAATATTCACCTACAGGAAACTGGAACTTAAACTCCACTCCAACAAAATAACAGCTAAAGTTCTGCTGAGAAGTTTTGTGACTGACTGTATTGAAAATATGGTCCTAACTTACGGGTGATTGGACCATATATGGACTGGTTGGACCAACATTTAGGAGCATTATGAATTGTAATTTTATGTTAACCTTTCAAGGAAGGACACCAGATTGCCTTTGTTTTGCACAGAGATTTTCTTTGCTACTTGGCATTTAGAACATCTGTTCCAGGGAAATATCAGTCAGTGGGTTTTCTGCTTCATGCACAGATTAATCTCATAACATCAAAAATTAATGACTTATGCTCAGTGTAAAGGAGAAAAAAAATTCTTTGTTTACCACAGTATCCTGCCCCAGTCTCTGCCATGTCTTTCTTTCCAGGTGTTTTCCTCCGGATATAGGGAAGTGAAGGAGGAGATAGAAAGCTCAGATAACCCACTATAGACTTCTGAAGTATTAAAAATAAGATTAAGAAGGGAAGAAGGTGAGATAGGAGCTATGGGTTTGTAAGAATTGATGCTGTTTCTTGTCTGTCTGCTAAGGAATATCACAAGCACAGGCACTTTTCATTCCCCTTGTTGTGTTACTGAGCACCTTAAAAGGTTGCAGATTGTGCCCACAAAATTCAGGGTTCTGCTAGAAATCTCTCTTTGCTTATTTCATTTTCATACACACAGAAATAAAGAAGACATACGGATTACAAACTAAATTATTTCCTTCTGCATCAGGTGCCCAGGAGCAAGACATTCAGTCAAGGTGAAATAGGTGCCTTTAACTGCCTGCACTTGAGCTCTGATGGTTGAGACAAACCAAGCATCTTTCACTGTGCATGACATTCTCTCACAGAAAAGAATGTCTCCTTGTATAGATGAAGAGGCAACTAGAGCTTGAGAGATACATGAAACAGAATCCTTAAGGGTGATTGGATTATCATGGTCTTTTCAGACTGAGAGTGGCTGTAGGAGCATCTATCTCCAGTGGCAGGATTTAGGCAGATATTTTTTTCCCAAATCCAGCCTTGCTACTCAAGCCACCAAATAATTTTCAGCTGCTAGCAATTTTTTGGATTTAACTAAAGGTCATAAGGTGGCTATAAGAGTCTAGGTTAGACTTTACAAATAATTCAACATCTACAGTGGAGTGTAGGAATTATTACAGTCAAAGCCCTGGCAAGCAGAGATGAGAAGCCTTAGTAGTATTTTGCTGCATTTGCAGGACAAAATTTATAACTAAAGTTGGTATCCTTTTTAGAATGGGTTTAGTTTTACATCCAAAGCATTAGACTGAAAGGTATGTCTCAACTTTTGGTCTTCCATGACATAGAAGAAGTCTTGTTTTCCTCTTTTTAAAAGAAATGTGAGGTGAGAAAAAAAATGGGCTTTAAGTCCCTTTCTGATGTTTTAACTTTAAGTTGTATTTTATTCCTTGAATAGTCCAGACAAAGAAAAATATTTGTGGAAAAATCCCTTGTAGAATGCCAGGGTGTGTAGTTTATCCCATTCTCAGATCTATCAACCCCACCCTGGGCTCCTCATCTTTGAGGTACAAACAAATATTCAGGAAGATAACTGTTCCCAGCCTAAAAAAGAGCAGATGAGAAAACTCAGGTCAACATTTTCTGGAAGAAAATTCAGTACATCTTCATCTGAGCTGGATAGGAAGTAAGTGGTGGAGAATGTGAAAATTCACCTTCAGTTTTCATTATCTGTTTTAGTTCAGTTTTAATTTAGTTTGAGATAGATGATTTAAGGTTTCAGTAGAAGTAGCAATCTTCTCTCTTCCCAGACAGCTAACTCACCTCTAGTTGTTTCCCTGTTCTAATATGAAAGAAATTCATTTACTGGAAGAATCACTGAGTGCTGGGCTGTGTTTCCCATGACAACCCCCTGAGTTTATGCAGAGCTCTTAACTTCTGCCATAAGTTTTTGCACAGTGTCCTTACTTCTCTCCTTGTGGCTTCTCCCTCCAATAGCTCTGGGGAAGGATGCACAAACAGTGAATGTAAACAGCACCAACAGTGGCTCACATTCTTCCCTGAGGAGGCTGAAAGGCTGTACAAACAATCAGAGTTGTACCAGGAATGAATGTGGCCATTTAGGTGAGCAAGGGAACCGGGAATTGTTCACTGCATATGCAGGCCCCTCAAACTGTGCTCTTGTGATCCAAATTCTGGAGTGTGAAGAGTGGAGCAAACTTTTTAAATTTCTGTTTGAGAGGCTGTCATGTAGGATCATGATGTTGTATAATATGATGCATCATATCCTATACTATAAAAGAGGAAGATAAACCTTTTTATTTAAAACCTCTGACAATGCCCAGTGCTGTTGTTGACTGAATTCCAGTTACCTGGGAAGCATTCAGCACATCACATTTCAACATGTCATCTCTCCAAAGTGGAACCAATTGCATTAAAACAGTCATGAAACTTCAGGCCCCCACACTTCAGTAAAAATGTAATCATAAAAATTTAAAATGCATATATTCATTTTCTCCCTTCTGCAACAATGTCACGCAAATACGCCTCATTGGGATTCACCACAGGCACAATTATCAATGCTCTGTCTGCAGAATTGTTAATGGAAAAATTACATACACAGACTCTTGATAAACTGTGCATCTGATGTCACTGTTTGTGAAGCACAGAGATATTAATTATTACTGTTGTCACTCTTCTGCTAAGAAATGGTGAAATTTTCTTTAGGCATTTCTCCATCTTTCTTAAGCACACAGTAGCTTGATCTAAGAGGCAAACACCAAATCATCAGTGGCATGGCTGCACCAAATGGGGGCTAGCTGGAAAACGCACAGAAAATTCTAGTGCCACATTGTTTGTTTTTAGTTAGGCCTGAAAGTAATCCAGAAAGTCTCAGTTTACACCTCTCTGGACTCCGTTGTTCTCTAACATTTTGATCGTTTACATTAGTTGTATATAAATAGGAAAAAGAGATAGGCCAGCAAAAAATCCCAAAACCATACCAAAACAAGCTTTTCCTTAACATTTTGTGTTGCCTCTGCAGAGTAGCCTGTAAAATGTGAAATCAGGCTTCAGAAAACAAGGATCTGTGAAGCAGTTAGCAGCAAACCCCAGCACTTCCATTATAGGAGGTATTGCTGATGTATCCAACCATATTCAAGTCCAACTATGTCAGGCTCTGAGAGGTTTGGATGAAATTTTTTTCCATTGTTCTTGGAGTAAGGTCTATTATATTTTCAGAGGTTTTGAGCTTAGGCTTGCCAGGCTTTTAATTTTCTTTTTTAGATTCAGCATGTCTTTGGCTGCATTTCTCCAGGCCTGCATAAATGAAAACTCTTAGGGCCAGTGTGGTCCTTCTCTTCCAGTCTGGCTGGCTCCAGTTTCAGGCTGGACAGTATAGGAGGTCACCTGCTATTAAATGGTAGAAGCTACTCCACTTTTATAATTGGTTCTTCCAGCTGCAGACAGGTATTCAAGGCCCCTCTGAGGAGCACCCAGTCCCTACTCCTTTCTGATCATGGCATTCAAACAGTCTGGCCGTGGATCAGGTGTTACTCCAGGCCAGTGTATGTCAAGTCATTGCCAAAGCCATCCTTTGAAAATCTATTGCAATTTTGATCATCCTCTACCTTTGCACACCCTCCACCTTTATCTATTTCTGGCAGTAGAAGCAAGCCCTGTTATACTGATGACATATCCTTTTATATTGCAATTATTAAATTTATAAGTCAACATTTTAATTCCCACCACATTTTAAATTTTATGCAGGCAGCTTTAGGGTTGTATGTGGATGTTCTGAATGCATCTGAATGACATCCTCTCCAAAATAACATAGTGGGGTATATTACTTCATCATTGAGGGCTTTTTCCTCCCCTTTTTCCTTCAACTAAAAAAAGGTAAGTTCTAAGGAAATAATTCTGTTAATTGTTCCTTTTTCAATAAGTTCATCTATTTCTTTCTCACTTGAACAGCAAACAGTAAAGATATTATTAGCCTGACACACCCATAAATATACCCTCACTGGGAATCAGTGGGAAAGATTTACAGAAGTTTTACAAAAATTATTTCAGAAGGAAACTGAAAGAAGTGAGCACTGGAAATAATTAAAAAAAAAAAAAAGAAAAATCTTCTGAGCCACTTTGGTCATGCTTGCAGGAAGAATGCTGAAAGTCTGACAGATGATTGTAAATTGTCAGGGTGGTTTTGTGGATTATGGTTCATCTCAGGTGACAGTGGTAAGTGGAACCTCAGTGAGAACTTTTAAGAATGACACTTCAGGATAGGCCAGTTGCATTGCAAGGGTTGGAGGAATAAACTGGTACTTGTAATATAGTAAGTGGCTTTCTTATTTTTGTGTGTGTGTGAAATGCTCTTCTCTCTTCTAAACCCTCCTGAAAACACTCCAAAAGCTGATGTAGAAGAATCAGTAATAAAAAAGAAATGAAGATGGTCTGTTCACCTGAGATTTTTCTTCCTTTAACTTCTATTTTGTGTGAGCAACAGTATGAAAAGATTGTCTTTCATCAAACATTTTCTTTGATGGCAGTGGTTTGGAGTAAGTGTGTGATAAGAATATCTGCAACATAAAGAAAGATGGAAATTATGAATCAGTCCCTTGGCTGACAGTGGGCAGCCCTGAATGTTATAAAGGGAGGTATGAGAAATCTTATGCTTGGCACAGGTGGAATAGTTCACAACCGTCCTAATCAGGGTTCCCTTGGAATTGATTTAACCCTGAAGCATGAGGTAAGCTTTTGGATTGATTTTATTTGTTTGTTTTCTGGGATTTCCACCCCCCCTTCCTCTCCACCCCCGCTCTCCAGTAGCTCTGTATATTTTTACGAGTAAATGACCTTTTCTTCCTCAGAGCTATGCTTGGTGCCAATGTAACCTGGAGTGATGAGTGTCATTGTTTATTGATTTGGTGAGTAAGGGTGGAGAACTTTCCTTGTAACACAATAAATTGTTTTTCTTATTCAAAATATTTTTCTCTTCTGCAATTGCTCCCCTTAAAAGCAAATGACAGAGGCTTTTGATTTATACTTAAGGACAGAAGTCTCCAGTGCTTCATTTATGACTGAATATGCGTTTTTTGGTAGTCTGTCTCATTAATCCCTTTAAGACAAGTGAGCCTACAGTTTGTTCATTCTTTGTAGATGGGTTTTCATTATAAAATGAGTATCTTATATTCAGCTGTCATTCTGGGGACTTATTTTACATCCACAGTGCTTATTTTGATCTGGAATGTTATACATAGCAGTGTGCTTGATTTGTACCATTGCATTCAATTTTTCATACTGTATTCAATCCTCTAAAGCACAGGTAGAGCTTCACTAGGATGCCACTGCTGGACCATTCACAATACCACAGACTGGCTTGTAGCAACAGCAGCGATTAATGAAAAAAAGTTTAAAAACCCCGACAATAAAACAACTGAAAAAAATCTTATTATTAAGTTAAAGGTATTATAAAACACAGGATTAAGAGGATATGATGCTAAATCCAGAAAATTATAAGGGACTATTTTTCGATTACAGTAGCACTCTGTGTAGATCAAGGTAGCACTGTTTTGCTGACATAGGTTTTTCTATATATGTACTTATTTCCTGACTCAATGCTGGCTACTGTTTAAACAGCTGAAACAAATACAGTAGTTGTGGTGCTCAGCAACTCTAATATTTTTATTATTTTTACAGGCAGAGAAAAGGATTTATATGCAAAGACCCATAACTTACAATCACTTATGCAGTTAATTAAAAACAGATGAATAATCAGATTGATTACAATATGATTGTTTACATGCTTAAGAATAATTAAGCTTGAATGGATGTGGTTAGGGGGTTGAGACATTTCTGCATAATCAAAAAGGTATTAGTTGTGGGAGAAAAATGTGTGAATTGCATTATTAATTGCTTAAGTTACTGTCTTGGCAGAGAACAGATGCACAATTATGTCTTCAGTGGCTACTCTGTGAGAAAAGACATAAGATGGATGAGAAAAAACCCCCAGAAGTGCAAGTAGCAGTGATGTGAAGCTATTGCATTTTACTGCATTGCATATTTGTAGAGGTGGTCATGAAGGAAAGTAAAACATGGCAGAGTTGCAAGAGTCTGTGGGAAATCCAGAGTGGTCTACAATCAGATCCCACCTTGAAAATGGAGCTAAAGATATTAGTTAATAAAATCTTCACATGTTCCCTAAGAAACAGATTGATGCAAAGTTGTTGATGGAGAATTAGATGATGTTCTTAAAACACTCCTTATGCAACCTTGGAAATGTGTTTTTTGTGGACAGGAAATCTGCTTGCAGTTTATTTGCTGCTTGGAAGAAGTGATGAAGTGGATGTTTTTACTTTTTCTGGTTGTGTGGAATAAATCCAGAGATATTTGGAAAGCAGTAGTGGAAATCAAAGGGACTTGAAATGTTGCAAAAGTTTACCTTTCCTGATGCCCAATGATTAGAAAGAAAGAGGTTTCCAGATGAATTAAATAAAGCAAAGAACTATTCACAGGTTCCAGAGCAGAAATTTGTGAGCATCTGAGATGCACAGGTACAGAGCAGCCAGTGCTGAGCCACACAGAGCTCGTAAAACAAGCCCCAGAAGTTAATTATTAATCAAAGCCAGCAAAAATGTATTCTCTTTAATATGTCAGTGCCAGTACATAAACTTTTGAGCTAACAGACACTCAAAAAACGAGCGCTGATTGCTGTTCTAGCAGCTGTTTCATCAGCCACTTTAGAACCAGCAATATGTTAATCAGCCATACATTAACAGATGACATAAGGACAGTTCAGAGTTGAGGCTTTCCATACTGTGAGCTCTAGTTAGAATATTTATAACATTTATAGAAATGCCTGTTGAAAATCCCAAGAGAGAAGCTGGGAACAGGGAATTGTAAGAGGACATTAGTATCATGGAAGGTGAGGAGCTGGAGACCATTATCTGAACTTCATTGGGCATTGCAGGTAAGAATAATTAAAAATATCTTCAGAGGGCAACCAAAAAAATTGGAAGAAACCTTCATGTCTCTGCCCCAAAACAACCAACCAGTACCTGGTGGACAGAGCAAATTCATCAACACGCAGGTGTGTTAGTTCAATAGGCTTTGTGCTGTCCAGTGTTACGTGTCACCAAAGTCTTTCTTGAGGGACACTGCTACAGGAATACTCAGATTAATGAAAATTCACTTAAAACTTAGCCTGCAGTGAAGCCAGTGGGACAGTGTCATTAGAACTTCCTTTCCATGGTCCCTTTTTTTTTTTTTTTTTGTCACTCACTATCTTAGTAAAGAAAAACACATAACTCTAACACAAATACCCAAACCCCAGACCATCCCCTTAAGCCTCTAAAGAATTTTAAAATACCACTAGAACACCAGGGAGCAGGACTGACCAGAATATTTGTATTGATTTCTAGCAAATGTTTCTGTCTTGAGTGGCAAGATCGGGAGGGATTTTGCTTTTCTGAGTTTTGACAAGTACCACTTAATGAGAATAGTGAATAAAATATCCATACATTTAGGTTTTTTCTATGCAATGTGTTATGTGATTCTGTGATTTAATATGTATGTGTGCTGAGTATTTATGGTATTTGATTATGCCAGTTATTTTATAAATTTCAAGGCAGAGAGAATCCACAGGAAATGAGAAAACGACACATCCAACCCAGTAACATTTTTTGTGCTTCATTCCTTCATTTCTGTCTTTCCACTCTGCTTCTGAAAGAAAGGGGTAAATATATGGCCTTTGTAATTGATCTGTTCTACGATAAAACCAGTGAGCAACCTCTGACTCCAGAGTCCTACAGGTTTCCTTGAAGGCCCAGGTGAGTTCAGCCCTCTGCTGTGCTGAGTTCCAAAGGGCCATCAGCAAAACCTGGGAGGAGCAGACAGAAGAGGGCTTTGATGCTGCAGCAGCACCAAGGGAGAGGGCACTGGGCAGGGAGATGCCTGCTGGGCTGCAGCCAGAAAGGGAGCCCAGGTTGGCCATCTCAGTGTTGTTCAAAAGCCTGTTCTTCCTCCCTGCTCCACCTGTTGCTGCACACAACTGCTGAGAGGCATCAAATGCTGCTTCTGCCAACTTCAGCTGCTGGTCAGGGAATCCTGCCAAAGCCTCTGCCTCGGATCAGTCCCATCCTGTACTCTGGCTTTTAAAATTCACTGCATGCCCTCTGGTTTTTTTTATTGCAACTGAAATTCCTGCTGCTTTATGATGCCAGGCTCTAATAAAGACAGGCTTTGCGTTGTGTACTTATAATGCTGAATTAGTCATAGTGACAGCTTTGAGGGCACATTTATTTTTAGAACCTCTTTTTAAATTTATGATTCTATCTTGTCTTTCACAACTCACATTTTTCTCAGTAAAGCTCCCAATTCCACAGGTTTACCCATCCAAGGAATTTCCCTGACAACAAAAATATGAACCCTTGTTCACTCATAAGGATGCACGCTGATATTGATTCACCCTTGCTTTTAGAGCACTGGTTTCTGTGTAAGATATGCAGCAGGTGGTTCTCAAATTCTTCTCTTCCCTTCTCTGGTACAGATGAACACTGCCAGTATTGATTCTGTGCAGAATTTATCTCAGTGCACTTCTTGTCCTCTCAATCATTATTGCACAGGTACTCTTTCCTCCAGCTTATGTTTTGCTAGCTGCAGTGATTGTTCATAGACTGACTAACAAGGCAAAAAATGGGGCTTGTTTCCACTGCTGAGCAAGAATCCAGACCTGCCTTCTAAACTTTGCCTTTGAGCTGCTACAGGATGTCTGCTCCAGCTGTCTTCCCTATTACAGTGCACTGTACTCTTCACATGAAAACTACTGGAAACTGCCTGGAATAGCTAAAAGCAGGTTATACAGTACTTACAGGTTCCTCTGGTGTGGAGAAAGGGGCTGCTCACCAAAGGGGATTTTAACAGGTTCTGTTACTGGGATTTGGGTTGTGGAGGGTGACTACTCCTGTGGATGTTCTTCTAGACACCAGTGCTAGTGTGGCCTTCCCTGGCAATAGAAACATCAGAGTTGCTTTGTTTCAGAAGTATCATAAGAAATTTCTCTAGGACAATTCACTTTACTTTTTTTCTATTCCTCTCTTCTCAATTATAAATACTAAGTTTTCCTGCATTTTCTGTGGAAAGCTCTGGTGTTCTGCCCTTCCAGTCAGTACTCCTCGGGTTGATAGCTCTTCTATAGTGCACTGTAAGGTTTCAAGTAGTGAAGTTAAATGTACATATTTTCTTAATTATCCTACTGAATATTGCTTTGCCTAGTGGAAAGATCCCACATAATTATAGGAACAAGAAAGAAATAGCATTTGGCTTTAGAGAAAAAGAAAGCTTAGTTCCATTAATTGCTCCCACTATGACAAAATTCCAGCATAACAAGAAGGGGATCAGCTTCAGTATTTTCCAATGCTTTACTTTGATATAACTGTGTACTGTAAAATGAAACATTGCTATTATTAGAAATGCATTCTAGTATTCCCCATATGTCAGTCTAGGCCGCCATCCACATCTAATCTGTATGTCTGGGGTTTATCAAGTGAACAGTCCCTCTTGGAGTCTCTGATAGCTGAATGCAGGTGTAAGTGCTTTGATTGGAATAGTGAAGGACAGATACATATTCCTCTGTCAGTGGACAACCAGAGGGAGCACTTTGATTATGCAAAGAAGTAAGAAATGCTACAGCAGAGAGAACAAGATGGCTTCCCAGGACTCAGCAGCCCTGTGCTCATGCTGTCACTTCAGACTGGCTGCCTTGCAGAGAGGATGGCTGGCTCTGTCACTCAGAGGGGAGCTGCATGGTTAGTGTTTGAGCAGCACCTCGTGTGCTGACAGCACTTCACGGGAAGTGCATTGCTCACCTAGGCAGAAGAAACCTGTGGGAACTTTTGGACCCAGTTTTGCTCTATTCAAAATCAGGTAGAGATTTGTCATTGACTTTAATAGGCACCGGATCAGTCCTTTAGTGCTATATAAGTAGCAGACAGAGGAGAAATTGAAACTAAGTGGGCTAAAGCTGTATTGTCTTTGTTTATTTTTCTTTGCCAATGAATAGGTGCTGATGAATTTAACTCAGTCTTATTACATAAAAAGGAACTCTTAAAATAATGTTACATTATGGTATTTTTTACATATGCTAAAACTGCATTATGTGTCTTATTATTCTGAAAAGTGGCAAATCTGTTTGCAAAGCTCATTGTAGTTTCAAACTACAATTTAATATCATGGTTTAAGTACCAGCCCACAGGATCATGACTTTCCAAGTGGAACTGAGGTAGAATTTAGACATTCAAAGATAAAACTGGTGTACTGAAATTTCTTGCTAAGAGCATAATTTTTCTTCCATGGCAAACTGCAAAGGACTGTACACATCCCAAGACCTATCTCACAGAAACTTTTGGCATCCATGCATCCAAGTGTGTCTCTGGTGCTACCCATGCTACCCATGGTAGAAGGGAGAATACCTTCCCTTTGGTGTGGAAGGTATTCTCAGACCGTGCTCTCACATGTTGAGTGGATCTCCATCACAAAACAGAAGGATGCCAGGTGGTTTCCTTTAGATTTTGTTGTTTAGGGTAAAAAAAAATTGTCTGATCTTCTTGGTTAAAGATTTTCTCTGTGGATAAATGAACATACTGAGCCAGGAAAGGTCCTTCCCAAAGCCTGTAATTGTTGGCACAGAACACCTCCTTGATACTCAAATTGATAATTATTCAGATCAGTTGGTAGTAAGCTAAATTAAGTAAAATCTCCTCAGTCATGATAGTTTTGCCTATGAACAAAGGATGACTGTTTACAGAAGAGTGTGAACTGATAATTGCCCTTCTTACTGGGCAGTTCTAATTCCTCACTGTGTGAAGACATTGTCACATTATTGGCACAGTATTGATGCAGGACAGTGTTGTCAGTTACTTGAGGGCCAGATACCCTGAAGGGAGACACCCAGAGCACACTGGTAAATGACCATAGGTCTTGATTTTAGCATGATTAAACTACTGCTCTTCAAATGTCTTGATTGCATATGTGGTAATTTGCTTTTGGGTCAGCCTAGATAATTTTAAAACATGAACAACAGGTGTACCAAGGGGACTAAGAAAGCTCAAATTTCCTCTTTTGTCTGACTTTGATTTGACATGAAGCTCACGTTTACTGGAGAGGTCACTCTGTCTTTATGGCAGAGAGGAAGCTCTGTTTTTCCTTATTTTCTGTTTGCGCCTTATAAAAGCATGGAGGAAAGCTTATTTTGCATTTTTCAGGAAGAAATGCCAATTACTGTTGTTCTAAGCTTTGTACTCTAAGATAGTACACGTTATGCTGGCATTCCCACAAGGGGAAAATACCATTTCATTTACAATGAAAAGTAAAATGGAGAGGGTAAGCATGTGTATCCAGCTGCCCTAGAGCTTAACAGGATTATTTGTAACTATGATAGCTGTGGAGCAACCTCTCATTCAAAAAAAAAAAAAAAAAAAAAAAAAAAAAAAGGATGAAAAATAAATTTTTAACTTTGTTGGAATTATTTCTTCCACAGGACTTAAAGTACCAGAGTAATGAAATTTGGCTTTTTGCCATTTCAGGGTGACAATAATTTTGAGTCCAGCAAATGTGACTTTTGAAAGATATTCAAGCCCTGCTGGCTAGGACATAAACCAAAAAATGTTATCCACCTCCAAAAATCACTGGAAATAAGTTCTGAAAAGCATCTTAGCCTGATGTCCCTGGACATATGTACTGAGTTCGACCCACTGAGTTCGAGGAATGTGAAGAGGAATATGCTGGAGCAGGAAAAGTAGCCATTATGGTGGTGCAAGAGGACTGGTTGGACGTGCTGGCCATGAAGGGACATAGCAGAGGTTACACCTGTTCAGGTACCATTGGATTCCTCTCAATGGATCCACACTCTGAAGAGTGAAGGACAAGTGTCACTAAAAGCTGCCAACAAGAAATGTTGCAGTTCCTTTAAGAACTTTAGTCTGCTTTATGTGACAGACTGAAAGGCAGACTAATCCAGACAGTCCATTACAGATGAGGAGCAGCAAAAGATCTCAAAACCCAGTGCCTTCAGCAGGAGGCAGAAGCCTGGGCTCTGGCTGTTATCCTTGCTGTCAGAAGTTGCCCTCCACTCTGTGCTGCAGTGCTGGCCTGTTTGCTCCCTGCAGAATTTCCCAGCTGCTGGAGCTCCTGTTTGCCTGGCCTGTGCCTCCAGCCCTGGCTCTGCATCCCCTGCTCTGGGAGGCTTCATCCTGCCCTGCCTCCAAGGTGGGTTTGAGGCTGGACTCTCTGTATTCCTTGGCTGGTGCCCTAAGGCTGACAGAGCATGTGGAAATGGATTGCTCTTTCTGCACAAACACTGCTGCTTTATCTCCAGTTAACGGAGCACAAAAAGACAAAAAGCACTGCCCAGTCAGAAAAGATCTGAAGACTCCGCTTCTGGACATAGACCTTTCTACCTTCCAGGCATCATATTTTTCTCTTGACTGAAAAGTACTGGTCACCATCAAAAGCAGTACACTGGACTAGTGAGATTACATTTCTCACTGTAGTGGTATTTCCTAGGAGTGACATAACCTTTGTTTAACAGAAGGAACTTGGATGTTGGAACAGCAGCATATTAACAGGGCAGAATAATTAGGCTTATAAAAATCCAATTTTTTGCTAATAAGAAAATTAATTTGATTTTTTTTTTTTTTTGTTAAGCATCTGGAACACTTGTAATACCAGTGTAGAGATTTGGTCTGGAAAATTAGAGTATGGATAACAAGATGACAGAGGTAGTTGCTGATGTGAGAGGAAAGGTAAATAGCAGGAAAAGTGTGGGTAGATAAGGAAAGGCTTAGAATATTTAAAGACTAATAGATGAAAAAGACAGTTCAGTGTAGATAAATGATGAATAATGAGTCACAGCAAAGTATTGCCAGCATTCCTAGGTGCTTCATACACTCAGAGAAATAAAAAGTAAGGGAACAGATCATGCTGTAAATTAGCATAACTGCTCTGAAGCCTGTGGAGCTTTGCTGATTTACACCTCTGAAGGACTGGACCCTTCAAGGGTGAGTGTTGATGATGAATGGTGAGAAACAAAGGAATAAATCATGGTTTCCTTAGAATCTCTGAATGGGGCAGTTACCTTTACTTGCTTCTTCTTTAATATCCAATTTCATCCATTTGTTAAGGCAATGCAAACCAGAATAGATATGCTGTACATTACTTTAAAATTCACAAAATACAGAGGCCATCTAAAGCACTTCAGTCTAATAAAGGAAAAGTCTTTTCAAGTTTATAAAGAGCTCTTAAACTCTAAACTGTGAAAGAGATTTACTTGACAGTGTTACTAGATACTGAGACCTGCAGTTTGAAGACACTTGACATCTCTGCATAGACCTACCACATTTATTTTGGCATTTAATGTTTTAATCAATACTTGGATTCTTTAATTTAAGCTATAGCTACTTTGGGGATATACAGATAAAAAGATATGCATGCCTTTTGTCCACTTTTAAATGTGCTAGAAAGTAAATTCTTGCACCTGAAAACAATAAAATGTTTACAAAGCTGGAATGAATAACATTAAAACTCTGCTGGTAAAGACCAGGGATTTTGAAAGTTTCAGTTAATAATGAAGTTTCAACTTTTCTCCTATGGATGTGATGTATTCAAACACTGCAGCACAGTACTTCCCTCTGCTTGTTGATAACTTCATTAACCTCATTGTCACTGTTTTAGATTTAGTTTATTTGGGGCTAAGCAGATCTGAAGACAGTTCTGAAGTTCATAGCATCAACTTAAATGAAAAAGCTGAAAATTTATAATGGTCTTACCCTGCACAGATGTCAGAGAAATCAGCTGTGACATTCTTAATCCCCCTTCTGCTTTTGAGTCCATCACTTACACCCTAGATGTGACAGTTCTTCATTGCTGTTTCTGCTGATTTCATTCTCCTTTTACTCTTGTTGCATCTTCAATGTCTCACCCATACATTCTGTTTTCCTCTTCTGGTCTTGAGGACAATTGCAAAAAGCAATCTCAGGTCTCCTGTCAGACTTTTGCAGTAAGGTCATCTGCTAACATGGTTTCAACTGCAATTTTTCTATCAATGTCTGCTATTACTAATCTCTTGGTGGCAAGAGTTATTCCTATTATGTTTCAGTCCAGAACTGAAAAGCATTGCTGTGTCCAAAACCTTGCCTGTGTTCTTATGGACTCTAAAGAGCGTGTTCTCTTCTTGCTAATACAGAATAACTTTCTACCATCCAAGTGCATATGCCCTGAATGCAGGAGAGCACATGTGAGAAGCTGCAGAAACTGTCTCAGCTTCTCATGTGAAAGCCATTTCCACAGGGGGTTTCTGGGTGCCCATAATGCAAGTTTTCACCTTCACCTATTGTGTACCAGCCCAACACTGAAAATGATGTAAAAAAACTTACACCTCAAAGTGAATATTGTTTGCTTAAGGATGTAGCATGGTTTGATAACATTGAGAAAGGCAAAGCCAGAAAAAAATTCTCATTCCCAAAATTTTAAGTATTCCTGACAAAGCTGTTTTCTACAAGTTGAACATTCATTCCTGATGTGTTCATTACTAAACTATGTAAATATGAAATAAATATTGAACAAGAAGTGAGATTGTGATGAAGAAAATAAATACTCAAGAAAACTTCTGTAACCTGAAACACATTTTGCACTGCCCTTATAAATTGGAATTGACTTCACTGCAGGGAATGTATTTGACTGAGATAGGACATTCTAACTCAGTTGGTGTCATATAAATGCATTGCTATGGATTCTGGAGTAACCTAATTAACTGCAACAATTTCAACACAACTCACACAGGTGAGATAACATCCAGTCTTTTGTCTGCTTTATTCTTCATTTGAGGTAGATTTGACCTCCTTCTTTCCCCAGACCTGCTGGCATTTTTTTCCTTTCTAAAACCGTTTTGCATAGTCCTTGGCTATGACAAGGAGAGATTAATGGCTGTTGCTCATCCTTCTGTCATTACATGAGGGATTGTCGTGTGTGGATTGATTTCACACGTTGGTCTGTCCTGTAAAAAAAATATTTGTCAATAAAACGGAGGCAAGGAAAATCCTTTGGCACTGATATTATGAGCTGATTTATCTTCACCACCATGGAGCTGGCTGGAAAGGATATAAGGAAAAGCAATCTGTTCTCATGATAAAACTGAATTGCATTTAGGATAAATACTGCCCTACTTATCTGCTGAGGGCACTGAACATTATTGTGAGACATGGAAGCTGGATAAGATAAACTTATTATTATGATCCCATTTATTTTCACATTAATTTCCAAGTTCTTCTCTTTGAAAAAATCAACATCTAAAGTTGAATAGGAAGGCTTTTCTCACACTTTCTGTACTGTTGGCTTGTTATATCTTCATCTCAACATTGTACCACTGAAGTAATTTTCTTTTCTTCTTGCTAAGTTGTTGTTTGTCTACTGCAAGAAATATTGTGTCTTGTGAGGATATGTCAGGCAATAAAATACCATGAGATTGGTTTATCAGCAGTAAGGTTGTGCAAAATTATAAATACTGAGCATTCTTTAGCTTAGAATCCAGATTTCACAGTTCTTTAGGAATACTTATATCCAACTTTTAAAACATCTCTGAAGCTGAGGATACAAGCCACTTTCTATTAAAAAGGAAAAGCACACCAAAACCACAAAGCAAGACACAAAGAAAATGTCAGAAACCCCAAAATTTTCAGTGGAAACAGTACACATCCTTGATTGTCAATAAAGCTCTTCTTTGTTTTCTCCATCTTTAGAAAGATTGTAGCAATGTTCTTGAGGTCTTCATCCTGCAGTACATGTAATTTGGGTAGTAAAAGAAGAAATCAGTTCTTGTTCATTAGAACAAGACAGAAGCAATTCTTGAAGAATTAGAACCACTGATCTCAGCAGATGGAGTGAGTAGATGAGAAATATTAACTTCAGCCTTCAGAAAAGTCCCCAGACTAGGTAACCAAAAAAGTTGCCTTTATACTCAGTGGAGTAGTAGAAGACATTCACATCATCCTAAGAGAAGTGTTCAGGGCAACTTGAAGCACTTCTTCTTAGGAGAAGCAAATTACTGAAAGTCCACAAAACTGCTGTTTTTTTAACAGCTGCAAAATGTAATAGTACTAATAATGAACAGAAAAGGCAAAAGTTGTCTGTACTTGAGCAAAGATGAAGAGTTGTGTTTGTATTGCATAAGGGTGATAAGGTATTTTGAAGCCTAGTTGAAACTGAGGGGGATGTTAGACAACATCTAATTGAGCAAGTCTAGACAAATTACACATAAGAGCCCTCAAAGAACTGGTGGGAGAGAGCTGTACTCCTACCTTGTGCTTCTCTGAGTACTGTTTAATGAATTGTTGTCTTTACCAGCAATTACCAGGAAGGCAAGTTATTGGTAGCAGTGACAGCACTCTTCAAGAGCTATGAACTCTTAAAACTTCACAAGAAATATTAAAAATTGAAAAGGAGCTTTTCCTTTACGTCTGTTTGTATAAATGTCCATGATCTTTTTCTCGCACTGATATTGACTAAAATTATAGACTTGTGGATAAACAGACTCAGGAGATTAATGTTCATTCTAAATCTGTTTGTGCCTCAGTTCCTCATTTGTTAGAAACAGATATTAAGCTCCACTTTTCTTTTTGTGATCTTAGGATTTCAAGGCAAAGATTCCTGTGTTATGAAAGGGTCCAGGACTACGGACTATCAGACCACTACAAAATAAGAAGAATGAAATATATTTTAAAATTCAGAAAAATTCTAAAAGATTCTTTTTCAGGGAGAAATTAAGTTCCTCATATCTACTTACAATTTATCTTTCACAAAACCATCTCCTTCAGTTTCTCTAAACTCCTTTAAGCTAGGAAGGCTTCTTTGTTAGTGTTACTATAGCAATGAAACACGTGAAACTGTCATTTCACCAAATCCAGAACATTAGCAGTGAAATGGGATCAGAATAGAATGGAAGTTTTCTAAAAGATGTTGTTCAGAGCCCAGCTTTCCAATTCTTACTGCAAAGAAGAGTACAGTGCAGACCCTGAAAGGTGTTTTGTTCTCATGTCAGTTGAGAAAGGCTTTTGACATGCAGTGCATGTCACTGAAGTGTAGGCATCACTCAGGGTAGGGGACTGGCCCAGGCTGTATTGAAACCAAGCCTATTAAAAAAATGTACATTAAAAAAAATGAAAAGGAGAACGTACTCAACTGTAAGGACATTTAATTATAGCTCTTGCAGAAGGACTTTGAATTATTATAATTAGTAACATACAACTGTTTTGCAGAACCTTTTGCTGGTCTGCCAGGTCCTATGGTGTTTCATATTTCTAATTTAAAAGTCAAACGAACAACATTTATCCAGTTAAGGACACTTAAGTGATTAACCCCCCAGCTATGCAACAGCCTTTGGATCACAGGATGGAATTTACTTGAAATAACCAGGCATTCTAAGCTAGATACCTGAATGTTGCTTCTAGATCCATATGGCAAACATCTACAGAGAACAGATAGGCCAAAAGCATCCTCATGCTAGCGTTAATCTTGATAGAAGAATAAAAAGTTTCCTTAGATGAAAGTCACACAGTAGCTCATATTCAACTAAAAAGGGGTTTTTTTGTGATCTATCTGTTGCTATGCAAGCTGAAGCAGCCGAAAGACTGCTTGGAACCCATGGATCCTGGGCTGAATTTGATCAGGTGCTGTCACTGCAGAGTGCTTTTCCCTGCATCAAGAAGTTGTGCTGACTGCAGCTTGAGATTCCAGGTCTGTGTCCCACTGCTTGTGGAATCCTGGGTCCAACTCTGGAGCTCTCAGTATGGAAAAGACAGAGTGGCTGGAGCAAGTCTAGAGGAGGATCACAAAAATGATCTGAGGAATGGAGCACCTCTTCTGAAAGGAAAGACTGAGAGAGTTGGGGCTGTTCAGCCTGGAGAAGAGAAGGTTCCAGGAAGATCTTATTCATAGTCCTTCAGGGCTTAAAGAAGGCTTATAAAAAATGGGGACAGACTCATTAGTAGGGCCTGTTGCAAAGGACACAGGGTTCTAAAGATGAGTCAGACGAGATATGAGGAAGAAATTAATTATGACTAACAGGGTGAAGCACTGGAACAAGTTGCCCAGAGAGGTGGTGAATGCCACATTCCTGGAAACATTCAAGATCAGGTTGGATGGATCTCTGAGCAACCTGACCTAGTTGAAGATGTACCTGCTCACTGCAGGTGGGTTGAACTAAATGGCCCTTAGAGGTCCCTTCCCACCTAGAAATTCTATGATTCTATGAAGAGCAGAGCTGGTTTTGACCAATATTCACTGTGTATTAATTTTAATAAATCACATTTCTCCTTCACCCTAGCCTTTCCAACAATCTGCTTTCCTCTACCCACAAACATTCATCTTCCTTTCTTTTGTCAAACACATTTTTCAGTTTGCATTTAATTCAGTACCTGCCAAATAATAGATAATATAATCAGGGGGATTTATATTAAAATAGTGCCTTCCATCTAGATGATTACCAAGACCTACATACCTCGAATTATAAATTATGAATCAGTTCCTTAGCCAGTGCTGGGCTTGCTTGAGATCAGCCTGCTTGTTGATTTACCTCACTTGAGGTTCATTTTCTCTTTTATGGAATAATTCTCCCCTCCATTATAATGCAGGTAGGTATTTCCAGAATACATTATGGCAAGAACTTAATAGTTTCTAATTTCAAATAAGGTTTCTCACTTATCTATCTCATGGTAAAAAAATGGTTTGTATCTTAAGGCAGGGATGTGAACTGATCAGCTTCTAAGAGCCATTTTAGGCCTATGCTGTAATTTTATATAACTGTGAAACTGTACTGACTCTTTTGTAGTTCTATGTTAATAACAATAGGCATATGCCAATTTGACTGAAGTTTTAAATCTGGGAAAAAAACCCAGAAAAAAATACGGTGAATTTTCACGAGTACAAGTGGTCAGAAGTTGGTTTTTGTTTCAGCTGAGTTATGAGGAGTGCTCTGTCCTGAGGGGGGACATTGAGTGCTGAGTTACAGTGAGGCCACCTACTGTTAAAACTGTCATGTGATGCTCTAAACCCTCAACACAACCCTTGTTCAATTTCATTTTGTGGTAGCCATGCATAAATGCCATCTCTGCCTATCCTGAGCCTTAAGACTGAGGGGATTCCCAGGGGTTGTTCCAGTGAACACTGGACAGATGATGGGAAGCACTGCCACTGGCATTCAAGAGGCCTGAAGACCACACCCAATATTTTGTGAGAAAAAATAACCACCAAACCACTGAAATGACATATTCCTCATCAAGAAAAGCTAACAAACATGGATATAAAGAGCAGTGATTTTTTAGGAAACCACAGCATGATTTTTATTATATAAACCATATATAAGCTGGAGGTATGAAAGTTCTTGTCTAGATTTTAACATCTCCAAAGGCCAAGGATGTTTGAAGAACTTGTGGCAGAGATAGTAGTAATTTTTGAAGTAAGAATTTATACACAAATTTTCTTAGATTTCAGGAAGGTTTTAGAAAATCAGTATTTAAGGAAATTTTAATTTTAATTGTGATGTCTTACAGAGACAAGTATTATTGACATATGTTTAGAGTTTTGGATATAACCATCAGAAGAATAACTTTGATAGTGTGAGCTTGCAAAATGCTGATCACTAATCAATACTAACTAAATTTCAAAATTGGCAGCTTGTGATTGTTACACCAAATTTACACTGTAATTATAAAGACACTCCTTTAAACCTGATAATAGAATTTCTTCATGATTATAATTAAAGATAACTTCATAATTTTCCAGTAATACATGGAAAATATGCAGAAAAATCAATGGTGTTGATGGTGACTTGGAAGGTGAGTTCACTCTCAAGTTTTTTGATGAATAAAGAGAAAAAATATCTCTTGTTTAGGAAGACTTCAGGATTGTCTCTTCTGCATATAGATAGCATGACAAATATAGAGTAAAGCTTCTAAGATATGAAGATGAGATGTAATCACCTTTTGATTATTATACCCATAGAGAGCAGAATGGTGTAATTCATATCTTCATAAGATCAGCCTCAGTTACCCAACGGGAGAATAATAAAAAGTTCTGAGGTATATGGCATATATTTGGGGTTTTTTTTCTTAAATTACCTTCTTAATGAAAAACTGTCTTTCCCTTCAAGGCTGTGTTTAGTGCTGATGTTTCAGCTGAACCAGGTACAGGAGCTCATGAGCAATGGAGAGACACCTCTCAGTTTAATATGTAGTTAAACCCTGCTACTGGCAGAGAGAATTTGGGCTTTGAAAGATGCTTGAAACAGAGAAAAAGATCTGAATGGTCTTTTAAAGCTCCAGAAGGAGCTGCAGTGTCATGATTATTCTGAAGTGATCACCAAATCCATCGTGTTGTTATGGTTTAAGAAACATTTGAGCTCTGTCAAAGTACAAAAAATTCATTTCTAGTAATTCCTGCATAATTTAAGTGAAAGATTGGGATGCAAAGCACTTCAGCTTGTCATTCTTTTCCTACTCATACTAAGGTGCTTTATTGCAGAGAGGGAGAAAAAAAAATAAATATATTTGACTCGGCATTTTTATGGACTATTTAATAAATGTATGAAAGAGTATTCATAAAGGCTGCTAATTGTGCACACGTTGCACTAACTAGTGGTTGTAAAAAATGTTTATATTTTATATTAACTCATTGTAAAACTGGGATCATTAATGTGAAAGCAATGTGCTTAATTTATAAAATTTCTCTGTCAGTTCTATGGAGGAGACTTCAGAATGAGTTAGGTTGTGTTGTGGCCTTTGAAATAAAAGAGGTAAATTCATGTCCTAGTTTACTTTGTGGTAACTTGGGGCAATTTGCACAGAGATATGGATCATGGATTACAGATTATGTATTTCATGGAGGCATGTCCACCCATCATCCCACTACAATACTGGATTATTTTGTTGCTTTCTTGTGGGGCAGTGGCCAGAGTGGATCTGCAGAATTCTGAATTGCATAAAAATGTATTTATTTATGATTTATGATTCCTTTTGGCCTGTTCCTGTGGTTCTCACTTAAACAGAAAAGTGGAAACAGCTTTTTCTGAATAACAGCTACAGAGCTGAGTGTTATGTTCATTTTACATTTAAACAAAAGTATGTGTTAAGCTCATTTGGATATAAGAAACATGAAATGAGCCTATACAATCTATTATACTTGAAAGGATGGATTTGCTGGTGCATACTGGTTGTTCAACAGCATTTCAATAATGCCATTAAAACCATATTTAAAGCTATTCAATGTCATTGGAATGGCACAAAGTGGGTAGAGCACATTAGTCAGTTTGTCATTAATCCAGCAAAAAGACATTACTGATGTTTTTCTTTTTTTTTCCCGTGGAGCTCTTTAAGTGATGTGATTTTCATGAGAAATTCTAGCAGCAAGACCATATTTTTATATTATTTTTTTACAGCTTAATTCCCGAGTGTTTGTCCCCTAAAAATATTTATATGGCAATGGAGTCACATAACAATTAAAGAAAGAAAAGTGAAATAAAATTGTTCATTGTGACTGGAAGTGAAAACAAACACATTTTATGAGTTCTGATCTCTAACCTCAATGGAGGTGATATTTTTCAAAACAGACTTTTCATAAGCTTGTCTTCTCCAAAACTGCATTTGTTGTTCTAGTGAAAATTTTTTTTCCAAGTAAATGCTGTTTTATACAAAACTGGTTTCTGTGCACAATCAAGTGTTCACAAAATTCTCACACAAAAGAAAGGTATCCCATCACTGAATTTTTTTTTTTTCATAACAAGACTGGAGTATTTTATTATTTTTGTCTCTTCCCAAACTGATAAATACAATTCAAAATAAGCATGGGTTGAAAACTCCAATGATTTTGAAGTCTCCAAGGAAGTACTGAAAATGATTCTCTTCTTTTTAGGTGTGAAGGCTCAATGGCTGAATCTGAGCTGTTTATCTGCTATAGCTTCTAGGTTGATGAAAACCTTGTGGAAGGACATACTGTTTTCCACCACAACAATAACAAACTTGAGACTCAAAGCTGAATAGTACAACACACCTGCAGGCTATGGAAAGCAAGAACATGGTGAGATGTACAAAGGAAAGGTTTTATACATTTTATTATTTTGAGCCTGTTTGTCACCAGAACGACAGTAATATAAGTGGCACCATACTCCCTTCTGGTAAGAGAGGAGGTTCTTGAAAAAATTAATTTTAAAAACACCCCTCATGATTTTCTATTACTGTCCATCACTCCTGAGAAGATGGTCCTCTGTAAGAACTGTACAAGTTAGGCAGAATAAAGGATAACTTTTCAATCAGAGTCTTATCAGAAAAATAACCCTTTCCTTTCCTAAAAGAAAAAAAGTCCTATAATATCAGTTCAGAAGAAATTCTGATATGGTAATGGCAACTCAAATGGATAATGAGACAGAGACCAGAACTCTGATTAGAAAAGTTTTACCCCTGCATCTCTGTTGTGGGAACACTGAAGATTGATCAAGGGGAACTGACAAGCAGAAGAAAAATATTCCATTTTAGAAATAAAAGAAAACATTTTGCCACTTCCAAACATAGTGATCATAAATCAAGAATGAGGAAAACATAAAAGAGATTAGAGAAAAGCCTGTGAAATTCTCATTCTAAATGGAACACAGATTAATATCTGCTCATGGAAAGAGAAATAAACCCTCTTGGTAGTAAAAAAAAATTTGGCCACTTTTTTTCCCACTGATATAAATCACCCAAAATCCCTAATCATTAATTTAAAAATAAATAAAGCATATAACCCCATGGGTGAAACTGGGCTGAGGAAAATGTGCTCGACTAGTCATCTTTCTCTGCATGAAGTCCTCATTAAAAAAGTCAGCCCAAGTGAGAACCAAGTTCATCTACTACTCCTCTACTTAATACAAAAATATGCCATTGTTAGTGTGTGTGGCAGTGAGTTAGCACATGCACAGGAATTGGGCAGGGAGGTTGGTAAGTGTTTGTGTATCAGGTTTGCTAAAGTTTCTTGTTAAAAACAAACAAACAAAACCCAAACAGCAGAACAATGACAAGAGGGAACCTTTTGTCGATGTTTCCAGAGTCAGCATTGCTGGGATCCATCTAACCCAACCCTTTTTTAGACAGAAGAAAATGTGAAAGAATACTCAAACTATGCTAACTCCTTTTCCTCTATGCAGCTTCCTCTCCACTGTTATCCTTGATTTTTCTCTGTATTGCCATGGTTATATTGCAACCACCTGGAAGAACAGACAAGTTTATGACAAATAAATTCCAGTATTTGATCTACTCAGCCCCCTTAACCTAGGAAGATCTTTGAAGAAAATTAGCCAATTTTAGCTTCTACTTCATAGGGACTGTGAAGGGCCTTGAGGGGAAGCTGTGTGATGAGTGATTGAGGTCACTTGGTCTGTCCAGCCTGCAGAAGAGAAGGCTGAGGGGAGACCTCAGTCTCCAACATCCTCACAAAGGGAAGCAGAGCGGCAGGTATTGATCTTTTTACTCTTGTGACCAGTGACAGGGCTCGAGGAAATGGCAGGAAGTGGGGTCAGGGGAGGTTTAGGTAGGATACCAGGTAAAGATTTTTCCTCCAGAGGGTGGTTGGGCACTGGATGGGCTCCTCAGGGAAGGGGTAACAGCACCAAGCCTGTCTGAATCCAAGAAGCATTTGGTCAATGCTCTCAGGCACATGGTGTGACTCTTGGGGTGTCCTGCATAGGTCTGGGAGTTGGACTTGATCCTGGTGGGTCCCTTCCAACTCAGCATATTCTGTGCATAAGTGCACTGAAAACCTAGGAAGGGCATATATGAATAGACATGCTAGAAATAGGTGCTGAGGGTGACTAAGTAAATCAGACTGAATAATACCCTTCCCTGGAAACTGGGCTGGCTTTTTTTCCCCCCTTTCGAGAAATCAGACAAAAAAATCATGGGCCTCCCAATTTAAACCAAGCCTAAGAAGTAGAAAATTCCATTAATATGCTCATAGCAGAAGGATTATTCCTTATAACGTCACAAGAAATTTTACTAATATGAATCCCTCTTATTATATGGCTGGATATTGTACAAAAGAAAAAAAAATGCAAATCCAAGGCTTCCATAATCAATATATTTCACCTTCAAGTAGTACATTTGTCTAGTCATTGTTGCTGGTAGGACTTTCCCAATGTGATTTAATGCTGGAGACACCATACTTCTTACCCACTAGCCATGGAAACTTTCCTTGCTCAGCTGGCAGAATGGGATATGATTCACTGTGTGCATGAGAAGTCTCACAGCTCTGACCCAGCATGGATATCTTTAAAAAGCAGCATCTGAAATACTCCACAGATCTCATTACCATTAATTAGTTCTATTATGACACTGTCTAAAAGTTCCAGCTGAGCATGGAGCCATCATTGTTCCATGCATTGTGTGAGCACGAAAAGCACAGTCCGTGCTCTAGGAAGCTTAGTGTCTAGATAGAACAGGCAGACAAAAGAAGAGAGAGGAAGAAAGGCACTAACAGTTTAAGTAACTTAACCAAAGTGTCATTTCTATTTAGGGGGCTGGGTCTGGTATTAGAGCCTGGACCTCCTGCCTTAACATGATGCTCTATTTGCATACATTCCTTCTTGTAAATTATCCTGGGTGCATTACTTCATAATCTTTCATGCTGGTGTTCTCTGTATGAATACATGCTTCATTCATTGCTCAGCCATTTCTCTAATGAAGAAAGAGCTAGTTTCCTCACACATTAAAAGACATAAGGTCAGATTCCTCCATCTCAGCTAGCATCATTAGGACCTTTTCTTCTCTGGATATATCATATACATCAGATGGTCTCTCTGCCAACCAATGTTCGAAGATTATTTTAAAAGCCTGACCCACAAAGCAGCTGTTTCTCCTGCTAAAAAGCAATTTAGAAGCCTGAGTGCCACAGATAATATGTGGGAATTGGCCACCTGAAAGTCTGACCCAGAGGTGCTCCCACAACATTAAATTCATGTCTATGCAAATGGCCCACAGAAAGCTGTGCATCTATAAAACAGGCTAATAAATAGTTTTCTACATAACATGGGTATTTTAAGACTTAGTGCATCAATGTTCATAAAGTATTAGGACTTTGAGGAGCAGATGGTAATAACAAATTTATATTTTATTGCAACTTTTGTTTTGCTGGAAAATTCACAGCTGTGACTGTAAGCATGAAATAATTATTTCTCTTTTTTATCAATATATTTTCCTGTTTTGCCAACAGTTTTAAATCAATTAGCTTGCCCTGGTAGCTGGTTTTGAATGAAATGCATTTATATCCATTATGCTAACACAGAAAAAAAGTTTCACTGTCAGTATAATGGGAAGTCCCCTGAGGTTTATATCTTTGCCTTTGTATTAAGGAAGTTTTTCTTCTGGAAAGTTTTTTACTAGATGGACTTCTGAATGTACTTTGAAGAGGATATGGAGGGGAACAAGAGGGTATTATTCTTCAAATAATGAACTCATACTGGTTGGACTAGCCCTAGGCAACTTGGAATCATTTTTGTTAGTGGCTTGGAAATGGCAGAACTGTTAAAATGAAGTTTAACTGAAATATTTTTGAGATACTCTAGAATAAAATGGCAGTTTTGTGTGGGTCAAGACAACAAAGTTGTACTTGCAATGCGTTTGAATCCGTACAATCTGCTTGTAATTTTACTTCCTGAGGAGAACTACTAAATTCTCACAGATTTAAATAAATGTTGTAGGTAACTGCATGCCTAATTCCTTGCACAATTGACTCAAAATGCACCCCTTAGGAGCTGAATTGATACATACCTGTCAAACACCGCTTTGGTGTTGTTTTTTCATGCAAATAGAATCCTAGGCAATAAATCAGATCCTTGGTGTGCAATTTTCTTAAGTACATGTCTGGTGTCATTAAACAAACAAAGAAGTAATATACCAGGTTCGAGGAAAGTGGAAAATAGCAGTGCATTGTTTTAAGAACAGCACAGAATCTGAAACAGCAGTTAACAGTCTTCTTTCTTTTAATGATTGCTCTGAATGATACTGTTGACCTAACTGGTATTCTTTTCCCCTTGCCTCCCTGTGGCTTGTCCTTTTACTCCTTCATTACAACATTCTAAGCCACTTGTCTTATCTTTCTTGGATAGATGTCTTTACACAATGGCTGAGGGTAGTTCAGTGAATAAGAACATGGCCAGCTTTATGTTCCATTCTGACAATGATGAGATCCTCTCATACTCCCTACATTTTCCCTCCCACGGTTTGCTTGTCTTGTGTATTTACAATATCTCTGGAGCCTCCTGCAGCTGCTGAAGCAAGGCCGGACCTGGCTTTACCTGGAGCCAGAAGGTGCTGATGCAACACCAAAGCATGAGGTCACAGGGAAGAATTCTAACGTAACAAGATCTAAAGTTGAAGCTATAAATCAAAGTGCATGGGATTTAATGATTTTCTCACATGTGGAATCATTATGAAATTAGTGGCAAAAACACCAGAGAAGGGAGTTGAAAGGAATCTAGGTAAGTTCTTTGATGAAAACAGCATAAATTTAGCTGTTCAAAATAGATTGAGAGCATTGTTTTCTCATTTCAGCATATTTCAGTGCGAGAGATCTCAAGTGAATTTGAGATGTCAAAACCTCTCATTGCTGCCTATACTAGTCAGGGCTGTGCCCACCTATTAACCTTTTTTTTAACCTTTTAAAAATGTTTTTTATATAACAATGCTTAAAGAAATGATTAAATTTTTAGGTCAAAGGTTTTGTCAAATATTCTGCATCAAAAGCAGTACTTCTACTGCTTTAGCAATCTTGGGTCAGGTATTTGGTGGGTACATCAGAGGTCAGGCTGCCAATCCTCCTATCTATTGACACACAAAATATGCTGAATATCTGAGAGGTAGACAAATGAACCACATAATATAAAACTGCGTGCAAGATAAAATTTCAGTTGTAAATTGCAGAATCTTCTGGGTCAGAACAAAACTAGAGCACTGTGTGAAGCAAATCAGGAGAATGTATTACAGTGAATTAAAAAACCCTGCCACTTTCAAGTATGCAGACTATTGTAATGATAAACCTCATTCCTCATCAAAGAAGAGAAATCAGTTGAATCTTCATGCAAAGAACAATCTGCAAACTGCCTTTTGAAGCATTGCTTTTGTGGCCTTTGTCTGAGCTTGTACCAAGTTTGCCCAAATGTGTCTTTTATTGTTTAACCAAAAGGTAGAAAAAAGACTTCAGATTTGCATACAATTTGATGCAGAGATGTAGCAAGCAAATAGAACTTTCAGACACAAGTGCTAATATTAATAATAATTAATAATTTCCCAGGGGAAAGGTTTTTTTCCTAATGTCCACTCCGAAGCTTGCCAGCCACAGCCAGTTTGGCCATGGCCCCTTTGTACACTTCCTGGAGTCACTCAACACCACTTGGCTTCATCATCCTTGAAACCACCCTTCAAATAGAAATGGATTTGAGACAAATACCTCTGAACCTTCCCTTTGCCAGACCAATCAAGCTCAGCACCACCAGTTTCTCTCTGCAGATCATATTGCCCGTGCCTCCCTGCTGGGGTTGCTGTCTGCTGGATCCCCTGAGGTTTCTCCTCTTCTGTCACAGGCTCTGTGTGTGTGTGTGCAAAAAGTGGACATGCTGGTCCATCTGGGGCCTCACCAGTGCTGAATGTACAGATTAAAAAAAAAATGTATTTGCACCTATATGTTACCAAGCTTTTGACAGAAGACGGGATCGAAAAAGCATCTTTTCAGAAAGAAGGTGAATTTTGGGTTTGCCTTGTAGCTTTAGTGTAAGGCAAAGTATAAGATTGGGCCCATTAGTATCTATCTTCTCAAGGATGTTTAGCTGAACCCTGGGAAACTCCTTTGTTCCAGAGCAGCCAAAACAGTGACCATGATTTGTCTCCCCAGCAGAGTTGTCAGTCCTATAGTAACAGTAAACTACTTGAAGGTAAGGACTGCAAATTTTATTAAGAATGGATGAGACCCTTACTTGCCTTACTTGCTGCAAGCAAACCAAACTCCATTGAGTTCAGTGTGTAGCAAGTGATTTACCATGTAAATAAAAGCTATTACAAGGTTTGCTTTTGGAATATGAAAACTCTTAGGACAATAAGACAATTAAGTATTTTTAATCGGGAATTCCTACTGTATGTGCCTTGTTAACATGCACAAAGTAATGGCAGTAACAGCAGAAATCAGAATAAAGCACCCCCAGGAAAGTACCTAGTAACAGGTAAAGGAGGTAGTACTAGAAAGGTACTAATCTGTGAATATTCCAATATAAAAATGTGGGTTTACATTTTTGTTTTCTTGTCTCCTTCCGTGTCTCAAAGTCTGTATACTGAAGAACTATAGTGGTGGTTGAGATAAAGGTATGTGACATTACTGGGTTCATTACCTTCCCCTCTGGATTTCTCATTCTGCCTTTAGCATACAGCTCACTTATTACCTGGGCTTGAATTCTATTAGAGAAACACAAATGTTATGTTAGTTCTGCCATCTGTAATATCGTGGGTTCTATATTATTACACATAACAAGAAGACCAGGGATTTGGAAAAAAATTTCCCCTCCCCTGTCTGCTCCCATCACACATGTTGCTATTAAATACAGAACCTTTCAGGAGAGATCATTGCTTGTTTGATGCAGTGGATGGAAATTCTCATTTCAATCAGGTAGTGAACCTTCAAAGGAAAGGATCATCAGGAGGAATGGGAGAGACCTTGATATATCAAAACAAGCCTTTAAATAATAAACACACTTCAAACCAGGGCTTATCCTGCATATAAAGCATAAGGACTATGAGCAAGTCAATGTGAAAGATATTTACAAGGCTGTTTTCTATGCAACACAAAACTGGCTACTTTTACACTCATATATAAAGGTATATTTTCATCATGAATCACAAATAAATAGTTTCTCTTCTCATGAATTCAAAAGAGGATTTCTGGTTTTACTCCCATATTTTGGCACAGAGAATTGACACCTTTTTGAAGCTGCCAGCATAATAATGGGTAGAAAGAATCTAGGCACCATGAATCTTGCTCAATACACTTAATGGGTTTTGTCTGTCGTCTCTGTATCTCCAGCCTGGCTAGCTCAGAATGAAGAAATGTGAAGCATTCTAATATCTGTTTTCTCTCTCTCTGGCTGAAAGACTTTCTGCTGACTTCAGAATACTTTTTGATTGTGTCCAGTCCAACTGGGTTGGTTATCTTCTTGGGCAATCTTTGGAGAATACAGGTACAGGTTGCCCTGTGCACCATTTTAGGCAGCGAGCTCTTGACTGGCCAAGCGAAATTAGGTCTGGTTTCTTATATTTCATTTTACATTCCCATAGCTTCCATCAAAGAAGAAGGAACATTTGACATGTTTTCTTGTACAAAAGAAAAACATGTCAAATGTACCCAACTTGAGGTCCAGGATCTTTTAAAAGACATCTTACATGTAGAAGAATGTTGCTGTGTGTCCCATTCAGAGTGAGCGCCTAGAGAAACGTGGTGGTGAAACTGTTACGAAAAGTCACAGTAGAACAGATCCTTCCTTGGGTAATGTTAGGTGGGCTTCAAATGCAGAATAGGTACAGTTTTGGAGGAGACTTAAAGGTTGATAACTAGTGCATATGCCTCAAGCAAAGATACTGAACAGATCTGTGAAACTTCTCCCATGAAAGGAAGAAAATATATGTTGGATGTCAAGGTCAGCATTAATGGAAGTGTGTAAGTGCAGGGCATCAATAGCTTCATAGATTATTCATGCATAAAAAGAATAAAGAAACATCCAGGATAGGCTTTGAAAGTAAATATGGGAAGATTTTTACTATATGAAATGGAAGGAGGGATCATAGACGTGAGGTTCCATGACAGAGGTGATTGATTGAAGCAGGGGATACTTTTGTAGCCCCATTTTCCCTGGCCTGAAAGGGAGAAGAAAACGGGATTCTCAAAGCCCAAATAAAAAAGGTTCCTCTCTATCTCTCCATTTTCTGTTGGCTGTGGGTCAGTTTTTATTATCCTTGAGAAGCTATGGCTGTTGGATGCACTCCAGTTTGGGGCTTCTGTAATTTCAGCAGAGCAGTAAAAATAGAATGAAGGAAAGAAAAATTGATTACAGCTTGAAGGCTGGATATATAAAGCTGATAGAATATTCAGGGATGTTCACACTGCCTAACTTTTAGATTAGTGAGTCTAAGTTCCAGCTAGGAAATGAGACTCTTGGAGGGTCAGCAGACCTCTCTAGGTTTTTTCAAATGATGATTCACAGGACCTGAGTCACATTCCTGGTAGTTTTGCCCTCATAAGTGATCTTGAGTAGGTAAGAAGTCCACTGGTCTAATAGTAGCAATCTAAGGTAGGTGGAGTGAACTCTTTTCCTTGTCTTTCTCCAAGCCTCTATTTCATGCAGCAACTGTAAGTGGTTTTCATTCAGATCAGATGTTACTTATTACATTTTCTTTTCCCTGAGTGTAGAAAGAAAAGAGAGGAATTGATAACATGCATTTCATCTTATTAAATTAGTAGATTAGCTTCAGAAACAAGATTTATTGGGAGATTCAGACATATTGATTAACTAGACTGAACAGAAAAACACACAGATTAATGTATGAACAACATACACTGAAGAGTGAAAACGAGATAGATGTTTTCCTCTTGGCTATTTTTGGAGAATTATCTCTGTTTCTTCAGACAGTATTGTATGGGATGTATCCCTCTCACTATGAAGTGTTATAGTGGCATAAGCTCTTTTGACTTGTCAGTCTAACTCTGTGCCAAAATAAATGAGAGAGGAAGTTGGACCTATGTTATCCTGGATTTTATTAATTAAAATTTAATAAATAACAACCTCCTTGCTTTCCTGCTACCCTAATCACAAATTGCAATTACAAGGAAAATCATGAGACCACAATCTTTCTCCATCTCCCACTAAGCATTAAATTAGTTACACTGAGATAAATTTTCCTGTAGGAAAGTCTGAAGAAGGCAGTAGGATACCTTTTTTTTTTTGTGGTCTGTAAACCCAGCATTTGAATTCCTAGCATGCAGAAAGCAAAACAAGACTTCAGCAGATGGTACCTCCCCTTTAAAATGCCCAGATTTATCCCAGGTAGGAAACAGGTCGATCTGAAAACAGCTGTTTGAGTGAAAGGGAATATTTGATGGAGCCAAACTCTGCTACTCAGACCTTTTTTCCTGAAAAGACCTATAAGTTACATAAAAGTAGTAATGGGTTGTTGACATGGTACTAGGAAAAGGAGTTTCTTGCTGTAATGGGCATGAGTTTCTAAATGAAAGCAGGTCTGAGCTGAACTAGCTTTCACCCCTAGAAGTCAGCTAAGAGCTGCAGAACAAAGGCGATTTTCCTCTAACATCATATTGTGGGACACATTAGCAGATTTTTTTTTGAGAGGAAAAGACACAGGGAGACTCAGTTGAGCATTTTACTGCATATGAGCCTTAAAAAAATTGGTTTTTCAGTTCTAAAAGGACAGCTGAGTGCATCGGGCTTGCAAGTCTCAGAAAAGCCCTTTTTATTAAGAAAAATAATCCCTTTTTATTGTATTGCAGAATCCTGTCATCCCACAGTTTCCTATCTTGTCCTCTTTATAGGCATTCTCATGGAATTACAACACTGAAAATAATGAAGTGCTTTATTCAGGTTAGCTTGATAATTTCACTGGGCCAGATAGTAGTGGGAGGGTACTGAGTGTCAGGGTGAGACAGATCCACTTCCAGATCAGGAGGGACACTGGCCTCTGGGGCAGCCTTCAGTGTGGCTCTCTGCAGCCAGGTAGCATGCTGGAAAGACTGGGAGCACAAGAAAAGGACAGGATTGCTGTCCTGACGTGCAGTTGGCAGCACATTCAACAGCCTGACAGAAGGGAAGAGGCTGTAGCTGCCCCAGGTGCTGTTGGGCTGTACTGATGGTCCACAGCGATTTCAGGAGACACAGGAAAATGGTGCATCTTCACTGCCCCCTCACATCCCCCAAGGAGCCCTTGCAGGTGACCTGGTTGCAGGTGATCCATCACATTTGTACGGGGACAGATGGCAACTGGCAGCCAGAATGATTCAGCTGACTTGAGAGCCCCTCCCTCCGTGGGTGTGACAGACTGGCAAGGGTTTAATGTCCCTTCAGAGACACTGTGAACACTCCCACTGCCCATCAGTAGCACAGATGGAGAGCATCTTCTGCCTGCCTAATATTGCACTAGGACAGAAGCCAGAAGTCCAGACGTGAATCACGTAATCCAATGGGTTTGCTGAATAATTCCAAGGTGCTCCTTTCCAGCTCTACCCACAAGGTCTTCTGCAGGTAGACCTGAAACTGCTCTGTGGGTCACAAGTGGGATGGTTTGTCTCTTAAAAGAAACATTTTTAAGTCAAACACAGTGTTATGCTTGGAGGTGGCTCAAGTTGTCACTTAAGCCCAGCAACACTGAAGGACCTGTCTCCGAAAGACAGAGCTGACACACCAGTTTTGATGGCAACAACAACAGCAACAAAACCCACCAAAATTCTTCAGTGTTCACAATTTCTATGCTATACCTTTTACTTTTGTCCCTATACCCATCTGAGTGCACCACCCCATCATTCCTGCCAGTGTCCTAGTCCACAACCCATCCCAAAACTGCCCAGGAGAGGAGAGGAGAGGAGAGGAGAGGAGATGGTTTTCTTCCATTTTTTTATAGATCTGTATTCAAAAAAATTGTATTTTCTCTCATTAGTATTAGTTGAAACTCAGAAACCAGAACACTCTACATTAATGCAGAAGCAGCAGCAGAAAAAAAACCAAAAAAACAAAACCAAAAGCCCCAAATACGCAATCAAATGCAAAACAAAATAAAAATGGGAAGAATATTAGTTAGTTCAGGGAATAGGAAATATGACATCATTATTCTGAAGGTGTAAAAAAACATACAAAAGGATAATGAATGCAAACCCCAGAAAGTATGTTTACTGTTCTAGGCAATGAGACAGTATTCTGTAAAATGCTTTGCAAAAGCTCACATATAGAATATGTACAACATTCACACTGTAGTTTTAAATATGAGATTAATATGGGCATCCTTCTTCAGTGGAAGGCTTCCATTTGAAAATCAGACTTTTATGATTGTTAAAGTGATTATCAACCTGTGACTTGTTATACAAGTTGACAGTTGAATAGGAAAAAATATAATTATAATTAAAATTATTTAAGATCTTATTTTAGCATTTAAGTTATTAGTTTATTTTTACACATCTCTCAGGAAAAATCATAAAGAGACCATCTACTTTCTTGGGCTATCAGTAAACAAAACTCCTTTTGCAATGTATCCACATGAGCACAGAACCACAAAAGCTATCCTACAAAACAAATTCAAAGTCTAGCAAACAGAAAATTAAACTGAGCAATTCCATTAGATCATTTCAGTAATTAAACTTAAATCAACCCTGCATCAGAGATGCAGGATCAGGGCTTGGTACATAGCAGACAGAGCTTACTCAACTCTGTCAATTGAGCTGGTAGTAATTGCTAAAGGTAATACCTGCACTTATAAGCAGACAAATACTTCTCATCCAGATCCCTGTTAGCGCATATATAGGGCCAGGAATAACCTTGATTTAAATTCCAGTACCATAAGGAACATTTTCCTGAGCGATTTTAGTCTGTTGAGTGGACTAACAATTGTGTTGAAACAAAATCTGCTTCTACTTCGTTGATAAGAACAGTTTTGGTATTTTTCTCTTAACTTTCTCTGTAAAAAAAAAATTAATGAAGCACACAATGTAGCTGGTAATTTCCTACCAGTGCACATCCATCACAAAGCTTTGCTCTGAGGCTGTGCTTTCCTGTTCTCTGCTCTGCTGCTCATTGTATTGCTGGAGTTCAGCAAATGTCTACTTGAGCAGATCAAAGCATAATCTTGGCTTTCGTTGCTTCTCTGTGGTTTCTGGTGCTTATGTTAATCCTACTTAAACTAAGTGGTCAGAGATTTGGGAGATTTGAAATACAAAATAGATTCTAACCTTGAGATGGATTAGGGTTGTCAGATGACACAGAACTGTCATGTAGGACTAATATTATGAAAACAAGAGCTGAAAATACAGTTTTAGTGTAGCTGACAACAGGGATTTATCCTAAAAGAGACATGGATGTGTTTGATTAAAGCAGCTCCTTAGTGAATATGTAGCCTGAATGCCTTGCAAGGTTATTGATTATGTATCTTAAGTCAAAGATACGGCTTCTTCTCCAGGAGATTTGTTTTTATCATCCAGTAAACACAAAAGTCTTCAGAACATGGATACGGTCTTTCACAAAAGCACTTTATTTTGTATGATAAGGAGAGGATTAACTTGCATTATAATTACATATCTATGACTTTTTCTCCAGAAAGCCTACTTGCCTTGTGGGTTATTTTTAAATAATAACAAAAAACTTATCTACCAGGATCCAATGGGGCAATCTAAGCCTCTCAAAGGGGAGAGGACACTCAATTTGCTCTTGTTGACTTATTCAGAGGGCAGGGACATGCTGACAGTCTAGACCTTGGGTCTTGGCTGAATGAGTGGTCAGAAGCTGGTTTGTGGACAGATGTTACCATGAAGCTGTCCAGAAGAGACCACACTCAGGAAAAAGGTTTTCTGAGCATTTTAAAAATATTTCTGGACTGATTTTTCTTTTAATGATGAAAATCTTTATCATTTTTTATTCAATGCTTTTTTTTTTTTTTTTCCCCTATAGTAAAATCCCATTTTGCCATGGGAATGTTTGCAATGACCAATTTTCATTCTGCTCTAAATACCAGGACTTTGGTTATGGTTTTATCATCAACCAGTAGGAATCAGTATCCACCATTAACTTAAGCCTTTTCTGGAAGCTGGGGCAGTTGTCTGTTCCCTTACAGTCCTCATCAGAAAGGAAACGACAGTGGCATCAGAAATGACAGGGTATGTGGCAGCTACGACAGTGACCCCCAGGTCCTTCCCTCCCCCAGGTGGTGCTGCAGGGGCACCGTGAGCCCAGCAACCCTCACAAACACGGGCAGGAGAGCAGTCACCTCCCCCAGACCTGCAGCAGGCATGAGCTACGACTGAACCATCCCCTCTAGGATCACATGTAACTCCTGTCTGGTGTTGGATTGATGGGCTCAGAGAGACAGAAACCTGGGGAAAGGGGAGGCAAGCAAGGTTGGGCCCTAAATCAGGTGTCTCAGTACATATTTGTTATCAGGCTGGCATTTACTTTGTTTTCCTTTTGCTTTTACACATGGAATCACCAAGCTATGCTGGAGCACCCCTCTTATGCCTCCGCTTTTTTTTCTGGACTGTGAATTCAATTCTTGAAAGGGAGATCCACCCTCTCTTTACAGTACAGATAGATCCAGGTCCATGTGCCTCTGGTCATGCTTGCAGTTTTCTATGTTAGAAGCACATTGCAGTCCAAGTTACTTGTTTCCTGAGAAGCCAAATTCAAGCATATCGGTTTCTTGATATAAAAAAACCAACAACAACAAAACCCCAAACAAACAAACAAACAAACACCAAAAACCAACCAACTAACCAAAACCACCAACAACAAAAACCAAAACCAAAAACAAACAACCCCCCCAAACAAAAACAAACAAACAAACAAATCCCCAACAAAACAAAACAAAACCCCATCCACAGCTGACCTTTTGTACTGGGACCATTATTATGGTGGAAGGCAAAAATCCATTCTCTGTTTTTTTAATCTGGCTTTCCCTTCAATAGACAGATCTAATAAAATGCAACAAAACAATACCTGCAGAGAGGGCTCCCATCCTCCTCATTCTCTGCAGTTTTAAAGACTGACAGCTAACTAGTCTTTTTCAGCCTTGCTGCTGCTGGATTGTTAGTTTGGGAAGCAGAGAGATAATGAGGTATCAAAGTAAAGGAAGGAGCTACTTACATGAAACAAAAGTGCAAACTGCCTAGAAGAGAGAATATTTATGACAGAGTTGTCTTCAGTCTGGAGACAACAATTATTTATTATCATAATCTCTATTCTTGGCAAAAGAACAACCTGCAGAGAAGACAGGGACCCTGAACACACCCCAGCTCTGTAGTTGCAGCAGCCCATTGCCTTTCCCAAACATGGGCACAAGCTCCTCCAGCTCTTGCTTTGGGACAGCAGCTGCTGTCTGCCCACTTGCCATCTCTGAGAGTGAAGGTAGGGATGGGCAGAGCTGAGGACCTCTCTGCCACATCACATCTACACTGTGGAAGCACAAGGGCTAGAGACCCTTACTTTCAAAATAGATTTCAAGAATGAACTGGGTAAGCATTTTCTTCTAAGCTTTTTTCATCTTCTCCCAAGCATTCCTCACTGAAGCTCTCTTTTGGATGAATAAGCAGTAAGTTGGAAATATTTTACCTGATGATATTTATGCATCCTTAGTTCCTAGCAGAAAATCTGATAGATGAATCATTACCAAACCCTGCTCACTGAGTGGCAATGCTAAAGACCAACTGTCTTTATTGATCCTGCTCTTCTCCTCCAGACTCCAGGAATAAAATGCATTTAAATCCATTTTGCTAACACATTAATATCCTTTAAGCAGCTGTTATAACCTCATATAGACAAAGAAAATCATATTGGAAAAGATGTAATGTGGTCATGATCAATTAGGCAACAGATTTACGCTCTGAAGTTTCAGGGTCAGATGCTTCCTAATTTAACATAACTGTCATAATTTCACAGAGAAAGGAACACCATGGTAAGAAGCATCAGTATGGTAGAACAAATTTATTTTATAATGACAAAGTCCCTTTTATGTCAGTTAAGCTGAAAATCATGTCAGTCAGAGATGCAGGACCAAAGACAACATTCCTCTGAATATCTGGGCAAGCTGTCAATACTTTCAGCCTTTATGTCTCTGCTTTTGAGTGTAAATAACAGCTTTCAAATGTGACTGCACTGCTCAAATACTAATTTCTGTTCATACACTTGGAAACGAAACCAACAATTAAGGATGCTTTCCACAGATCACCCAAAACAGTGGATATACCTAATGATCCTCTGGAAATAAAAATAATCCCATGTAATGAGTAAGACCTCATTAAGAATGAACACAATTTGAACTATACATGTGAATCACATTCCCTTTCCCTTCTTCGAGAAATATCAGCAAGAAATTCTTGAAAAAGATGATAATGCACTTTCAGATAAATTATTTAAGATAGATCCTTCAAGTAGATTTGCTTATAAAGATTAATTACTAACTTTGAGGATGAGAAGTTTGGTAACAGGTATTATTAATTGCTATAGCTAAAAAACTATTGTCTCATTCATGTAATACAGCACAAATACTTTTAGTTCTTAGACTAAGAAAAGCATATTTATCCCATGATAAACTGGCAAGCTGTAATTGAGGTTATATTGTAAAATATGCTTAATATAGGGCATGCCTCCTTTCTTTAATTGAGGACAGGGTTTGCACTGATTTTAGCTGTGTAGGTTTAAGTCATAGATCAAAATGGCCTTCTAGTGTGAAATTTCAAATGATGTTAGGTTTCAGGCTTTCTGAATTATATGTGTAGCTTTTATTTGATGTCTTTTTACACATTTTTGAAAGGGAGTCTTTGAAATGTGTACATGGCTGAAATCTTTGTATCTGTCATCTTGTTTTTGTAATTTGTTATCTTTTAGATCAGAGGGCTTTTTTCTCTTTTCCTTTTTTAATGAAAGAATCTTCCAATCTTGGCAGAACAAAATAAAAGGGGAGTAAAATTACCACTACAGTCCAGCTTAGGCTGCCACCACCACTAACTTTTCCACTTCATCCCACCTTCTCTTTTTCCTTATTTATGCATATGAAGACATGCAAATATTTAGGTTTTTAGATGCTAAACCATTATTAGGGCAATTCTGTGGTATCTTATGGATCACCAGTAATTTGTATTTTATGCCTGATTACCTTCCCTTGAGAATGTTGATTAAAAAGTGGAACCTAAACCTCGGATGCAATGGACAGATGATACTGAAATCAAGATAAAAGAAAATTATCAGTGAAAATACTTTGGTTATGAGTTAGATACTTGATCAGTAAGAAAACACAATTTTCTTATAGACCATCAAAGAGCAAGTTCTACTACTGCAATTGTGACTCCACCTTGTAATATTAATCTTTCATTATCCTCTTCAAGAGCTTTCCTTTCTTGTCACAATCGGCTGCCATGCCAGATGCAGAGAAATACTTACTCTGGGAAGAAATTTATGATTAAGAGAAGTGGGCAAGTTTAAAATCCTAAAGGGACACCTTGTGTATTGTAGTGTGTGGATTATTGATCTGTGGGAATAATAAGATACAAAACCTTTGGACGAAACAGTTAAACTAAGAACAGTTCAGATCAGTTATTCCACACTATTGGAACTGTTTGGGGAAAAAATCCCCTTCCATAAAGAGCATAAAAATCAGAGATTTTTCATTCCAAAATNTATGACATATAAAAATAAATATAGAAGTAAAATTTTAGTCAATTTATATTTTCTATGTAAATATTTTACTTAATTATATAAAAATTAGCTTAAATTATACCTTTATTTGTATATAGCCTATATATTATGTTATTATGTATAAATTTATAGACATGAATTGGTCATAAGTGTACCAATTTTTTACACAGATGCAGTATTATCGTCTTATTTTTGGATCTCATCCAACATAATAAGCATATTTTTCAAGNGGTTTGCACTGATTTTAGCTGTGTAGGTTTAAGTCATAGATCAAAATGGCCTTCTAGTGTGAAATTTCAAATGATGTTAGGTTTCAGGCTTTCTGAATTATATGTGTAGCTTTTATTTGATGTCTTTTTACACATTTTTGAAAGGGAGTCTTTGAAATGTGTACATGGCTGAAATCTTTGTATCTGTCATCTTGTTTTTGTAATTTGTTATCTTTTAGATCAGAGGGCTTTTTTCTCTTTTCCTTTTTTAATGAAAGAATCTTCCAATCTTGGCAGAACAAAATAAAAGGGGAGTAAAATTACCACTACAGTCCAGCTTAGGCTGCCACCACCACTAACTTTTCCACTTCATCCCACCTTCTCTTTTTCCTTATTTATGCATATGAAGACATGCAAATATTTAGGTTTTTAGATGCTAAACCATTATTAGGGCAATTCTGTGGTATCTTATGGATCACCAGTAATTTGTATTTTATGCCTGATTACCTTCCCTTGAGAATGTTGATTAAAAAGTGGAACCTAAACCTCGGATGCAATGGACAGATGATACTGAAATCAAGATAAAAGAAAATTATCAGTGAAAATACTTTGGTTATGAGTTAGATACTTGATCAGTAAGAAAACACAATTTTCTTATAGACCATCAAAGAGCAAGTTCTACTACTGCAATTCTGACTCCACCTTGTAATATTAATCTTTCATTATCCTCTTCAAGAGCTTTCCTTTCTTGTCACAATCGGCTGCCATGCCAGATGCAGAGAAATACTTACTCTGGGAAGAAATTTATGATTAAGAGAAGTGGGCAAGTTTAAAATCCTAAAGGGACACCTTGTGTATTGTAGTGTGTGGATTATTGATCTGTGGGAATAATAAGATACAAAACCTTTGGACGAAACAGTTAAACTAAGAACAGTTCAGATCAGTTATTCCACACTATTGGAACTGTTTGGGGAAAAAATCCCCTTCCATAAAGAGCATAAAAATCAGAGATTTTTCATTCCAAAATGCATGAAAACCCTCTCAGGAATGTTAAAATTACTTGTAAATGAAAATAGCCGTCTTTGTTTTTGGAAAGGAATCAAATAGATAGGGTTTCTTTATATTATATTTTGTTGAAAGTCATATTTCAATTCAAATTTGTCAAGATATTTTAGTTTTATTTTAATCTGAATGCTGAATAACCTTAGCAAATCTGGAATATATATATATGGCTTTCACGACGTAAAATAGCTATAAAGAGAGAATATACATTCTTTCAACCAATTCATATATATAAAACAATNTTTAATGGATACAAATGTGGCATGAATAGCTCACAAATGATTAATGGATAATATTTCAAGATATAAATAACAAAAGCAATCTAAAAAGCCATGATAGATTGTCTTTTTCATAAATGAAAACACTTTTGTTTTATGCATTATGCTTTAGCAATTAAAAAGGTTATATTACATTGGGAAAAAATTGATATAAACTCATATATTAGGAAAAAAAGCAAATGAAATAACACAATTGACAATTCAAAGCTATCTGAATGCATTTTAAAACATACAGAGGATTCTGTAGGGAAGGGTTAATAAATCTAATTTAATATGAACCTTACTGACATTAGAATTATGTCAATGAACAAACTGGAAGGATGCTTCAAAAAAATATTGACTTTGAAGCTGTGAAGTCTCTGGATCCTCTCTGTATATCCTGGAGGATGCAGTGAAGGGCATGGCTGAAGGGATCAAATCACTCTCTCAGTTCTGAGCAACCCTTGCCCACCTTACATCAAGTTCAGGCCTGCCTGGTAGAGTCATAACCTATTTCTTCAGTGTAAAAACAGGTCAGAATAAGGCTCATAAAACTGACATGCTATGGAAGCTCTCAAAGATGAAGTTAAAAGAAAGATTTAAGCAAATAAGCTATGTTTGCTTTTCCATACCCTTGATTTTATTGGAGTGTAACGGTTGCTATTCTGTAGGACTGGTGTATGGGTAATGGGACATTAGTTAGTTACACACAGTTCCCGAAGTATTTTCATATAGCAAGAAAGTTCAGCAGTGATCAGATTTCTTTCAAGAGAGTTGTTTTTATTCCTAAAGTCATACACAGGTAGAGAGTCACCCAGAGACTACTAGAAGTGTTGCACTGCCATAGTATGAGCAGTGTGCTCCCACAGGCAGGCAAGCAGAACAAGGTTTGGGCTCTGAACCTGAAGAAATGCTCAGTCATCTCTTCAGAGAGATTTTTAATCTGTTCAATGCAAAGTACCTGAAAAATGCTGTAAGGGTCAGAGTAAGCTGCAGCAGCACATGGCCTCTGGGAAGGGATTTACATGGCAAATTCTAATTATTACATGCCAGTGAATTTAGAGGCAAGAAGACTTTTTGCTTTCTGGGTGGGGGTAGTTATGCCCAGGAAGCAAAGGCACCTTGCCTTGCCAAACTGCCCCTTCAGCAAGAGGCCCTGGTACCTTGATCAGAGCTTACAGACAGTGCCCATCACACTAAGCCACCACCTCTAGGCAGGACTCAGAGGAAGTGGTGGCCAGTGTGGTGATCCAGGTGAGGACGGATGTGCAGTTCCCAGCCTGCCCTGTTGCTTGCCATCCTTCCAGAGCAAACCAAGATGTGTGGGGGCTGCAATTAGGTGGACCCCACTGTGCTCCAAGTGTGGCCAAGGTGGGCACTTTCAGGGGGCAATTCACACCTGCCAGATGCTTGGCTCGAAAGGATACACCAATTCTTACCTGTGTGGGTCACAGCCAAACCTGGGACACCTCTCTCAAAAAGGGAATAATTTGTAGATTCTTGTTTCTCCAGTGCTTTACATAGCAGAACCCTAGAGGTCTGTGACAGCTGATAAAGAAATGCTGCATTCCTTTGAATCCTTCACACTTTGGATGTGTGTTGTTGCTCTGCTTTCAAAAATGCAGCAGCTTGCTACTTCTGTGGTGAATTGTACAGCTAAAAACTCTTCCTAGCTTTTGATGAATGATCTTTATAGCTGCTTTTCCATCTTTTGATGAATGCTTTCATGAGAATAGATAAATATTGTACTATTTTATTTTCTTGACACAATCTTTGTTACATGAATGAGGCAGTAACTTTTAATGTCTTGTGCTTCCTGTGAATTATAGAAATCTACTTTGAACTTTCTGACCTTTTTCAGTGGGCTGTGTTTCCAATAGAAGGCCATTCTATTCTATTTTATCAGCTTCACTTAATTTGTGGGGAAGGAACAGGCATGTTCAAGTGCAAACAGTAGAAAGTATTACTCTTTTGTGCTTACAGGATGGTATTTCATGAGTGACATACAGCATTAACATCCTGATGCTTTAGCAGATAAGAAAATGGAAGATCATGCTAGCAGAGGTGTATTCCCACAACAACAGGATGCAGCACCTTTCTACTGCAGGGTTGTTTTGAAGCTGAGACAGAAGATCCTGCACTTCTTTCTAGATGAAAACACAAATATATCCAAATATCTTCCCATATAAATATAACCAGTGGTTGCATTTTACTTTAGTGCCTTTAGCAACAACATAAATGAAAAACAACACAATTTTAAGACCTAGTACTTAGAGTCCCTTACCTTAACCAAAGACTGACATTATTTATTTAATGGACTAACTTCAAAAATTACTAGGGTTTTTCCCAGAGATCAACCCCTTAATAACAGTATTAATTAAGGGCTTAATTTGGTGTAGTTTGCTCAGCTCTAAACCTGAATCACAAGTGGAGATAAAATGAACCATGTGGGGATTCTCAGAATTTGTGTGCTAACATGGGGCTGATCCCCAGAGGTCTGTTCCAACCCCAACTATTCTGTGATTCTGGGATTCTCTGGAAGCTCTCCTTTAACACTAAAAAGAATTTCTTGTCTATTGATTGACATTAGAAGAGGGAGCAAGGTTAACAATTGAAGTGCTACAAAATAAATTAATTATTTATTTAATTAATTGAAGTGTTTTTACCCTTCTGCTTGAAATAATCCAGTTTGCCGTTTAACAGAAGTTCAATTGTCATTGAATGTAAGATATGAGGTTTAGAGATTCAGGGGTGGTTCATATTCCTAAACATTAAATAGTAGGTAGACTACCAAACCCCACAACCTGAGCTTTCTTACCCTCTTCAGTATGTGTTTGATAAGACTTTGCGCAGGGAAGTCCATCAAACTCCTAAAAGAAGCCATGGGACAGAAAGTGAGCTCATCATTTATAATTTTAATTGTAGAGCTTAGCACTTGTAATCAACCACTCACCCAAAAACAAACTCTGTGTTGCCTATTTATTTTTAGCCACTGCACAATTAACACTCCATTAAATATTACACCTGCAGTGTTTTTTCTTTCAATCTGTTGCTAGGTCTTTCAGTCTCCCTGCACCTTAAAGTGTACTCCAGAATTTATTTTTCCCCTTTTGCTTTCTTAACTGTTTCAAGTTTCAATAGCAGTTATTGACAAGAGTCTAAGTCTTAAGATTGCTATTTATTTTTAAACTAGACATGAAAGGATTTTCTGAGCATGCATAATTACACAGCCATTGTGCTAGAAAAGAACAAGGCTACAGTGGTATTTTGCCTGGTTTATTTTCCAGATACCTATGGATAAGTAGGTTAGATATGTATTCATGTATCCTTTCTGGATTATTCTTCAATAAAATACATGCAATATTTTTTTACCTCTGATTCTCAGTTTTCCACAGGAAATCTACAGCATAAGCACTCCTACCCTCCCTATGCTGCTACATCCATGTGTTTAATCCTACAGAGGTGGTGTGTAGGTGTTTGGACAGTACTACCCCATTTACAGCTCCAGCACTTAATTTAGATAACCCATCACATACCCCAGTTTCCCAATCCTCTTCCATCTCTCTTTCTGATGTGGATGTGGATGTGGATGTGTTTGCTGGCAGGATGCACAGGTAGAACACTTACATCTGCTGAAGCCCAAGAGACACACCTTGAGTAAAGCCCACTGAGTGGAAAAAAACATATTGGATGTTTATTTAAAGGTTGTTGAACCGAGATCTGCATCCACAACATTAGCTGCTAATATTATTTCCCCAGTCTACAGCTTTAGGAAAGACCTTTGCAGGAAAATTTACTGCACACTGCTTTAATTCCATGTAAACCAAGAGCAAACAAGTTAATCCTTCCTGGCATTACTTGAGCTTTATTTGTCAGAGGGAAACAGAGAGGCATAATTAACTGTCATGTTTTGCATGGACAACTGGCTCACAGAGAAATAAAATAAATAAGGAAGAATGTGAAACTTAAGGCCTGGTGGTGCCCCCATAACACATCCCAGACTGAAGCTTTTATTTTTAATTTGGATGATGTCTTCTATCCTCAAGTGTGTCCAAGTAGGGTCTCAAAAGAGAGAAGTCTTGCATTTCTGTCACCAACTCTCTCTTCCCCCTGGCTTAAACTACTTCAATTTGAACCTTAAAAATGGCATTTGAATCTTACAAATTAGTGCAATGAAGCAAGGGAAACAAATCACACCTCTTCCAAAAGTCTGCCACAGCTTTTTTTTTTCCCTCAAACATCAAAATCTCCTATTTTCTATACACCAGATGGCAATGTCTTCAGACAACTCCCAGCCTTATAATGACAGAGAATTGTGGTGTTACATTCACCCCTGATTTAAATCCCAAACAATCTGGGTTTTATTCAGATCATCAGAAAAGGATGTTCCAGTAGAGAAACAGCCAGACGACTGCCTCACATCTTTAAATCTGGAGACTATAACAACATATGCCACAGCCTGTTTGGACTCCTGCTGGGAGAGGTGGCCAAGTTCCCAGTTCTCTGCAAAGAGTTCTTACACCAGGCAATTATACATAAGACAATAAATTTTTATTGTGTTTATGTAAAAATGAGTAACAATTCGTCATCTTTCAGGATTAGACTTGTATTCAGGCCTAATTATCAATGGTACAAATGACTATTAAGAAGCTGTCATGAATCTGTGTGTCTGTCAGACACAAGAAAACAAAAGGTGTAGGGAAAAGAGAAAAAGAAACTTTCATTTTTCTCAACCTGATTCAGTGCATTATGAACATCACAGCATGTTCCCTCTTGAGCAAGGCATGACTCACCTCCCTTGCCCACACCTACTGCCTCTCCCCTGCATGACATTAAATAAGCATCTGCAAAAGTGCTAGTTACTAACAGAAATTCAATTCATCACACAGAAAAGTGAAAAGAAATATCAATCTCTTTAAGCTTTTGTGTTTCTTATTCCAGCCCCCACCACCTCTTTTTCTGGCTCTTAATTTGAATAGATTTGCATTTGAGGACCTTTCAAGGAAGATAAATTGAATTAGGTGCCCACGTCTGGTTGACATTCACCGTACGGATTTGAATATTGCCACAAAAGACATTGAAGAAATCAGCACATCTGATTATTTTTTGACACCTTTGTTTCTTTTCTTACATCATTTTTCTCTTCTTCCAATCAAAGACTTTCTCCTCTTGACTTTTGGTTTGTCTTTCACCATCTCCTCTTACAGCCTCTTCTGTTCTGGGCTCCCAACTATGATTTTTAATTTTCTGGTTTGCTTTGGTTCTATGAGTCTTCATCTTAAATCTGTAACTGTTTACTACTATGTTATGTTATTTATTCTCTTGTTATCCCCTGCTGTTAAAAAAGGATTCCTTATTTTTAGGTGTAAATTTTTATCTCCCAGCTTTGGCAGCTTTTCGCATGTTTTTAAAACAGAAGAGTTCTCTTTGATAGCAGAGACAAATCTGCTGCCTTTTATACAGACAAAGTGGGAATTAAAGGCACCTGTAGATGCAAGTGGAGACCTGAGTCTGATCTCCAAGGCCACTAAAAGAATTCTGCAGATAGTGAACACGATGGAGACTGGGTAGGAGATGTCAAGAAGAACAGGTCAAACCAGCAAAACTCTGAGAAAACTACTTGCAGGAAAGAAATTGTAGAAATACTTATATAATTAGGAGCAAAGAGATGTGTTGTTGAAGTCCTACCACTAAAAGAAACTTTAGAGTGCCTGACAAAGAAGATGAATAGCCTGGAGAAATGTTAATGTCAGAGCAAATGGCTAGCTGGCCAGGTCTACAGAACATTTCAGAGAGGGCATATTTGAATGTATTAACTCCACTAAACATATCCAAGAAAGGAGAAACTCTGTTTAACTTGTGCATGTGTGTGTAAGGTATCTGTGACACCCAAATTAAAGACGGCAATGGCTTGGTTGGGATGAGCACATGCTTCCCTGTTCCCTTTTCCAAGGCAACAGTCTTTGAGTGCAGTGAGGCTGAGGGGGACAGCATCACAGGTTATCCCTCCTGCCCTCCTCAAAGGAAAGGCATTTTATTACTTTTATTATGAATGTATAATACGTTCATTAAATATAGGAGAACCACAAGAATTTCTTGTCCTTCACATGTGCCCTACACAACTGCTGCCATCCCTATTCCTTCTTTTGCCATCAGAGATTTCTAAAAAGTCTTCGTTTCCATTTAGAAGACACAGCTGTTTCCTGAGGAGGAACACACACATGAAATACATTAGAAAAAATATGTCTTCAGGAGTCATTAGAATCTTCAAAAGACATCTCAATTACTTATTTAGTGAAGAAAGCAAAGGGAATAGTGTGAAGAAAATAAGTGAATTAAAATGAGAAAATCAAAGAGAAACCAGCTAGTGGAATCCCTGTGGTCTTCCTTTACTTGTTTGTTATTACTTCTTAACAAATGTATTTGAACCAATTTCGTCTATTATAATTCTTCAACAATATTCCATTAGGATGTGAGAAACCATCCATTTAGGCATGAAGAATATGTTTAATTTAATTTTATTTGATTTCATTATTTAGTACATTTGGAAGAGATTTATCACGATTAATCTCAAGAGGAAGAAAATGAATTAGGTACCTTTGGTGTAAATCAGCTTTGTAGATGATGAACTTTACAGTTTTGTCTGGGTAATTACAAAGGCAAGTTGCCACAATAAGAATCCCCCTCTCTAAAACCTGGGTTTAAAACTCTGTTCCTCTTCAGGACTTTAAATTGAAAGATAGTTTTAAGTTATGCATAAGCTTTGGCAGTGTTTAGAAAGATAACATATTTGGGTACATTGAAGTGCCTTTCTGAGGTCCAATTCTTTAATATTATAGTGGCCATCATTCTAGCCTCCAACCACACCCAGTTTGTTAAAACCAGAAGGTACTTCATACCTCTTTAAAGTGTGGTGGTTTGTTTGTTTTTTTGTTTGTTTGTTTGTTTGTTTGTTTGTTTGTTTTGTTTTGTTTTAATCTGATTTTTTGCAATTTCTAAGGGCATAATTTGGCCGGCGCTGGCTGCACCAGAATCCCCAGTTCATGCAGACAGAGCCTTTGTCCTTCCAGGGCCCCCACCACAAGGCATCAGTTTCAGCCCAGTGACGTTCCATGGCTGCATCCATCCTGAGTGTGGTGCTGGCACTTTGAGCCCAGTGTGGCTGCCAGGTGAGTGAAAGCAGTGTAAACACTCACAGCAGTTCCCAGTGATCTGATGCCTGATCTGAAGGAACTTGAGTTGGTATTTCTGGCTGATGGCAGACCTTAGTGTACAGTTAGGTTTGTTTACAGGAACCAGTACTCACCCTTCTCGTTTTAAGTAAGGCCCAAGATGGTGTGAACTCCACACTTCTGTTGGAACAGGTCCTCAGCAGGTGTTGAGACAATGAAGTCCATGAAATTATGTGACATTTACACTGAGTGGGGATTTAATCTGAATCCTCCTTAAGATCCAGCACCTGCACCTTTCTTGCCTGGTGTTTGGGAGGCCAGGGCTGTTCCTCAGTCTGAGGTTAATTTTCATTAATTCTATACTATCTTGTAATGGGATGAAATACTATGAACAATATAAGTAAAAGTTTTTCCCAGCTTCAATTTTGCCCCAAAAGGATATTTACTGCAACAAATAATGTGACATACAGCTGGCTTGATCACAGGAAATCAGTTTTTGGTATTAAGGTTACAAGAAAAATTCTTCCTTCTTTGCCTAGAACACATTTTCCAGGGAATTTAATTTCTCTTCCCCTTGCCAAATAGAAAACTTTCTGTGTATGGAAAGGTTTTGCCTTACTCTTCCTCTTATCCACTCCACTAATTGGTACTGAAGCTGCAGGGCAGGCCAGAATGGCTACTTAACAGACTGACCAGTGGCCAACTTTTATCTGGAACAAAAAAATTTACTAACTTGATTGTAGTAATTGTGCTTACAATTCCTTTGAACTGGTATACCATTCCAAAATGCAGTATCCCAATTTTAATTAAAAATTACTTAAACAATGTCTAAATTGGCTAGATAAACTGAATCCCTAATGTGAAGTGTTCTTTGTGGTTAATGAACCATTCCCCTGACAGTAAAAGCCTGGTACAAAATCTCTGGTGTTCATAATGTGGTCCAATAATAACACTGTTCCTTATAATGATGATTACTTCTTGTTACAGTACAGCTTAAGGGAAAAGATGATTCATTAATAAATTTTCATTATTTTTTCTAATTCTGATAATTACTGCCTTTCTATTTTGTACCAGCATGATGTCTAGATTCAAAGGTTAAGCAATGAGTCCTAATAATCTGGCAGGCCTACTGCACACCTCAGGATTTTTATTAGTGGAAATTTAAAAATGACAGAGAGTTGTTCTATCAGTCCCTGAAGTTTTCTGCATGAAATATGGACTGATTTTATGATATATTACATCAAAGCTGATGCTAGATCTTTGTAGCCTTCAATCCTGGGAGAATTTTTAATGCAAAAGGCATGAAAATAATATGGAGAAATGAGAGCAAAGGAACATGTTTCATGTTTTCATCCAGCTTCTCCTAGAAGTGTATAGGTTGGAAAAGACCTTTAGGATCATTGAGTTCAACAATGAACCCAGCACTGCCAAGTGCACCACTAAACCATGTCCCCAAGTGTCACATTTACAAGCCTTTTAAGTACCCCCAGGAATGGTGACTCTACCCCTATCCTGGGCAGCCTGTTCCAGTGCTTGATAACCCTTCCAGTGAATAAGTTTTTCCTGATATTCAATCTAAACCTCCACTGCTTCAACTTAAGCCATTTCCTAATATCCTATCACTTACTACATGGAGGAAGAGACCACCCTCCCCCCTCACCCCCCCAGCTACAACTTGCTTTCAGGTAGAGGCAGAGGGTAATAAGGTCCTCCCTGAGTATCTTTTTTCCAGGTTAAACAACCTCAGAGACTGGGCTGACTCTAAGTGTGATTTTACCCATGGACAAATATGTGTGTAAGCAGTAAAATATGTGATTAAATGAATCTTTAATTTGCTTGTGCAATATATTGATTAGTGCATGAGGACAGCCCTCCTTATGCTGCATATACACAGTAGGAGCCAGGATTGCTGAATAGGTCATCACATAGGAGCCTCTCTTATTGCATTTTTGATCAACTTAATTCAAATTGAGTTGATTATAAAACTGCCCTAAACTTGAGGAATATTTTGATATGAAATGTGCTTTAAATAATGTGCATACATAAAGTACCATGCCTTGCTCAGTATTTACAGTGCAGCAATAGGAAAGCAGTGTGTAGTTATGGACACTATTTCCAAAAGGATAAATTTGGTCTCATCTACTACGGAAGAGATGAAGCACAGGTGAAACAGTTTCAGACTAAAGGATCTTCTTGCTAAAGGACCTGTCTAAATAGCAGCCAATAGTAAATGCCTAGAGTCACACTCTGGCAACTTGCTAGCCCTGTTTGAAACTACAATCTACAGTTTTCACATTTTCCAAAATAATATGCATGTCTTCTCCCAAATTCCTTTAGCTAACTCAGTTAAATAAGGTTTCTTCCCACTTTTATGAAGCACAAAATGCCCTGGTTAGATTAGTCTGAACTGTCCAGCCAAAGCATTCACTTGCAAAGCAGCCACACAAAAAAAATGCACAACTGTCTGTGTTTACTTCAGTGAATTCCTAATCTCATGGACGATATGTTTTAGACATTCTTAGGGGTATAAAAAAATGCCATCTATGGCAGGAAACCTATTGATGGTGTCATGAAGATATAACATAAAACTGAGAAAAAGTAAAGTGTGGCTGTGTGAGTTCAGCTGTGAAATCACAAAGCAGCTGGGGCAGGTAGGAGCACTAGCTCTCTTTCTCATATATACCACTGGCTATCACCAGATGCTTTATATAAACCAAGATATTGGCAAGAGATATCTCAAAAAGTAATTAGCTCGTATTTCAGAAATAACAGAGGGCAGCAGACTGCCCTGGACTGGAGTGCTGAGCACCTTCAGCTTCTTTGGCTTCAGTCAGGAGAGGAGGAGGCAGAGTGCTGGCAGGCAGCCAGTGCAAGGTCCTGGTCTGAAGCAATTTGTGTAAATGTAAGGCAAGACAGGCTATGACTTCCAGCTTCAAGACACTAACCAGTATGTATGGTTCAGTGTAAGTATTAGCTATAGGCCTGAGGCTTAACACTGAAATCCTTAAGACAAATTCTGGCAGATTAATAAAATAATGAAATGTAACAGACACTTGAAACCTTCCATGGACATAAAGCAGTGAAAAAAAATCTTGATCTGACATCATTCACATAGTGATTCAAAGAAGATTTGGAGCAACTTGATGGAAAAATTGAAATTGGCTTAACACACTTCTTTTCAGAGATTGTCTCTAAACCTGCAAAATCCTACTCAACACCACTGAAGTATCCCAGACTATTTCCTCAGAGATCTCTGAACTGCACCAGAGTCTAGCCGTTCTAAAATTCCAGGTGGGAAAGTTTTTGATGATTTTATTTTTTTTCTCAAAATACTGCAAAACCTTCTATCCCCTCACCAACTTTAAGAACATCTGTCCCAGTAGTAGCCTGTAGAATAAGTAAAATCCTTCTCCCAGTAGGAACAGTAATGCAAGATATTTCCAATATTTTGCCTGTTCTATATCATTGTGACCAAGACAAAACACAGAGAGGAAATAGGCTTTATAAATGCTAGATGCCATTGTGATGTGCCACTGCTGCAACAAGAGCATTTGTTTGGGTATCTTTTGATCTTCTTTGGAGAGCTGGCAAAGTCCAGCTGGATCCACTTGATCTGTCTGACCAAGTCAGGACTCCATTGCAACTTCTCTGAAACATATTAACATGTTTGCAACGTAATGCCAGTGCTTTAAACCTAATTAGAGTGAATTTAATCCACAACTCATCTTGCCTTATTGAGACTTCAGAATTCAATTCTTTTCCTTATTTTGTTAAAGAAAGTCTGAAGTCATTGCCATTATAAGCACCTAGCACATGCATTGATCTTTTCCAGCTCCATTTAAGTTAATGGAAAACTTCCTATTAATTCTGTTTGGAATTTTCTCAAACCCTGTGAAGAGAAATGAATTCTTCCACACCTTTAATTTTTTTAAAAAATGCTGTAATATGTTCAGGGAAGAAGCACATGCTCAATTTTCTGGTGGTGTATTAATTACCTGTAAAACCCAAAGCTGCTTGGTGGACCTTAATATAGGTTCAACAGTTCACAAATAAGTCTATAAAATGGCCTATGCACTCATCTTTTCTTGATGGTAAATGTTTATGCCAGTGGCATTGTAAATACAATTTCAGTGGGTAACTGAGAAACACATAGCATGTGTTAGAACTAATAACTTACAGCTTGTTATTTGAATACTACTGTTAGGGCACATTTTTGGTAATTGTGTCTTACAATTTCCTACAATTCACTACAGTGGTTTACTCTAATAGAGTCTCTTATCTTACAGTTGCCTGGAGGGAAGGGTTTTGAGGGGAGAACACTTGGAAGAAAGACTTCTAGAACCACATTCTTGCAAATGTGCTGGTTTTGGCTGAGATAATTTTGTTCACAGTAGCTTGTATGGGGCTGTGTTTTGGATTTGGGCTGGAACCTGTGTTGATAGTACAGAAGTGTTTCAGCTATTGTTGAGCAGTGCTTGCACAGAGTTAAGACCTTTTCTGCTCCTCACAGCACCCCACCAGCAAAGAAGCTTGGGGGCACAAGGAGTTGGGAGTAGACACAGGTGGGGCAGCTGTGGGAAGGAGAAGGAGGGATGGACATTCAGAGTGGTGGTGTTTGTCTGCCCAAGTCATTGCTATGGGTGATGGAGCCTGGCTGTCCTGGGGTGCCTGAACCCCTGCCTGCCCATGGGAAGAGGTGAAAGAATTCCTTGGTCTGCTTTGTTTGCATGAATGGCTTTTGCTCTGCCTGTTATCCTCTCTTTACTTCAGTCCAGGATTTTCTTACTTTTACTCTTCTGATTCTGTCCCCCATCCCACTGAGGGCAGGGGGGGTCAATAAGCAGCTCTGTGGGGCTGAGTTGTTGCCTGAGTTTAAGCCACCACATGGAATGTCATTTTGCCTTCTTCTCCAGTGTATATTTGAAATGTGCATAAATTGCAACAGGAGTATTGGTGATAAAAGGAGCCTTAAAAAATAAAATGTGATTTTCTTCTGCCAGTCAAATCCACATTTTGCAAGGAACAGATTTTTTATCCACACTGACATATAAATACAACAAAGAAACCTGATCAAACTTCAGAAATGAAAAGCAGAAGCATGTGTATCCCTAGGGTCAGACAGGGAAAACAACATGCAAAATGTCAGGTAGGAGTAGAACGTGCAGGATATTCTGGTAATATCAATCACAAGAATTGCAAGAGGAGAAGCAGAAAATCTTTCTTGACAGTGCATTAAAAGTTAATTTTTGAGTCTGCCCACTGCTCTCTGCCAACATGATGGGATATAGCGCTAAAATGCCTCCATTTCTTTCTGCCCTGGGACATAATAATCAACCCGAATTCTCTGCTTGGCACATAAGAACCATGAAGACTGTTGCTCAGTAGATTTTCCACAAACATTGAGAGTCTGACATGATGATAAGGCATCTTACATGTGACTATACTGTCAGACTCATTTAGTGGGCTGCAAACACAGACACAGAAAGATTGTGAACACTTCAGAACAGGAGAGAAATTCTATGGTACCAGAGATGAACTTTAGCTATGCACTACAGACTTCACCTGCAAAAATGATGACACTGTTTTGACCCTGTATCTTGATAAAGGAACTGGTCTCATGTAACCCAAATCTAATGATAATTTAATCTAGATGATGATGGTTTATTCTCTTATTTGATACTTCACACTAAGAAACTGATGGGAGAAGGAGAATTACTAGCATTCTTTTTCATTGAAATGAAGGGAAATGTTTGGGTAGACATAGAAATAAGTATATGAATAATGCTGCAAGAATGAACAAGATATGTGAAGGGACAGCTGAAACAGATATCACTGCTATAGACAGTCACAGCACCAGACTGAAAAAAATAAATATGAATTATTCCTAGTGATACTTTCAAAATGAAGCCTTTTAAAAGGCTGCAAGACTGGTTCAGTTCCTTTTCTTCACCCTCATGAACTGCTTCCTTGCAACCAAAACTGAAAAAAAGAAGTTCTGGCAACATCAGAGCAGGACATTTGTACTTGTGACTAGAACGGTTTCTTGCAAAAAAATGAAGTTTCAGCTGTCTAACTTATTTTAAGATCATGAGGAAGTATGGCTAAATGTCTGAGTCAAAGTTCATTTAAATAGTTTTGCTCTTAAATAAAAATTAATTTTGACATTTAAAAAATTAAATATCTTCATATTCTATTTTGAAACAATATTGTTTTAAAATCTGCTAGAATTCAAAATAATAAGAAAGAGGAGGAAGAAAAGAACCAAAACACATAAATAATTTTGAGCTGTACAAAGTAAATATGGTGATGAATTTTTAATTCTTTTATTTTAATCAACTGAAATATCACTTATCCCAGAAGTTTAAATTTTGACACGTTTAGCCCTTTTTTATGAAACCATTTTCCCAGATATGGCTTTGTCGAAGTGCTGTTTGCTTTTCCCTATGCAAAAGCATGTAAAGAGAGACTGCAATTTGAAAGAGAAAACAAAAAAGAGGCAATCACGAATGTTTATACTGCTCAGCTTACAGACAGTCAACAGCAAATGGACCCTAGATCTCTAGTCTTGAATAATTTTCACTGTGAAATAGAAGTTTTATTTCAGAATGTGCAGGTGCTCATGGTTCTGAAATGCTATAACCCTTGAGGATTGAACCAACAAGAAAAGAGCAAGGGAAAGAAAATTAAAAGTTAAGACCATTTTGATTATTTCTTTGTGATCAGATGGAAATTGCCCTGTAATGAATGCATATACTTTAATTGTAATGGTCTTTTTGAAATTTAAAAGCTCCAGACTTTGACTTTTACTTCTGCTGTGGCAATGACATCATTTTATGGTACCTCTTCATTTTTGCTAAGGAGACAGAAGAATTCTGTGGAATTCTAACAGGCAGTGGTCTCTCTCTGGTGCAACGTGTTCATTTAATCATGAGGAACAATTCCTATTCAGTAATATTCATCAGGAAAGCACAGTTAAATAAGGATCTTTCTACTAATTTCTTGGGGAGGGAAACTTTAAAAAAAAAGACGGAAATGAATAACCTAAGGTCACTGGCACAGTAATCATATTCCTTTCCAGTCCCTTTGACTGGACCATGGTATAGGAATTTTTTTGGCTGAACACTCAGCATATTTTTCTGTATGCCCCTTCCCCCTTAAGGGGACGTGAGGCTATAAGAATTGAATTTGATATCATAATGAGTAATATATACTGCAGAAAAGAAATCCATCAGATAGCAGATGAGGAAAAGCAGTTTTCCCATTATTTTTTTATTTGCATTATTTGTATGATATAGACATCATTTTTCTTTGTCAAAGGTATTTATTATTGACTGTGATGAGCCTATTCCTTGCTTAATGACTTTCCATTTTTTGCAGTAAATGTAAAACCTTTGCTGTATTATAAACAGTCTATCCATGATCCTGATCCTGAAGATCAGAAAGACTACCTCAGGTGCACCCTGAGAAAGGGGACAGCTAGAAAACATGTAAATTTGGACAGTGATGTGGGAAACACATTTTCCAGTGTGTGCAGCATCCTGGCTCCCAAACACACCTTGCAGTGATGTTATACACTGAGCTTCCCCTGACACTCTTCAGGCAGTCAAGAAACCAGCTAAACAGAATGAAGGGTAGGGTAGAACAACACAGATGAAAGGGAGTACCTTACAATGGAAGTATGGAAACAGCCCATGGGATTCACTGATTGCCGCTGTCCGTACTTGCTGAAGGACTGGTGCCTTCTAGGATGAATTACAAGGTTTTGAATGTTTTTGTGTTTGCATCTCTGGTCTCAATCGAAGGTGGTCCTGACTTGGAAGTGTTACAGAAACAGTACTACCATATGAAACTGGTAGTTTCCACCAGTTTTCCAGTGACCAGATATTCTCATTATATTATGATGAGGAGTCAGAGGGCAGAAAAGCAGCATCTGTCCTCAACATGTGCCTTTTCTGTTGGGCTGTGTGGGAAGGCAATAACACTGAGGAGTGCTGAGTAGCTGTCTTGTCATCACTTGTGGTGGTGCAGCAACATCAGTAGCTCTGGTTGGGAAATGAAGTCCTTGGTTTGGGTCAGGGAAAAGGCCCTACTGTGATGAGGTTCAGTTCCTGGAAACTCATCTCTTGCAAAGCTTCCAGTAGTCTATACAGATCCAGGAGCTGGTCCTAGAAAACAGGTTTATTAAGGAATAATAATATTCCAGTCATGCTTCAGGACTCAGGCAACGGAAACATGTTTGTCAATCTGTATGAAGAAAGGATAAAAGCTGAATGTCCCTTTTTTTTTTTTTTTGAGGAAGAGGAAACAAAATGTCTAAACTAACCAGAGGAGATAAGATGGGTATTTCTTTATTTCTGAAAAAAATCAGTGGTCTCAAGGTATTACTCTGATTTGGAAATGCATATTTCATGCTACCTTCAGGATGCACCTGATTACACTAAATAACACAGTGCTTCCAAAACCTAAAGGATCAACTTCTCTGTGTATTGGTCTATTTACACACTGAAAAAAGGCTTTCCAATATTGAGAGAAATTAGGGGATTTTCCCTTCCAGAGAAGAAATGCAAGGGTACAATCTGTAGCTGTGAAATGTGATACAGAATAAGATTGAAAAGCAATAGAGGAGAGCCATCATGATGTGCAATTCCTTGATTTTAAGCATCAGTGAGCAGTGAAGCAGCTTGGGTTTACCAAAAAGTACCATTCTGAGTTTGTGTGATATATGCCACTTACTCCACAGACCTCACTTGATAGGGACTTCTGCGTAAGGAGGACCATAAAGACCAAGAAAAGAAAACATAACCTTTGGCACCATAAAATTTGTTTGTAAGGAAGATGAATGCCTCCTGCCAAAAGGACAAAATCAAAGTAATGAAACAAGGATTTGATTGACAGGCATGTTAACTGATAAGAATATTTCCAGTGCAATGCTATAGGACACTCAGCTGTGGTCTCTAAAATTGGAAAGGGAAAACATTGCAGGGAGATCCAGGACTGTATGAACTTGAGGATGCAAAACTGATTTTTCATAGGGCATCATCTAAGCTTGAAAAGTTGTTAATGTAAGGAATAATCTATTCAGTGATGAAAAAAAAATTATTCAAGCTTTAATAGAGAGGAAGAAAACCAACAAAGTTATAGATTTTTTTTTCCTATTTATGAAGAGTCAAACACTGGGACTGAGCAAGGGTGTAGAGGGCAGTGGTTTGTGTAGAGGTAACAGATTAATTCACTCACCTGTTTGGCCACAGAATTTCCTATTCCAGCAATGATTTTACATTCTTTAAGGCACCAGTTAATCTTAATTGTTGTTGAAAACTCAGGATGCCAAAGATAAACAAAAATAATTTTTTGAGGGAAAGTAAAAATACATATCTTCAGAGAGTTTTTTTCAATTTTTGTTTATTTTTTTAAACTATAATATGCCATTTTCTCCAAACACTCTTTGTTACCCTTGTTATTTTTATTTCTTCCTTGGTGTTCATCTGGAAAATAATCTGAAAATATCTCATTCAAAAAGTAATTTTGGGGGGAAAAAAGAGAGCTTTCCCCCATAGTTATTATTTTACAACACTTGATTACAGCTTGTAATATACAGAGTCCTGTAGTTCTGCAGTCTACTTAGGAAAAGACCCTAAAAAGATAACTAAGGGGTTTTTTTTTTGTGACTGTAAATTCAAAAAGATTAAGAGTGTTTATCTACAGATATCACCCTCAAAGCTGAAAGAGGGAATTAAGAAGAACCTGCCAGGACTGTAGCTAGTCTCTTGTGATTTCTTAAATAAATTAGAGGTCAAAATTATTAACTCCAGTCCAGATAAATAGGCCCAGAAAAAGCAAGGCCAATAAGAAATCAATGCTACAGGAAGAATTGGAATAGCTAGAGAAAAAAAGTTTAATCTCATGACAACTTTGATGCTTCTAAATTGGTTTTTGCTGTTTTCTGCCCACCCTTCAGTGTATTCCCCAAAGGATATCAGGTTAAAAACTCTATTTTCACTTGGAAGTGGGTGGGCAGATTTTAAATGTAAGTGATTTTTTGTTTCTTCCACTCAAAATCTCCATTAGAACGCCTCTCTCCATAAAACTTTTTGGCTTTGAAATTGTATTTCAGCAGAAATCTAGTTTGTTGAGATAAGTTCTCTGAACAGATTTTACTAGAGTTTAGGCACTGCTGTGGGTCTCTAGACCTCATGAGTGCAGCATGAAGGGCAAATGCCTTCAGTCTGGCATTAGCCCAAGGGAATGACAGAAGTTCCTTCACTGGGAAAAAGGGAATGTGTTTGATGAAGTAGAACAGTTGTCATTAAAGGTCTGTGTTTGGGGGAAAGCAGCCTAGGTCTGTGCCAAAGGCAGTTAACATTTCCTTCCAAGCTTTTCCTTTATCTGTGTGGAACTCCTAGGTGAATTATTTTAATCATACACCACAGGCTGAAGTCCCAGAAGGCAGAATTTTCATCAAAAGAATCAATCCTTTCTTCCATAAAGAGCTCCAAAACCAGGTGGCTGTGCTTTCCAGTGCATCATGAAACATGAGATGCTATTCCAGCAAGCATCCAAGTGCGTCACACTTTACAGGATATTTTTGAACCTGTTGAAAAGTGCTGGTTTTAGTAACTGTTTGCATGTAGTTTCTCTTTCTTGTAACTGATGCTGTGTCAGTATTTAATGTATCATTTCCTCATTAAAAACACTAAGCTGACATTTTCTCTGGTCAGTCTTTTATGTTAGATTATGCCAGATATAACAGTGGTATCCAATTGTCTGTGCTCCAGAGAAGTCCAACATTTAGCATTATAAAATTCTGAATGGGGAAGAGAAAGAACAAAGAAAGAGTAGCAAGATGAAGTAACATTTAGAATATTTTCTTTCTAAATAGGCTGCATCCTTTGTTTTTAACTGAATCTCTGCCATAAAAACTACTGTGAGTAAAAATACAGGCTCTCATTTTTGCTGATAAGGTTGTAATTTCTTCTATGTAACTGTGACATTTTTGACCAGGTCTTGTAAGAGAGTAGGACTGTGATGGCTCTTCTGTGAGAAAAATCTTACTGAGACAAAAAAAAAGGACAAGATGTTGAGTATATATTTGCCCAAAAAGAGTTTTGATTGTTCAAGAAAGGAATGGAGAAGCGTTTTTTAAACAGACAAGTGCCAGAGAAGTCACATACTTGGATTTGGTTCACTGTTACAATCCTTTGTTAAGTAAGTCTAATAGCTGAGACAAAGTCAAGTGATTAAGGCAGGAAAACACATGTTCTCTAAAGCAGCACAACATAAGAATGAATTATCAAGTGCCGTTCTGCAAGCCTATGATACAGGCTTATAGACATTTTCTTGGCTTTGTTGTAAAAGTTAAAACCACACTGGTGACCTGAGGTGGTCCTGTAGTCTACAAATCAGATGCCAACATTTCTCACAAGTGACTGGAAGAAGACGTTAAATTAATTATGAACTGCTGTTCCTAATCTAACCAAAACATTGATCTGATCTTCTTTCCTCCTGCCACTTTGTTTTTCTTTCTATTTAATCTTGATGTAAGTTAACATTTATAAGAAAAATGAAATATTCTCTATTTTTCAAAGCTTCCTTTCTTATCAGTAGCCCATACTCTTAATAGCTGAATAAAGACAGAGACGAGTTGTCCATCAGTTCTGTGTAACCAGTGACCTGATGTTTAACTAAACAGACTGTGCATACGATGTCCTGTCCTATGCTTCACTTCTATCACTCACTGATTATAAAAAGCTCTTTAAAAAGCAGCAGAGGAATAAAAAATTATTGGAGACAGGCTAATTCAGTGTCCACCTAGAAAGATAATAGTCATATACCCTACACGTGCTGCTCATTTTGAGGTATGTTTCAGACATAAATAAAATTTTAAAAATTTAAGGGAGAGTATTTGTGGAAAACCAAATTTTAAAATATCTAAATAAAATGTCGTCTCTCTGCACCCCTCCTACACTCTCTGCCACTAATGAAAGTAGAGGAAACATAGCAAGAAATTGGATTTCTGACCCTGCTCCCTTTGAAGTTTGTGACTAAATTCCTGTTAATTTCTATAGAAGTAGGTTCAGACTTTTAATTTGCATTGACTGTTTCACAGTGGAATGTATATATTGTCTCAGCAGCACACCTTTGTGCTGCCAAAACCCACTGAGATGCTTTGCACTGACATTTAACAGAGCAGGTTAATCTTTGTTAACTGTTAGCTAAACATACAGACTGGCTGCTTTTCAAATGCTAAATTTTGAGACTTTCCCTTTTTTCTTTTCTACTCTGGTAAAATATCTGACGTTCTTTGGGCATTCTTGGCAAAAAAAGCAAGCTCTTAAAGCATATCCTGTGTATTGATTGAGCCCTCAAATAATCAGAGGGAGTGCCATTCACCTTTCTTATATCATGTCTTTGTGGAGTTCACGACCTTGTCTATGAACAAGTGTTCTATAAGTGAGTCAAACCTGGATGAATCACGTTAAAGCACTGCAAAATCTATCATTAAGTGCATTTGACCAAATTTAAGTTTCCTTTCAACTGATTTAGCCTGTGGCCCTCTGTAAACTCAGCCAAGTAACTTCAAGAGACAAATTGGCTGAAGTCCATCATGTTAAACCACCACAACTTTTCTTGCACAGTTAAGTCTTAAAAATAAAATTTCAGCCAAAAATAGGAGCTTCTTTGAGAGATAGCAGCTCATGAATATAGCAAAATCATAGAATAGTTTAGGCTGGAAAAGACCTTTGAGATGATTGAGTTCAACTGTTTGCTGTCAAGTCCACCACAAAACTATGTCCCTAAGTGTGTTAGATACATACCTTTCAAATACCTCCAGAGATGGTGACACAACCACTTCCCTGCACAGCCTGTTCCTATGCTTGAGAACCCTCTCAGTGAAGAACTTTTTCCTTGTGTCTAATGTATGGGGTGTATTTCTACCCTTATCTCAGGTTTCTTTTACCAGGAATGCCCTTTAGGTGTTCAGATGGAGTTCTTTGGTAGGTTCTTTGGATGTTCAACCCTTCTTGGCCCCATCAACTTGATCACAGAGCTTTCCAGAGTCCCTGAAAGTCCAAGTCTTATGAGATGGGTTGTTGGGACCTTGCCAAGGGGAACTGGCTCAGCTTCTGTCCTTCCTGCAGTAGTTAAACACTGTGAATCAAAGCTGCTCTTGGGGTGCTGCCATCTACAACGGATTCATAGTAGAGTTCAGGTAAAAATCCCACATGCATGGGAGTGAAAAAGAAGGAAGTGACTTCTAGCTTGTGCTCAGGGTGCATATGCTAGAAGCATCAATAACTGGGAGATGAAATACTGACTGTGCTCTGGAGCAACAATTATATTACATTAGACAGTCACAGAATAATGGAAAAAACCGTCAGAAGATCTATTGCACAAAGACTGAAATGCATATATCCCACTCTGAACTGAAACCAAACAGTACTAAAAAATTGATTCATGTACGCTTAAGAGGGGAAATTTGAGTTCTGGTTTTTTTAACCAAAATAAGTCTGTAAAGGATGGGAGTGCCAAAGTCCAAAGTTCTGATGGGATTTTTGGAAAAGAGGAACAGAAACACAGCATAAGAAGCAGAGATGGTGGACACAATTATTTGTACCAGGTCCAAGTCCAAACATTTCATACAACTGCACTACACTGGAAGCCATTGATACCTTCCTAAAGCACTTCCCAAGCAAGTTTTCTGACCCCTCAAGCAGTTGCTTGGACTAGCATCTTGAAAAACATATCTCAGTTTGTTTTGGTGGGGGAACATTTTCCTTCAGTCATAAATGTCCCAATAATCTTTCATGAATGGCCAAGATTATTGAAACTTCCTGCACTGCAGTAATATATTCCTTCCTCTAACAGACAGCCTTGTTTTCGGAAGGCTTATTGGAAAATAAAAATCTTATATAAAATGCACTTCAGATCATTTAACTTTTCTATCTCCTTTTATAATCCAATGAATTTTATTAATATTAATAATCTCCTTGCGGCTCAAATATTGTAGGATTGAGTTTAAAATGCAGTGCATATGAATCTGGGTTCATAAAAGAAATTAAGTCTCTTCTTGCTTATCAGGTTGCAGTTACTTGATTCAGCCAATGCAGTTGAGAAATGGGATGTGAGTAAACTCTCTGCTAACTGATTTTTATCCTTCTGTGTCTACACAAATAAGTAGAGATGGTTTAGCTACTATCTAAATTAGGATTGATAAACCTGACACATATCTGCAAGGAATTCTTTCTAGAGATATTAAACCTGCAGCCCATATCAGTATTTCTGTAGTGCTATCAGTCAGTGTGATCAGTGACAAGGATTAGCAGTGAGCTGATGTCCATGTAAATTTTTCCTTTCTGTTTCAGCAGAGATGGGCCCAGTAGTGCAAATACAGATATGACTGATTTTAAAGGCATTGCCCTTTGCACGCTATTGCCCTTTGCCAGCAGCAAAAAATGAAACCCCAAATAAAGTACTTATCCTTTGATAACTGCAGTCTCCATTGTAGCCCTATATACTTATAGTGAAAAACCTGTGTATTTCTTGTGTATTACAATTAAAATACTTTCATTTTAAGACAGTTATTTCTAACAGAAGAAAAGGAAAAGGAAAAGGAATCAAGAAGTCAGAAAGGCAGAATTAAGTACCACTCTGCTCTAGGGCCAAAGTTGCCCTCATAACATTCCACCCTTTGGCAGGCAAGGAATAAAGATAAAAGCTCCTTTTGAGATCAGCCTATTTGGAAAGATCAAAGAGAAGACAAAAGCACAGCTATATCCACATCCTTATCTTCGATGTTGTGCTTTCAGAATAACTTTAAATATTCCAGTTAAAAATTGGTTTGTATGAAGACAATGCTGCCCTGTTCCTCTCAGTAATCTTAATCACTTCTATTTCTAACGAGGTAGATCCATAATCTCGGTGGGTGAGAGAAGTGTTCAAGTAGGGAGTGAAAAAAGTTCTTCCATCTTGTTTTGAAGATGGAAGACACAAACTGGAAAACAAGATCAAATAGCTCATCCCTGAGAATCCTCCAAATCCATACTCAAAGTACTGACTGAATGTTGCAGTTCTGAGACATCTTATGCTGCTGGAAATTAAAGACATCATAAACACCCGAGTGATTATTTATTTCAGTAGCCAAAACATAGTTATATGGTACATCCTAATGTGATAGATGTGCATTAACTTACATACGTGGTAAATAAAGCTAAAGTATAGAAAAAAAAATAACTGTAGAATTTTATTCCTCCATCTCTCAAAGGGATCACTATCTGAGATGATATAGAATTATGAAAAAATACTATTACACATTTTCTAGTGTGTCTCCAGTTTAAAAAAACTCAAAACAAAAATATAAACCTAGAAGAAAAAGAAGTCTGGTTTTACTGTTGCTCTTTTTCATTTTTTTAGAAGGCTTAGAGTTTGATGAAAAACTTTGGGTACTACCACTTTGAAGTGTCCTTACAACTCAGACAATGGCAAGATGCAGAAGATATGATCTTTAAAGGCTCAGTGCAATGAAAAGCAGTAAAATCTGTGCATCTGCTTCATGGTTAAATAGAGCAAAAGATTTACAGAAACATAAATAAGGACAGACACATAAAACCTAGACATATACAAGACAGGACTTATTTGAATTTATCATCAAAAATATTTGCCATGTTGTATTTTTGGCCTCACATTTTTGTAACGATAAAATAGCTACAAATACATTATACTTTTCACCTTCATAAGGTAGTCAGAGACTGACTAAGATTAGTGAAGGTGTAGGTTGTTGCACTATTGCTAAGCAGGGACATTCTGGTCTCGGTCCAAAATTGTTTCTCAAAGGTCAGCTTCTTCATATCCCATTGAATACATTTTTGTTCTTGTGAATGTCTCTTACTTTTAGGATTTTCTCAAAGTGGGTTTTATGACATTTACTCCTATGGATTAAGGAATAAATAGCTATAAAGTATTTGAACACATAAAATCCCATGGCAATAAGGAAATTGGTCAAAGCTGCCACAGAGAAATACATGGAGAACTTCATAGCATTAGCTGGAGACAAACATTGTCTGGATCATCACAAATCACAATCTGACATAACCAAGTAAACTGAAGGAATGCATGACCTCATACAGTGAGGTTTACCAGCTGCAGTCAAGTTTCCATGGTAATTCATATGCATAAACCAAACTATTCAGAATTGAATTTCTGCTTGTCTTTACATTGAGAATTTTTCCCAAACTTCAGTTCCTTTAGGTCATAACTGAAATATTAATTAGTCTGTAGTGTAGACTTGAGGGACTTCTAATAAAATGGACAAAAGAGATAGATTCAGGATAGTATAATTACAGTTTTCCATTATACTTGGTGAGCAGAGTAATTCAAGATTAGTTTTTCTTGTTGTATTATACTATTTGAAAGTAAATGTCAGGCACATCATGCCAAAATAGGATGATATTTTTCCTACACAAGCACAGACAGTGCACTAATGAGCTGACTCTTCCATCAAGTTTGGAACATGCAGGAGTTGACCAGGGAGCATGTCAAGGAAGCTTCTGTAGTACATTTTTTGACTAGTAAATAACAGGAAAAGTAGGTCAATGGTGCTTATGACTCCTGCAAACCAGTGAATTTTCACTGAAAAGTATTGTCTAAGTGGCTTAAAAATAATTGGGACTTGCAAATTAGTAGAATATCATGAGAAAACCCTTTTTTAGGAAATTAGATAAGTTGGACAAATACACTGAAGCATGCTCAATTAATGAGTGCGAAACTTTTCAGATAGTTTTGGAAAAAGTGTGAAACCAAGACTCAGGAATATTGGTTAACAGGTGAATTACTACTCTCTTTTCCCTCTCCACATCAGAAAATCTGATGTGCAATGCACAAGCACTGATGGCTCACTGTTCAGTCTCTAATGTCTTTTTGCTGAGTAGAGGATATATTTGTTAGGTGGGTGACTGTCTCACAACAGCAGTGCTTAATGACTAAGCTTGAACTCCATTTGTCACTTTAGCACAGACTGATGATGGTCAGACACAGAGCTGCTTATGAAGGTCTGGGAGTAGAACTGTCCATATAAAATATCCATTGCATCTCCTAACTAAGCTGCATTTATTTTCCAGGTGTAAAAAAAGAGGCAAAGGGCATTTTCATGTCTATTGTCCTCAAGGATTATACCACAGAGAGAAAACTGTAGTTCTTTGTGTACAGTGCTCAGGATTATCAGTCTCTGCAGGGCTGGCAACATCCCAACAACTCGCATTTGCCTTGAATCCTGGCTGGGCTCTGTGTGGCACCATAACACTTCTGAGTCAATAAATATTAATTCATATTCAAATTACATCAGTATGAGGCCATAGCAGAATCTGCATGTCTAATATTTAAGTAAAGGCAGTTTTTCAGTGGTTCCAAATACGTTGATTTGAGACCGTCTGGACATCATTTTATCTCACTCTGCAGCATGATATAGCTAAACCATGACATTATGTACATAAAATGGGGCCCAATAAACCTTTACAGTTACATTGCAAGAGATGGTGGAAGGTTCCTCTTTTTATGGAATGAAAACCCAAAGGTGATGCAAATAAGCACAAGAAACATCTATTGGACAATGATTTATCAACTGGTTTCCATTCATTGTCCAAAATATGAATCCAAGTCTGTACAAAAAAAAGGCATGTGAAGTGATTATAGACCATTTTCCCTGACACTGATGAAGTCTGTAATTAATTCTTAACATCACCTTTAAACTGAATGAACTTCTGTGATGAATTAAGTTTTGGTCCACCTCAAACCAAAGATTTTTCATTCTTCATCCCACAGCTAAGCCATGAAAACACCTAATTTCTGCTGCTAGTTCAGGCTCTAGGTTCAGACAATCTATTCTATAAGTATTTATCCCTTTTTATGCTGCCCAAGTCAGAGCATAACTGTAATAATGAAATTCCTTTTCAGAAAAAGAACATTTAGTAAAAACTTTCTGTATCAAATAATTGGGTTCACCAACTGTGAAGTTAGGTCAGATGAAAAGAAACATAAAGATCTTGTATTCCCTACAACAAGAATGATTCCTGTTATTGTAAGAGTACTTCTAGACTTTTATTCAGAGACAAGTCACAAATTCAGGATGCTAAATAGGATGCGGCTGAGCAACTCGGTCTTCATTTTCCTTGAGATGTGAAAAAAATAGAAGAAACCATACACATTGCAATTTATGGAGCAATAAATGGACTGAATAGCGGAATAAACATCAGTAGAGAACATAAAAATGCCATGAAACATTTCCACCAAAATGGTTGAAGTCTCGCTTCCCTGACAAATCCACCAAGAGACATTTTCATTCCTCTCTATTTCTGTAAAACTAAGGATAGTCTGAACAAAGGGAAAAGAGATCATTAAGAGATTAAAAACAAAAGAAGTTTTAACTTCACACATTACATGTCTTTCAGTGATGCTATTAGGGAAATTAATGAAACCCATTTTCTTTACTCTGGGGCTCTGGAAAAGTCATTAGATTGGAATGAATATATAACACTACATCAATCTAATTTCAAGAGAGGGAATCGGCAAAACAATGAGCAGATACAGCTTCAAAAAATTCACCTTAATGGCAGTAATGTAAGTTTCATGAGTTACAGTAGAAAACAAATTAAAAACAACACAAAGAGACAATGATGCAATGGAGCACAAACACAACAATTAAGTGCCTCTGTCTATTCAGCATCATCTTGACAATTAACAATGCCACTTTACTAATCTCAGTATTTGGCTCATCCTATTTATTTGAATGATACCCTCCCGGAGCACTCTTCCTCAGACACAGATTGAAAGCATGTTCCCTTAAATAGCAATGCATTTGGTGACTTTGAAATTTCACTAAGGAGGCAATTTTAAAGAATATTAATTTGGGGGAGTGGAAAAAGGATTTCTTGTAGTGTTTTAAAAGTGTAATTACTTTAAAATTGCACCTGCTTTAGAACACTTGAAACCTTAGCATACACTATCCCTCTTTTTAAGTGATGCATTTTTGTTCTTTTAATTAAGCTTTATTGCTTGTATTTGCTTTAAGAGTCACTGTGATAGCAAATGAAAAATAAAATTGACGTATTAATACAACAACCAGAAACAAATACTTGAGATCTCTGTGAAACCAAGAAAATAAGAGAACCTGAAGATAAAAAACATGCTCAGGCATTGCAACATGGGTATCTAAAGCTCTTGCCTGTTTCTGTAGTTTCAAAAAACCCTTGCTGATTTATAGAGGTTTTACATACCTCCTGCCTACACTGACACTTGAAAAAGCTCATATTCTTCCTATGGAGGTTGCCCTCAGACAAATCCCTCAGACAAATATTGCATGATGAAGAAAATGCTCCAGAATTTCCATGCACACCAGTGGGACACATTACTCCCTGGTTATAATGGTGATTTGTAGTGCCTTTTGCAGGCAACTGCAAACATATACTACATGGTCTGCAAAGTAGCCTGTAGAACCCCATAAACAGGGTAGTTCTACCTCAAATCTGTGCTTGGAATAGTCATATGATTTGCACAGTCTTCTGACTTAGCCTTTGGAACTGACCTTTGACCAAATGGCCAAGTAAAGCCAAGCCAAATCCATATTCCCACTGTGCAACCACAAGCTTTCAGAAAGGGGTTTCAGATCAAGGTCTAGTACAGTATACTTCCCTGCCAATTTCTACTTCCTTTGGAAGAATTAAATGAACTAAATTCCCATGTCTTGAAGTCAGATTCTGCCCTTTCATTCAAAACCTTAAAGAGATAAACGCTCAGCTCTCCAGTTTAACTCCTTACTCCTTGACAGGAGTCAAATAGGCAGTTTGCATGGGCAGCACGTTCTTAGTACTAATGTCTAATTCTTTGTGTTCATACCTGCACAGAAGTACAAACACCTTTGATTCCTTTCTTGCTTTATCACAGTTCATCTTGTATTATATCTCTTCTTTGTAATTTAGAATGGTCCATTTTCCAATGACAAGTCAAATACAGTCTGTCTAAAGCAGCCAAGCGCTCACTAGGAATATCAAACACAAAGTCAATGGCTCGCTGGAGTCTGCTGCATGAAATCTGCCTTGCAGAAACAACTTTTGCTGGTAGTGAGCAGCAGTGAATAGTGTCTGGTGCAAAGGATAGGGGCACACTGCTGATGTCATATCAACAGTAGCAGGCACTGAGATCAGTTGGCAGCTGGTAAACCTTAAGTGGGATGCTTGGATCTTCACACTGAGTGTAAAGAAGCAGCGAGCTTGCATGATGGCCAAAATAATCACTGGTGTAGGGGCTGTATCTGACACTGTCCAACAAGCATCCTTGTTAAAAATAAAAGACTCTGTGACCCAGCACCTCTGTGACAAATATTATATTCCCAACAATCCTCATCCATCTGCACTTAAGATTTAGTGTGACAACTGACTGACTTGCCATAAGAAACAGGCTTGGAAACAGTAGGTGTTGCATCTTTCCTCAAAAATACTGCAGAGTGGTACCTATCACTCCACTAAATTTAATGAACAGCAGTATAACAGAGAAGATTTACAAGCTTACTGCTTTATTGCAACTGCAACAATGTTTTTGTAATCAACAAAGCCAGTATACTGAATATATATTTTATGTTTTTCCTGGTAGAAAGTTATATAATATTTTATAAATGTCAAGACAGGTAGAAAAAAAAACAAGTGAGGGGGAAAACCTGGAAGAAGTCTGGTCTATTTATTTATTTCTGTCTCTTGGCAGGTGTGTTCAAGAGACAGTGATGATATTTGTGAATAAATGGCATGACTTCAGAAACTAATAAATTCCTCCATGAGAAGGAATTTAAGAGGCTTGAACAATTTGGTGCTAAAGAGGAGTTATTGTAATTGTGAAAGAAAAAAATACTTCTGGGCTGTGCTTAAACACATAGACTAGGGAGGTAAAAAGTTTACATTTTTAATAAAGTCTTTAAAAGCAGCTTAGGTGGGTGCTTAAGCAGATTCTGGCTTGCACAGTGGTGCTCTCTTACCCTTTCCCCAGCAGAAGTTTGTCTGGAATGTCACTATCACCAGTGAAATGAAGAAAGCAGAGCTGTGGCAGTAGTTATTTGCCAGACAAGGCACTGACAATGACTCCTCACTAGCAGTAAGCAGGCGGCACTGGAGGAATTGTGATTCGCTGAGGTGCCTTTGCTGTTCTGGACATTCTGAATGTCATGGGTGCACCAGCACAATATTTTAAATGTGACTCAAATGTACATGTGTTGCTGCCCCTCTGCTGAATTTAGGGTGTAGTTCCACATCACTGTTTCACTGCTGCAGGCTTTTGACAGAATATGCTTTACTGCTGGGTCCCCCAGTCCTGTGCATCCCCTGCCACCCTTCTTTGCAGTGGAAATGGTGGTCCTACACTGATGTCATACCTGGCAGTGGGAGTGAGCTTCTGACAGGACCTGCAGGAGCAGAGCTATGCTTTTAACAGCCTTTTGGTGCTATGAGTTTGCTGTAACGTGAAACTGGATCCTTAGCCAGAGTACCTGCCTTTGGGATTATGCTTCTGCTCTAGCAATTAAAGTCAGAGTGCTGCAGGCAGGTAGAATTTGATGGAGTGTGAAGCCTGATGCAACAGGTTCACCCATATGAGTCCTTTTAAACAAACTTGAACGATCAGTGTGACAGAAATCAGTCCACATAACTATTGCAGTTTTGCAATTACCTTAGGAGATTGAAAACTGAATTTACTGTATCAACAAACCACCGTGTTAGGCACTATGCCTCTTGAGGCTCCTTGTCAGCTGGTGGACCTTATGCATATTCCATTGCCCAAGGCAGAACCTCAAATCCTCTGGATTGTTAGAAGAGAAAGAAATAGCATAAGGAGAAATGTTTAATACTGGGTAGCAGAAAGCTTTTGCAACAGTCACTGCTTTTAGTATTAATCTATTCTTAGCATTAGTCTCCACATAATAGCTACATATCAGACATATCCATAACTATAGACACCTGCACTAATGCGGCTCTGAGTCATTACAGTAACTAATTAACACCTTTATTTTGCCCTTAAGATAGAAGCAGTATTGTTTCAGTCTCTAAAATAAACTTATTTTTGAGAAAAGATTGTTATTCCAGTGTACTTAATAACGTTTTGCTTCAGCCTCTACAGTAACTGTTTTTTTCTTGGCAGTAGACTCAATACTTTTTTTCTTCATGCAGCAAAATACCTGGTTTATTATTATTTCATTTTCCCTGCAGATTTAAATTTGGGCTTTCAACCATGATACATACTGCTTGTCTTTTCTATAACTCTTGACCTGCTTGATTTTGGCTGCATCTTATCACAACACTGTGAGTATCTTGAGAAAGTTTGTCATAAATTTGCTATTTACCTAAGCCCATTCACAGTCAACAAAAAGTATTCATAAAGAAAGCATTCACTCAGAAAGTGCAGAATTTCTTTGATACGTTGCGAGCATATTTTATTCAGACATATGATCTAGGCAGGACTTAGCTTAAGCTCCTCTCACTGTGGACCAATTTTCTCTGGATTAGCTACTTGTAAGGAGTGCAAACACTGGCAGCTACTACAGAACAGGTGACAACTTTCTATATAGCCTTTTTTTCTATGTCACCCTTAATTTTTTTTTGTGAATCTCATCCATGTTTCTAACAGACTTCTACTTATTCATCAATTTATCTATCCCTGCCAGTGAACACAAACATATATCCTACCAAAGCACTGGATAGCAAATGCCTTAAGAAACCCTTCTATTTCTCTTACTATTCTGTATTTTAATGGTCTGAACACCAGAGGATCTGAGCAAGCACCTGTATGAAAGATTCCACTCTTCTTGTGTTGCTGAAGATATACCTTGGAATAAAGTTTGCTACAGGTGAAAGTGATTCAGGATCTAATATTTTGATCTTCACAGCCTGGCCCTAAGATTTTGCTTTCAGTAATGAAAGTTATCCCAAATTCTGAGATGACCAGCAGAAATGGGGTGGTGAAGTGGGCCATTTCTTTGGCTACAAATTTTTCTTCACTCACTTTTACCCATCTTGGGATTTCTGGGAAGAAAAAACAAACTACAGATATTTAGTAATTAAAGTTACTAAATTTGGACATTTATAAACATGACAAAAATAAACTTGAATGCTTTCATCTCGTTAGCTTAAAAGTGCTCAAGTGTCCTGTGTTTTTTGAAAAGAAGATCTTCCAGCTCAAAAAGTAAATCCTACTGTTTTCGTTGGGGGTTTTTCTTTTCTTTTTACTTTTTTTTCCCCTGAAGATGGACTTGTTCAGCACTGTGGAGAAAAATCTTCCTAATATTCAGATGAAACCTAACAGGGAGGAGGCACTATACCTTTCTCCTTGCTTTGCACACTTTCAGGAACCCTCTGAACTGTAAAACCTCTCTGGGCCTGCCCATTAAAGTGTGTTGCCTTGTCACACTCTGTATCTCTTCCTTTACCTTGCAGTGAGACCTCAGCCACTGGAAGCTCTGTTTGAAAGCCTGTGAGAAAAAAAAAAGAGGGGAAAAAAAAAAAAAAAA
>VZTR01033211.1:38716-59134 GCA_013400775.1 Chaetops frenatus | reverse complement strand
AAAAAAAAAAAAAAAAAGAGGAGTATGGTTTATGAATTTAAAAGAGAACTGCAGTTATTATCTCTTTAGGCCAAAATAACAATGTTAATATCTGAGATCCCAAGAGCAGCAGACTGACCTGAAACTGCCAGGCTCATTCTCACGTTCAATTACACACAGCCTTATTTTCCCTACTTCCAGAGTAGGGACTATTCAGTATGCAGATGCATGAAGCAGCATAACACAGTATGAATAGACATGGGCTTAGACTCTGCCGTTTGTACTCATGATGATTAATATTGTGCTAGAGCTGCGTGAGAAATGGGGTTTTTTGTTTGTCTGCCAACAAAGTAAACAAATGGGGAGAAATTGGGGACTGAATAAATATTCAGTTCCAGCTTTTTTTTCCCCCTCCATTTTATTTATCTTTAAAAGAAAAATTTGTTTGAAGACAGATTTCATAAAGAAACACATTAAGGTATTCTGTGGGGAAAAAAGTCAAAAAGGAAAAGACTTTCTTCCTTTCTGAGCTCACTTTTCTCAGGCAGTCTGTATGTTGAAATCAGTTAATTTATGATTTAAACTGTAATAATCCTGTGATTTTTGATGCCTTTTCATTGCTCAGCAGCCTGCCCTTCCCAGAGGCAGCTGCTCCCCTCTTGCTGCCTGCAAGGGCCCCCAGCCCTCCTGGCCTGAGATTTTGGGCATCCTGTAGCAGCTGGTGAAGCAACTGCTCCAGGCAGAGCAAATCAGCCAGGAGTCCCTGCCCCAGCAGCCTCGTGCTGCAATGGGCACTGAGTGCATCATCAGCTCTTTCTGGTTTAATCCTCCCTTAAATGTAACTCACTGTTACAGTCAATGTGTGCCATCAGCCACAGACCCTGCCATCACCTGTCTCAGCATCCTCTCTACTACACCACGTTCCTGAATTCTTCTGATCTGCGTAAGGTGGCACTCTAAAGTCCTTTTTACCCAGAATCTAAGTGGTTCTAGGTGTGACAGGTGTGTGTAGAGAAATATTTGCTTCAAATGTAGCACTGCTTACCTTTTGAAACAACAAAGAAATGAGAAAAGTGCTTCTTATCTCCAGCCCACAGAATTTCTAGCTTTTGGACTCCTAGAGTGTGGTTCAGATTATTTTAAAATCTTGCTTAAAGACAACTTAACTCATTTGGCAAAATATGAATTAAAAAAGCATGAGGAAAGATTAAATATAGAATCAAAGATAATAAAAAAGGCTGCTCTGACAAGACTGGAAACTAATATGGATGAATAGGTCTTGGGCTCCTGTCATCTTTCCTCCTTGCTTCATTTCACAGCTCAGTGCACTACCTCTTCTCATTTCACTGGTGTGAGGTGGCCATTTAAGGGTCATTTTGAATAGTGTGCAGTTCCAGATATATACTACAATTAACAAAACACCTGCTCTAAACAACTGTGCTAATATGCTAGACACATCCTATGAGTATTCCATATAGCTCTCATGCTTTTAGCTGGCAGTATGTAGCCTGCTGATTGTAAATTTGACTTTGCTGGACAGTATATGGGACAATGAGTTGCTGTTTACCTTGAGAGCAATCTGCTTACAACTCCCAAAATCCCTATAGGTTTCTTGGACTCAAGTGTGCATTTTGGGTAGGGCCATCTTTAGCTTAGGAAGGAAACATTGGCAATTTGGTCAGTTGTAAAACATAATCTGTACTAATTGGCACACTACCATCATTCAACAAGCAGTATTTTGCACTGGGGGGAGATATTGCATCCTCGAGAATTCTGCTAAGTGAAAGACATCACGGTAACCAACAATGATATCAATAGTGAGAAATCACTGGCAAAATCATTACAGAAGGGCTGTTTCCTCATCTAGCTCACTGCTTTTTTATTCTCTATGAGATTTGATCCCGTTTGCACAAGCGTATAGGATGTACCTCGTAACTTCTCCAGTGCTGTTTTGTGTAGCTCTCCTGAAGCAAACGGAAAAGAATGGAAGCTATGGTTTTCCATGCATGAGATGTTAAAATTTGCACTTTTTTATTTCCTTTCTCATAATTTTGTATCTCATAGTGTCCACAGGTTTGGCCTACTCATGATTATCTGTTCTCTTACTTTTGGGTTTGCTTTCTATGTCATCTCTCTGAATTGAATCATTGATTTGGTGTTCCTTGTTACCAGAGATAAAATCTTCATTATCGCAAAATGAATACTATTCTACAATCTTAAAAATGTCATAGTTGGCTACATGTATAAACACATAAACACCAGACACCACTCCTGCTACTAATTCCTAAGGCTGCATTGCAAATACAGGCGAGTAAATATAGGCACAGCTGATGACACAGGATCACAGGGCTCTCTTAGGACTTCCTCCAGCCACCTGTTTCTTGACACAAAATATCTTCCCTTTACTTCTGAACACTCCAACAAAGGAAACAATTGGCTAATAGCTCTGCTTTTGGTACCTTCAAGATTCAGATATTTTGTTCTTACTGTTTTTTACTTGCCTCCCACCTCTCCAACCTGCTTTGCAATGAACCATCACTAATTCTTGATAATATACAGGACGTGGAAATGACAGCACATGGTTGGTGATTACTGGAGATACAAGATAATGAGATAATGACAGATCTGCTGATCTAGTTCGTGTCTGCACATTCACTTTCATTCATGTGACAGGGCGCTCACTCCAGCTTATACCAAGAAAAGGAAAGATGACGCACCCCAGATTTGCCAAAAATCAGAGCTTCATTTACTAGAGAGACAAAGGAAACTGAGAGTGCCTGTGTGGGAAGGTGGCCCCAAACACTTGCACTTCTTCCTATTGCTGCTCCCCTGCCCAGGGGATCGATGGTGCAAAGCAATGGAAGGCCTTGAAGGATCTTCTGCATTACTCTGGCACATGCTGAGCACCATGGCTGCATGCCCTGTAGGCATTCTGTCCCTGCATATTCTTCTCTTTGACTGCTAGACAGAGGGGTTTATCAAATATATTATCCTTAAAGCAGACTGCCATTTTTTCCCCTTTGAGGAATAACCAAACCCACTCAATTTCTGCACTGTAAAAAATATTCTTCCAAAACTTTGCATTTTGCTGATGGGACAGCTGATCTCTCCATCACAATCCTCTCCAAGAGCTTGGTTCTGTCTTCAGTCTGCTTATGCTTGCAGAACAGGTTTGACAAAAAATTACAGCCTCCATAGCTTGATGAAAAGTACAACAATCCCAAATGTTCAAAAGATATTGCCACTCTAAGTAAAAAAGTATAAAATTTTAATATGGGATTACATGCTGAACATGCAACACTCCTTCTTTATTAAAAAAATATAACACATACAACTAATGGTGGCAATAAAGGCAAGTTGTCTTCTATAACAACCAGGTTTAATTGTTCATTCTGACATGCTCCAGCACTCTATTAAACACAGATTACTCAGGACTGAATAAATGAATACAAAGTAAACCGGTCCATGGCTCTGCAGATATCACTGGAAATAATGAATTACATCATTTCATGAAAATGCATAAAGGGCCAGGGAAGGTCAAGAACTTGTTAAAATTTCACGTTGACCATTTCTACTCCAGTTTTCTGGAGTATAATATATACTGGAAATACCTTATTTCTTGCATGGGAGGTCATTCTATTTTATAGACTGGATTTTCTTTCCTAAACAAGAATTTTGTATAATCCAGCTACCAGGTTATTTTTTTTCAAATGTTTTAAAATTCTAGAGTCCTTTTTTTTTTTTGACACTTATAAAGTGATTTTTTGTTTTTGCTCCTTAGTGTAGTGATTGATTTTCCTAAGAACACACAGCAGGATATGTACATTCTCAAGCAAGGATGGGGGCATGGATTGTCTAGTATTTGCATTGTTTTTCTAATTTATTGTTCTTGCAGCACCTTGAGATTTCTAATGGAAGATCTTATTTTGTTAGATAGCATGCAGTGACAGTTACAGTGCCAGCAAGACACAAATAACCATTGCACTATTGCTTTTAGATGGTACATATAATAATCGGATTAAAAAATTATCAAGGATTTCTGGGTTGTACTTTAACAGATTTGGTATTTTATAAGAGAATGTCTAGCAAAACAAACCCACCAACAAAAAAGGATACAGTGCATGTTACTGCCTTATGTCCTAGTAAACCCTGCACAGCAATTAAGTGGGTAATGTTCTGTGAAAGCACACAGTATACAAATGATTCACATGAATGGTGTGCATTTTACTAAACCCATCAACCTTCTTGCTCAGTCCAAGGGACAAACTCACATTTCCTGTAGTAGCCCAAATCTGTGATGGAATAGATACAGTATCCTTTTCTCTTTGCTCACGTTTTGACATTTCTGGAAGCCTATATTAAATTCCCGGAAAGTGGAAAAGTAAAACTGCTGCTAATGGCACTAATGTCCCCCAAAGATATATCTGCCCTCTAATGCATTTAGGAAAGTATTGAGAACTCTAGAATATGCCATGTAAGGTTTTCATGAGGTTGGAAGCAGGTCTTTCAGATAACCATTTACAGATGTGTGTCAAATAAAATCAAGAGCTCAAATAGTTGCTTTGCCTGGGAATATGGCTGTAAATTATGATGCAGAAGGCTCTTTAAAACTGTATAATTAGGAGTTAATCCAAGGCCTCTTGAAACCACCAAAGCCCATAACTGGCAATAGAGACTCAATACCAAACCCCTACTTACCTGGAAAAATCTCTGTCCTTTTCTGTTTTATTTTTACCATTTATATTTCAGCAACATACCAAGGCCCTACACTCAAAGCCTACACTCCCTAACTCAGCTCCCAATGTACACCCTCAGTCGGTGCCAGACAACTGGACACAGATTAGTTTGACTCTGAAGCTTCGATTCATGAAATATTCTCTCAGCTTCTGTGGCTGAACACCCAGTAAGATTTGCCAGCATGAGGAGGGATGTTCACTCTGCCCTACAGCAGATCTCTTCCCCTAAGGAAACACAAGGCTGTACATTTTTGTAGCACAGATACCTCTTAGAAATACAGCCAGATACATTTCAGGGTCCATGGCTCTCCAGAATGGAGAAGGAGGCATTAAAGCCTAACAAACAGAGCATAAGTTCACTAAAGTTATGTCAAAACTTGTTTGGACAAAAGAGATGATCACACAGCCACAGCAGGTAATTCTCAGGTCTCTCAGGCCTCAATCACTTCCTACCTTTAGGGTTCAGCAGAAGGACTGGAGGAGGATTATACAGCACCTGTCTAAAAGAGGAGCTCATTGAAACTTTTGAAGCACCTGACTGGTGATGGACCATGTAATACACAGCTCTGTGTCCTGGTGACATTTCCAATGCTGTGACAGGGAAGATGAGTCAGATGTGAAGCTAAAATTCACTTATGGTAGGTTTCATGCCACTGGACTTGATAAAGACATCACAGACTTGTTTACTTTCCCTGCTAAAGCTTTTACAGTGCCTCCAGGGATGTCAGTGAGTATACAAAGCCTTACTTCAGGAGGTTATATCAGTGTTCTGGATGCAAATTTATAATTGTAATTGTTCATTTGAGTTGCCTCTTCTGCATCTGCCACTAGTCACTATAAGCACTCTAGTGACTAGTGGTAACTGCTGGATCTGCAGGCTATCCAAGGACCCTGACACTGCTCCAAACCCTTTCTATAATCCTCTGTTTTCCATGAAACTGTTTATGTCACCCTTAGTCAGTGAAACAAGAGGCAAGTCAAAATTGGATTAATTGTATGAACAAGAAGAAAGTTGTACAGTGGAAAAAATAATCTGCAAGTGATCAAAAGCATTCCTATAGTGTGGCATCCTTAATCTAAAGGACCCGAGTTATGTCTTCCTTTCCTCATACACTATATAATGTAATTTTTAAATCATTATAATCTCCCATTGTGTAATTTTAAAGTGATTAATTATTTTATCCTTACACAGTGGGCACACAAGCTCCAGTCACCAGCAGCACCATGTGTTCAGTTCATGCCACAAATCTTTAAATAATATTTTGGTCTGCACATAATGTCAGTGTTGTCTGTGGTGTCTTGTACAGACATTTGGCAGTCCTTGATTGAGGACAGGCATTCTGCTCATTAATTTTCTAGCTGTTTATCAGTCATACTGTCAGGTCCCCATTATTTCAACTGTATGACTACAATAATTAGTGTCTTTAGACCTCCTTAGCCTTGCTCCGGGCTATGTGCTGACGTCTACTGGGTTTAAAGTTTATTCCAAATGACTATATGTTTACTTGTCTCCCAGGTGTTGTAATTCTAATCCTTATGGGGGTTTTCTACTCACTTCAAACAAGCTTGCAAAAAATAACACGCTCAAAGGAGCAGAGCTTCCAACTGAGGAAGCTAATTAGGAATTATCTGACATTATTATATTTAGATTCAGTAGCTGAATGGCCTGGTAGCAGCAAAGCAAATCACAGGGTATCTGGAAGTATAGAATGTCAATTTGCTAAAGGTGTCTCACTGACACTCAGAATATATCTCTTAATTTTTCACAACGTCATAGCAGCATTCTCAAACTGAGTATGTGTGTACCACAAAAATTATTTTCCACCCCTGCAAAATACACACCAAGACACTGACAACAAACCACGATTACATCAGGTTGAACAGATAGTCACTATGAACTCCAATCTTATCTCTGTATGTTAATTATCAAGTTTAAAGTTGTCATAACCTGAACTCTGACTAAAAACTTCGGGCCGCATCCCTGCACAACACAGAGAACATGAGAGCAGGCTGAATTCCATCCATTGGAAGTTCCACATTTTGGGTATTTCCACGGTAGGATCTCCTCCGTGGGAACAGCAGGATCAGGAAACTGCGTGAGGCATCTCCCGCAGAGCTGCTCCAAACACCTCCTGCCCAAGCAGCACCTGCCCTCGCTCCAGGCTCTGCTTTCTCAGCTGCACCCCAGCGCTTCCCGCAGCCCCTGCCCGTGAGGTGCCCTGAGGTGTCCCGCTCTCCTCAGCTTCAGCCGGAGCCAGGGGTCCCAGCGCTCATCCCGCCCGCGGCGCTGTGCCCGGGAGCACAGAGCGCGGGCACCGGCAGCTCCCGGCACCGGGGCGCCTTCTGCTGAACGAAGGAGCTTTAAACCACCGGTGCGGGGATTCGGAGGAAAGCCCCACCAACACCCCAACATTCCAGCATCCCAACGGCATCTCAAGATTCCACCAACATCCCACACACATCCCACACACATCCCACCAACATCCCACCAACATCCCACACACATCCCACACACATCCCACCAACATCCCACACACATCCCACCAACATCCCACCAACATCCCACCAACATCCCACACACATCCCACACACATCCCACCAACATCCCACCAACATCCCACCATTCCCAGCGACATCCCAAGATAACGGCGGCCCCGNACATCCCACCAACATCCCACCAACATCCCACACACATCCCACACACATCCCACCAACATCCCACCAACATCCCAACATTCCCAGCGACATCCCAAGATCACGGCGGCCCCGCGCGCTCTGGGAAGGGCCCCCAGAGGGCCCCTCACGCGGGCGGCAGCGCGCGACCGGCCCGCGCGAGCTGGGGCCTTGCTCAGTGTCCAGAGCCCATTGTCCAGAGCCCATTGTCCAGAGCCCGGTGTCCAGAGCCCGGTGTCCAGAGCCCATTGTCCAGAGCCAGGTGTCCAGAGCCCGGTGTCCAGAGCCCATTGTCCAGAGCCCGGTGTCCACAGCCCGGTGTCCACAGCCCATTGTCCAGAGCCCGGTGTCCAGAGCCCGGTGTCCGGTGCTCAGCGCCCAGAGCCCGGTGTCCGGTGCTCAGTGTCGGGTGCCCAGCATCCGGCGCTCAGTGTCCGGGGGAGCGGCCGCAGCCAGCGGGAAGCTGAGGAAGAAGGAGGCACCTTGGAGTCGCCAGCTGGCACAAGCCGCCGGCTGAACCCAGCCCATGGTGCCGCCCTTCCAGCAGGGCTGCGCGCTGGTGCGCAGGGAGGCCAACGCTGCGGTACGTCTGCCTGTTCTGCAAGGAGCGAAAGCTTGGAATTTTTCCAGGCATAGCTTTTCCAGTGACAGTGAGAGGTAGTGAGAGTAGTGGGAAGGCAGGCGCTTCACCCCTGGCCTGACACGGGAGCAACCCCGTGCCTTTCTCTCCTTATCAGCAATTCTCAGAAATGTTCACAAGGATCCCCTGGGCTGGGGCTGCACAGGCTCCCCTGGACAGCTTGTTCCACGGTACATTTGGTATTTTTCCTTTGGAATGATTTTTAGGCCTCGCCAGTTCTGAGATAAACTTGGCTGATCCACTGCTGAGCAGAAGATGATACTAATGACCTAAAGTATGTTTGCTTTCCTAGCTAGTGTTTGTTTTAAATGATCTATTATAAACACACACATACACACACAAAAAAATTTACAAAAATCAACCACCTGAAATGAAAAGTCATAGATTTGATTAAAAACATAGGCAGGAGTGAACTAATATTCTTTTGTAGAAGAGGTGGAGTACAAAACAGCAGTGGGAGGCTGAATCTCATAAAAGCTCCTATCCAGCTCTAGACTAGCACTTGAAATGTTTCCAGAACCTGCCTGAGTGTGTGCTGTGGGTGTTTTCCATTGTCAGTGAGGCATAAACCAGAAAAACATTGATATGAAGTGGATTAGTATGGTAAATATGGCTAATGCACTGTTCAGTTTAATTTTCCTTTATAATCAAAAGGCAAAAAGCAGCCATAAAAAATAATAAAAAAAAATTAAAAAAACCCCCCCCAACCTAAAAACAACCACAAAACCAAACCAGTACTAGAAACACCAGCCTTGCGGAGTTTAGAATCCTTGACATGTCACTTGACTGTCCATTGCAAGACAGAAAATACTTTTGAAAACTAACTTAACTGGCTTGTTAACAAGAAGAAAACACTGAGGAAGAGTCCTTTCCTCAATCTCTTCACTTGCAGTTTCTGACTGGTTCCCTTTGAGTCCCAAACAAAATAATTTCTGTATAAACAAGTGCCAAAAAATGTATTTGATTTAGGTTTTCAACTGAACGTCAGAATTTATTTGTGTAAATGTATAGTAATAAAAAAGCAAAGAGGATGAATTTCATATAATATCAAAGCAGATTAATGAGCATTTTCAGTGTGTCATTCTAAATATGGCACATGAGGAGGCAGGATAGCAAAAAAAGATGAGTGTCTTATTAGATTCTGGCTGGAAAATTAACACCTCAAACCTCTTTATGAACCTACACTCTATAGACAATAAATTTGGTGATTAAAATTATCTCTGATTTTGTTTATCCTCAAATACAATAACTCCACTTATTTACATATAGATTCATTTTGCAACCTAATTATGCTTATCTAAATTCTACCAAATAAGTGCACCAGTTGATTGCATGTGTTTTAACCCTAGTTAACAAGGCTTTGTCTAATTGCATACTTGGATTATTTGCATAAAGCATTGAAATCTGAACGACGTTCTCCCCCAGGTAATCATTTTGTACACAAAACTTTTCACAGCACTGGTATTACTTTGTTCTTGAGAAAACAATTTAAAAAAGCTTTATTATCTGCAGAAAAAATAAAATGTATTGGAAATACATAAAAAGATTTGTAAGATTAGCTGTAATTGATCAGAAGTTGAACATAATGTGCAATATCAATCCAGCTTTTTTTCACAATAGTTCAATAATGCTTCATGAAATTAGCAGGACTATGGAAGGGATAAAATTCTATGCGGGACATGAGAGATTTTAATGCTGCAATACTAAGCAGAGCAGTGAAACTGTGTGAAAGCAGACATTATAATGTCTATTATCTATGTAAGAAACTATTCAAAGAAAGCTTCATAGTTAGTCCCTTTGCACAAAAGTAATGCCAGTATTCGTGTTTTACTGTTTAACACACTGACATGGCAGGCAAAGATTTACCAGGAAAAAGGACAGTAAAATAAGTAATGTTTTAATGGTCATGAGAACACAGCAGTCCTGCTTTACCCAGAGGATGTCACCCTGTCCTACAGCCTGATTTTATTTTATTTCTGCTGAAATTAAAAGCAAAGCTGCCATTAATATTGATATTATAGGGCAGTGGACTAGTGAACATAATAGCCAGTGTTCTACACAAGTACTTAAAAAGTGTGGTTTCAAATGGAAACTATTTCTTCATATTCCTCCTTGCTCTTGAAATACAGCAGCGAACCCAGGTGAAAACAGCCTTAATTCTGTGAGAGTAAGGCAAGAAGTAAAAATACTTGGCAACAAAAAATACAGGAAAAACCAGAGCTTTCAGCCCCACAAATTGTTAATGTGATTTGAGTAAAATAGATTCCAGAGCTGTGCTGAGCCTGTGAAAAACTATGCTTTGCAAAATCAAACTAAACCAACAGTGAACTAGAGAAAACAATTTTAGGGTTTATACGGTAATGGTTTTGCTTTACATAGCACTGGAGGGAAAAACATCTGGAATTCTGTGTCATGTATTATGATGGGTTTTACAGTGTGGAAGCACACAGAACAACCAGGAGAAACTACAAGGCAGGCAACAAAAATGGTACAAACAAAAGAAAATGAGATATGTGAGCTGACACGCAGGGAACTAAACTAATATATGGCTGGGAGAAGAGGAGCCTCAGGGGGGATATGATCAAAGTCTATAAATACCTTCTACAGTCTATAAACACTTTCAAGGTAACCATAAAAATAAAGGATAGAATTATAAAGCCTTAGAAGGTGGCAAGACAAGGATCAATGAAGTAAAGCTAGAGAGGGAAGAAGACCAATGTAAAGGTAGAATGTTGGGAAATAGATGAACCCCAAATAGGCCTGGCAATTAGAAGCTGTCCCTACTCATACTCCAGAGCAGGATTTAAGTCATTGCCATTAATATTTTATAACAAATGCACCTCTGAATTTCGGGATGACTGAAAATAGAGTGGGGTTTTTGGAACCACTGTCTAGACAAAGAATTAAAATCACAGGTTTATTTTTAAAAGTGATGATATGTTGCTTTTAAACACATAAATCCATTATAGAGTGCATGAAGTAACTTAACAGATGCACACCTGAAAGTTATCTTTAAGGCCCTTTCAAGATGAGCAGCACAGTATTTACCTTCCTGCACAAATGTGTCTGAGGGGCAGCATCATTCTTACCTCTTCTTGTTTGTACTTTTGAGCTCTGCAAGACAGCCTGTATCCATATTTTGTAAAGACAAATGTTAGAAAGAATTTGAGAGAATTCCTGATCCTGTTAAAGTCTGTAGCAAAACTTTGACTGCAATAGGTCCAGGATTTCACCCAACTGTGTTTCTCTGTATTAATTTCATTGTAATATTTGCCTCTTCAGGACATGAGGTGGTAGAGGCCTGGAGGAAAGCTTCTGCATTTTCTTATGGTGGCAAGGGATGAGATGTCTGGCTCTATCCTCAGCAAGAGTAAGTGAAATACAGACAAGAAGCTTCTTCCCCTATCTTTCCACAAGTCTATGATAGTAAAATACATATACTTTATATATAATTAAGATCCTCCCACTTTTGATTTGCTGAGTTAATTTACTGGTATTTTTCAGTAGCTGGCACTTTTCAGTTCTTCTTTCATGGGTTGAGACTCAGGAATATGTGCAAAACCATGTTTGCACTAGGTTGTGCTGGACTGCACAGTTTGAGAGTGATGTATGTTGATTCCTGACTAGTGCCTAGAGCCTACATCAGTTCACAGGTGAAAGCTGCTCATTATCTCAACAAAAAGCAAACAATGGAGAAGTATTAAAATAATAACTGGTGGGGTTACTGAACATGTGCATTTCCCAGTGACTTCAATCAGAGATATCGGTGCACTTGCACTGTTAAAATACTAAAGTTAAACATGGCATGTCTCAAGTTGGTGAGACAAATTAATGCATTATTTTCAGCGAGTTGATCTTAGTCTACCTTCCAAGTTCACCAAACCAGTCTCTGGCAGAAGTATAAACTCTCTAACTCCCAAGCACTGCAGACTCACCTGCCTTCTCCTGATGTGCAAACGACAGCTGCAAAATTGCTGTTACTTGAAAGTGAGTTGGAAGGAGATTTGAAAAACAGAATTAGCAATCTCCAGTGTTATAAATAGTAGAAGTTAGAATAAGATTAAATGGGAAAGAAAAATAGGAAAGGAAGAAACATAGAGATGAGATCTGGTAAAAGATATAATTCATTGAGCAACAAAGTTTTTTTAAATTCTGTGCTGTGATAATAAGAGTGGTTCTGCTTTGACTAAATATTTTTGTCCTTTTCTCAAATTACATATCAAAATGCAAATATTTATTTGTTCAGCAATCTTGCAACCTTCAGTATTTTCAAAACATTCCCTTTTGAAACAAAAAGTTAATTATAACACTTTGTGATTCTGACTGGAAAACTTTTGCTTAGCTAGTCAAACATTGGAAACTGCTTGGTATCTGCAACTCCTTCCTAGTCAAAATAAAAGAAGGGCTGTATTGATCATGACTGATCAAGGTCATCTAGTGATCATCTACTCTCAGATTTTGCATCTAGTAATCATCAGTCACAGAGGATTCCAGGGGAGAACACATTGTCAGAATGCATTCAAAGCCATTATGTTTTGCTGGTAAAGTACTAACATAGTAATTGGTACAGTAAATTATGACAGTTTGTATTTAGCGGTGAATTAGGAAAAAACTGTCTCTTCTGAGAGAGGTTCTGCCCATGCCTCAGACTTGGGACTGGTGGAAGTCACCTATTCCAGATTACTTTTTTTAGGCTTCTTTGTGATCAGACCGAAAGGATGTAATTCAGAAGCCAAAGACTGTAATCCCAAATACAAACATAATCAGAGGAGAATTGCTTAACCCAATCCTGCCTCTGTTTTGGATGTGTTCTTAACTGTAGGGAACTCTTAAACTGTCAGGACTAGAGTCTTAAGCTGTGAATTTTTAGAACATTCCATTCTTAAAAGCACAACAAAAAGGAAGGGTCATACTGGTCAAGGTAACAGTTTGAAGTTTAATGCATTCTCCAAGCATATGCCAATATTGACATTTTATGAAGACTTAGCAACAAGTAAAATAAAATAGATCCATGCTAAAGAATGACAGGAACATCAGACTTCCACGTGCAGGTGCTGGTGACTTAGTGAAACTTATAAAAAACACATGTTAAAAACCACTCAATTAGCAAAGTGTAACCCGTAAAAGGGATATGTTTATGGGAAAAACTTAGCCCATTTTAGATGTAGTTGTGTACTAAGGCCATAAGTTCACACAATTTATTTCATGAGGGTATTCTGTATCTGGATGTTTTTCTGCTTGGGTTTTTGTCAAAAAAATAGTGGCTCCATTGGACAACAATTGGAAAAGCACAGCAGTAACAATATAATTGTGACTTCTTTAAATTGAGAGATCAAATGAAGCAGTATTGTTGTATCAAACCATATATTTTTGAAAGATTCAGCTGTAAAATTATTAAGTCCATCTTGTATGAAAGGTTCATGAATCTGGGTAAGATGTAACCTTGTAATGAAATCAGAAACTGGAATCAGTTGTCATGGTTTCCAGTGTTATAGCAACATTTCCATAGAGCTGCAGAGAAAAAAACATTGAATATAGAAATTTAAATTACTTTCTTAAACAGTGACACTTCTAAAAAGGATGCATTAGGTATAACCCTGGGGAAATTTCCTGATAAAAATTATTTCTGCCATACCATTCAATGATTCATGTTTTAATGTGAATGTTTATATATTGTTTACATTAGTAAGTTAAAAAAAAAACCTATCGATATTATAAGTCATAATTGTAAGAAAATTTTTGGTTTTTGTAAACATGGCCATATATGTCTTCTTAAAAAACAAACTAATGACATTGTGTACACCTTTTTGAGCAATGAAATATTATTATTTTTTTTTACTGCTTCTTTTCAGATTTTTTTCTTAGAAGGTTGAAGATAAACAAGCTGACAGTCACATCAGCTTTGCTGAGCCAGGCTCTCTGCTTGATCTGGGATTAGTATTTTAAGGAAACATTTTTGCTTTTATCAGTTTTGAGGTGTCTTCCACTTTTATCTAAATTAGTTAATACCAAGCTAGGTAACTAATACCACCTCAAAATTATATAAAGCACCCTATCAGAGAGACATGAAAAACTCACATCTTCAGAAGTATATGTTAAGGTCTCCTGTCCAAGTCCACAGCTCTTAGGGAAGTAAATATTTACATCCATTAGACCTAAAGAGCCCTTCTGCAATAAAATAAAGAAAAACCATTGTGCAATATTTTGAAGCATTTCAATAACCTTTTCTCTCAAGGTGGTTGGATCACTTCAGAATTTCTCTGTAGATCCTTTCCATTCCACTTTTCTCTGTTTTATAGCTATGATTAGAATATTATTAGAAGTATTGAGAATGACTATGAAATTTCCTTATATTTACAAGTAAGTAGATACTTCCAAAGATGCAGAATTTATACAATCCCAGTACAGACCAACACTTAATAAAAATAAGTCCATTTATATGCTCAGTGTTCCTTCATGAGGTTGATAAATTAGAATATGCTGAAAGCTATGCAAGGCTTCTATACTTAGGAAAGAATGTGGTCTGGCTTGTAATTGTTCTTTGCACTTCTGTAATCAGTACCAGGAATAAAACACAGCACTGAGAGGGAAACGTAATTGCCTTGAACATGTTATGACTCTTTTGCCCTCACTGTAGGGAAGCACAAGTCCAGAAGAAAAGTACTGATCTAATATCTCTTATTAATCCCAGAGGATAATTTAGTTCAAAACAAATCTAAGCTTGTGACATGAAAGAGAAATTATGCAGAAAATAAGAGAATGGCTTTAAATTAAAATGCCAAACTTGTGGTATAACTCCCAAAAAAACAAAACACAAAGTAAAACCCCCAAGATGTACCTAAATAAGGGACAAATTTGAAAATTGGTGTGCAGGAACAAAATTTTTTACAGATCATTTTGGGAGGTTATTCTCTGTCCTACCTAAACCCCTTATTTTGTGGAAAGCTCAGGAACAGACAGCTGTGAAAATCAATAATCTGGAAATCTTGGCACACCAGGGGCTAGGGAGACTTACCTGTCTGCAGAACTATACAGCTCGTGCAGAGTTGGTCTGGGTTTCCTAAGAGTTGAAATCTTGCACCTCTCAAGCCCACAACTGGTGTATTAAGAATCCATCAGGAATAAGCAGTGGCTAAGGTCACCTATAGGCCACTGGAATCTGAAAGTACAGGGAGCCTCACAACTCATACAGGAAAATATCTGGGAACATGGATAAGCATCCCCAAGACTCCATGAGAGAGAAAAAAAAAATCTTAGTTTTTGACTTAGATCTGATTTTTCCAGCACAATTATTGTTGTTAACCAGCTCCTGAGATTCATTTGTGTGATGCAAATCCTGGCAGCAAAGCAGATCATAGATCTTTGATGTAGCTCTGAGTAAGCTGAAATATCTTGAATTATACAATATCATGCAAAGACACTGTTTTGGGTTGCTGAAGCAATTGAGACATACCAGCTTGGCACTGTGTGTAATCTTAGTATTTTAGTGAGTGAGGGTTTGTTGATTTTTTGGGTTTTTTTTGCTTTTCAAGCCTGGGTTATCTTGAAGCTGGACTTTCTCTCCACAATGAAAATGAATATTTTAAGAACTTGTTCCTCAACCTGTTTGATTTCAAATGTGGAGCTAAATCTATTGAATGAAGCTACTGTAGTGTTTCTCATGGTTCAGTACCTAGCATCTAATGAAGTCACACAAGGCCCACTCTCAGATTCCAGAAGAGCTGAAATTGCAAAGCCTAGATTTTGCTTTATTGTCAAACTTTTACAATCCCTGCAATATTTGTAAGCTGAGATACGTTGTGGTTTTTTCCACCTAACTGTGAAATCCCAGAGCCTTTTTGCTCATATTACTGTTACAGTAGCTAAATGTGTTTTCTTCTAGTAAAGAAAAGTGGGACATGCGCTTATAATTTTAATACTTACTTGGATTGGCACCTCCTTCTCCCAGGAAAAAGAGACAAGATCTCTCTTAGTGCAAAACAAACACAGTGTCAGCATCTGCATTTGAGTTTCCTGAGGAAAAGTATTTCTGACTGTCAGATTTAACATTATATCTGGTTACTGCAGAGGGGTGTGTCTAAGGATACTTTCCATAATTTCTCAAGTGTGTGTCCCAGCAAGATCTCTGAATATGTTTTTTACTAAGTTACATACTTTCACAAAGATTTATATTGGGGCTACTGGATTGTGAAAAGTGTCTTTTTGGTTTTTACCTTTGATGTGCTGATTTGCCAGATACAAGGTACAGCTGGTGAAGTTTTCAGTTAAATAGGTAACTAACTAAAGTACAGGTTGATGTAGACTGAGTGAAAGGTGATTCTCAAATTCATTAGGTAGGGTTATCTAAAACCCAATCTTTTAATTTTTGAAACATGTAGAGCTTTTCTATTTCAAAATGGATGAAAATTTACAAATAAAAAACCCTCCAAAACTAAAATAGTGAGTTGTAAATTTTCCAGCATATAGTTATTTTTAAATTAAAAAAATCAAAATCTTCTGAACATAAGACAAATTTTTTTTGTGTCAGAAAGTCATAAGGCCTTATTGGAAATGTAATTTAAAAAAAATTATATTTTTGGCAGAAGGTGTTTGGCTTTTTCTTCATCCTGATTCAGCCTAAGACTTTTTGTTAATATTAGTATAAGACTGTTGTCAAAATCTTTCTCCAGGTCAATTGTGTCACTCTTACTACCGAATGAATTTGGTTTATATTTACTTTACTATTGGACCTTCAAAGTTTTATCTGCAGTGAGTGTTTAAAATTTTAAACATGACATCAATATAAATGAGAAAAATTCCAGGACTCAAAATGCAAGCATGATTAATATGTTTTTCAGAACTACCCATGTATTAATATGGGGGAAAATATGTTTTACGTGATGTCAGCAGCTCTGGAAGTCGAGGGTCTATTTCATAGGAGCAAAACACGGCTGCCCTAGACAGAAGGAATATGTTACTGCATTTCTATGGCTCTGAGTTGCTTCCCTAATTTCTGCTGTGAGTTTTGCTTATTCAGATGATTTCTTGAACTTTTCATAATTAGATTAGTAGCAGGGAAAAGGATCCTTATTTTGATGCACTTGCTATTACCAACATTGCAATTACCAAGAGAGATTTTCTGCCTTTTAAGTTTTCTCATTAGTTTTTGGGGCGGGGGAGCATAGTACAACCAACCCTTCTCCCATTTCTGACAGTAAAGCTGGGTTTTTTTCCTTTTTGTGGTTTGTCATCCAAGGAGCACATTGCTCCTCTTGATTGTATGTGCTGCCATCATTCATTCCTTCCACAAGACGTGCACATACTGGGTAAGTTAATGGAATGGCATCAATATGGAAGAAATGCAGGAAGATTTAATGGAATTGTATTGCAGCTAACCGTACACTTATCATGCTAGTCAGTTTTGTTTCTCTAAAACAGTTTCCTACACGGATGGTAATAGAAATTGTATACAATAACAAGTTTTACATTTACCAATTAGGGTTCACATGTTAAGATTTGAGAAGGTACCAAGGCTTTAGCAATATTATCTTTTGCAAACAGAAGTCATTAATGTCTTGGCAAAAGAATTTTCTCTGTCTGTGTGTGCATGCATGTGTATTTATGGATAAACATTTACTATGAATAAAATATAAAGTGAAACCCCAACTGTAAAAAAAATGAATTGTGTCATTTAGAATATTGAAGGACTAAGAGAATAAGAAAAACCCACAAAATGCAGAGACACTAACTGTGTTCTATGCATAATTTCAGCTGTGGCATATAAACAACAAGAATTACTAAAATTCAGTGAAATGCCAGCTGCTTATTTGCAGCAAATAGAATACAGAAATATATGCATTTGACTCCTCCTCTGAAAACATCCTTTTTAGTCCATCAGCCTTTGTAAGAGCTTTTATTAGGTAGTTATATATAATCCTAATAATATTTCACCTTTCCTTTCTTCTCTGTTCAGTCCCATCTCATTACTTTCTCATTATGTGTTACTGAACGTTTGTTTGTAAGGTCATTGTAAGGAAGTGCCATGTCTCTTCTGCCTATTTTTGGATGTAAGTTATTAGAAATTGAAAGTGGTAAAAGCTATTAGCTACGAAAATTTTTCTAACTGCCCCTTAAAGGAGAAGAAATGTCTGAATTCTTCAATCTGAAATAAAATTATTTGAAACTGTGAAAAGCAGACCTGGATTTTTAAAAGCTTTCCAATGGAAAGATTGGATCAACTAGATCAGAGTCTGGTTAGGGCTATCTGAAAGCTAAGTTTGCCTTGTGTGTTGTGCTAAACACTGATTCTGTGTGAATTTGGAATCAGAAATGCAGGCCTCGAGAGACCTTGAGACCATCTTGTTTGTTCTCCCACACTTAGGCAGGATCAAGCACTTCAACCACTGGAGACAAAAGGAAGGATAGAGTTTCCTTAGATATTGTATGGTGCAATACTTTATGCACACTTTTTCCTTTTAGTATTGGAGAAGGGTGCTCATGATTTAATATTTAATTTGATTTCCTGACTGATTCCCCAATGTTCACAAACAATTGCATGCCATTATAATAGCTTCATATATACTGAAATACTTCTGATCATTTCTTTTTCCTTGGTTAAGCAAACTCACTTTCACTCAAACTCAATGGGACATATTTCTTGACCCCTTGCAATCTGCTTATACCTTTCTTTAACTGAAATCTCATACTGAGCCTCTCTACTTAATAACTCCTATTGAAACCAGCCTGGAACATTGTTTTCTCAAAGAATATCTAGAATTAATTCCAGTTGATGTAGTTCTTTAAGAAATACCAATGTTTACAATAGCTTCTCTATGACATGAATCTATTGTATATCACATTAGAGACTGTGTATAATATTTCATCCTTACTTTGCAACAAGCTCTAAAAACCTTGCTCCTCCGTAAGCTGAGGAAGTAAGGGTGTAGGGGAAGTTAGGCTATGCCAAAAGTCTCACTATTCCCTCAGTTGTTCTCTCCATATGCTTTTATAATTTGATCTCCATCACAGTGTTTTAGGAAAATAAAAACAAAAAACAGCACTTTTAATATTATCAAGAAGGTTCCTGTCACTTTTCGTGTATGATCTGCCTTCTGAATCCAGAACAATACACAAATTCTGCTGTAAAAATTCTACTTTTGGGTAAGAACCCTGTAAGATATCATCGGACTCTGCTTTCACTTCAGATCCAAAATGCTCAGTGCAATTCTATGGATACAACTGAGAGGAGAATTCAGGCCCCTAAACTTCTTAATTCAAACCCCAAGCAGTCATTGTCCAAAAGTAAAAGTGAATAATAGTAACCAGTGATCTTTTGTTCTTTTTAATTTGGCAGTGTAGTTTTATACCAAAACTGGTTACAGCTTGTCATGTCTCCTATTAAGTAAAATATCTCTCCGGCTGATTATTTCTAGAGTGGAAGAGAGGAGTGCCACACTCGTACCAGTTGTGTACTTCCAGATATCTCTATTTGACTTCCAGTCTTAAAATGAGGTTGAAAGGAACAACCTAGGCTGAACAATTCTGTGACTGTCTAATCCTTTCAGCCCTTTCTAAAGGATTTTACATTTGCAAGATAAAAAAATAACATAGAATTACAGAATTCTGGCAACAGGACTCCTGATGGACAAATCATAAAATTGGACTGGCCATTGCATTTTGCTCGGAAAGAAACAATTGAGTTACTTCAGATATTTCTTCAAGTCTTTATTAGGTTCTTTATTACGGCTGATTACAGTTGATTCCCACAACAACTTGATAGACGTAGTTTCATCAGAGTAAAACCAGTACTTTTTCCCTGGGAAAGTTAATTTAAAATGTGTTTTCTAACATGGATTTTATTTTTGCCAGACTTTCTAGCTTTTTTGTTTTGTTTGCTTTTAAAAAAATTTTTTTAATTTATTTTTTGTTCTGTGGTTCATGGTCTAGCTAGCACTTGTAGCATTTTATTATTGATTTTTATTCAGTAGCATTTCAGATTGTAGCATTACTGTAGAATCCTTTCTCATACCATTCAGTTGCAATCTCCATTCCTGTATTTCCTCAATATCTAAAGTGAAAAATTCCTTCAAAGCCATTATCATCTGTCTAGAAACATTGCAAGAAATNGTAAGCTGAGGAAGTAAGGGTGTAGGGGAAGTTAGGCTATGCCAAAAGTCTCACTATTCCCTCAGTTGTTCTCTCCATATGCTTTTATAATTTGATCTCCATCACAGTGTTTTAGGAAAATAAAAACAAAAAACAGCACTTTTAATATTATCAAGAAGGTTCCTGTCACTTTTCGTGTATGATCTGCCTTCTGAATCCAGAACAATACACAAATTCTGCTGTAAAAATTCTACTTTTGGGTAAGAACCCTGTAAGATATCATCAGACTCTGCTTTCACTTCAGAT
>VZTR01033210.1:46279-62557 GCA_013400775.1 Chaetops frenatus | reverse complement strand
ATACTAATTTTGAAAAATAAAGTACAGTCTTTGCCCTGGCACAAGACAGACTGGAATAGTGATCCAGGTGGAACAAGCCCAGGCAGTCATTTCATTTCAACTGCAAGCAAAAAAAAAATCTTTAAAAGCCACTGTAGGAAAATGTCAGAGATCCTTCAGACCAGGCATCACTCAGGAACATGAGCCTTTCGCTGTGAATTATAAGTTCTCATAAACTACTCACAGAAAGATAGAAGGAAAACTTTAGTGAAATGAGCAAAGTTCAAAGGAGGAGGAAATGTGTCTCTCCCATTGCCTAAATCCACTGTCCAGTGTCTCATGGGAAATATCCTTGAAATTACTTTTATTCTTGTAAGAAGTCTTGATCCATTAAAATCACAAAGGAAAATATTCCTCCCTTTAAATCAAGCCAATTTTCTTTCACAATTCCTCACAAATGACCCAAACAGTTCAGCATCTAAGGAGGCTAACCTGATGCTGTCGCTCAGATCAGCTAAGCCACTAGCTGGACCAGGCAAAAAGGGAAAAAGCACCATGTGAGGAGGGCTGGTGTGTTTTGTTTGCCTTTGTAACAGCTGCACCTATATGTACCATTAAGTACATATATAATATATATGCTCTGTCTTTTAAGGACAAAACAGAGGGCACAGGCAGATGCAACCACAAGGCATGGAAAATTTACGGCTGAGCTGCTCAGAGTGTACAGCAATCTGAGTCCTCTGGTACAGAACTAGAGCTGTCTGCCTTCTTAAAACCAAGGAGAATACATTCTTATCATGTGGTTAATGCAAGAATCTGAATCAAAAGTGGAAAGGATATCAAATCCTATCTAAAATCTAGAGTTTCCTCATGAAATAAAACAGCAACTTCTTAAAAAAAAAGGCTAATAACAAGCTAGAGGGAAAATACCACCTCTTCCTGAAGTCAGCAATAGTCCTGGCAGAGGCACATAGGCATGGTGGAAGTTAAAAAGGGTTCCCAAAAACATATTGCCGTTTAGCAGAATTCCTGTGGTTTTTGTGCTTGTGAGAAGTAGTAATGCAGATCCTTTCCTGAGCAAGCAGCTTGGGATCCCAGCTTACTCCTGGCAGAGAGAAAATAGGTTGAAAAAATAGAGAAAAAATCCTCTGAAGGATGTCAGTGGTGACAGGTCTGATTAGTCACCCACCTTGGCAAGTGGTAACACATCTTCACCATACACCAGCTATTTCCCATGTACAGAGCTTTCTGTGGATGACAGATTTCCACTGCTTATTTTGCCTTATGATTACCAACCCAGAGAATCTTCTTGTAATTCAATACAGACTTCCTTTTTATTCTCTGGTCATTCTGCACTGGAATTACTGAGTGCACTGGGATTCTGCACTGGCCAGTCCTTCTCATTAACTGTTATAAGCTAGCACTTCCAGTGTTGCAGACCTTGTGCAGTCCTGTAAAACTTGACCTAGGCCATAATGAGAGATCTTTGTAGATGTAGCTGAAGAATGAATAGATTATGCTTGCAGCACGCTGCCTACAATCCTATTTCGTTTGGGGTCCTGGTGACCTGCTTTCTACTCCAAGTTTTCTCTTGCACAGCTGATTATACTTTCTCCTCCCACCCCTATGCTGTTCTGGCTCACACTGTGATCCCCAAAACATCTCTCCTGCTTACCTTTTTTTTTTTTTCCACCATCACATTCAAATGATATGTATTTTAAATACCACTGATTCATGGAGGTGTTTGTAGACGCTGTCTGAAAGGACACGGACAAAACACATTAGAAAGGCCAAAGGAGAGGCTTAGCACCTCAGATCTGGCTTTTCCTATGCAAAATGCACATTTTCCCTAACCCAGTTCAGTCATATGCTTCTAGTAAATCTCCTCTTCTTTACAGCATAAGGGTGGGAAAGCAGTGAGAGTCAGCAGAGCATCCTCTCAGCGCAGAGATGTGGCTACACCCTGTGAAGGACAAGCAAAGAGACACAGAAAAGAAGAAGTGGGCTGCAGTTTGGCCAGAAAAATCTCCAAGCAAGTTGTTTTGAATGGCCAAAGTACTAGAAGCAAAAATATGATATGCAGACATGTGATTTCAGGGAGAAGAATAAATAATATTAAATGAAGATCTGAAAAAAGCCTTTGTATTAGTTCAATATGGTTTTTCTGAGCACTTTTGAGACTAAGAATCTTACATTTCTGACTGGGACCTTTTTTTACTGCAGAAACTTCTGCAACCTTTCTCAAAAGTCAGAATGGAAGCTTAGCTCACTTTTGCGGTCTATGTTTTGGGGAGGAGAGAAAGAGTCTCTGTCATGAAAAGCATTAATAGATTATGAGAAATTGAACAGTAAGAACAATTCATAGTAATGTAGTAAAGCACATAGAGAGGGATGTCTCTGTAATTGTCAGGTTTTAATATTTTTGATCTGTTTTGCTACAGAGACCAAACAAAAAAGAAATATATTATTTTCCCCCTCCCAAAAAGGCTTCAAAAATAGTTCATTTCAAGTACCCATAGCAAAGACAAACCATACCCAGAAAGAAGAATTAAAATGAGTATGTGTTTCCTAAAGCACTGAAGACAGCACAATGGGAGAAAGACTATTAAATAATTGGGGGATTTCCTGTGGGTCAATAGCAAATTCATCCTACCACATGGAGCAACCAAAATCAGGAAGTTCTTTCAAGACACCTGGCCTCTCTACCTGACAGGAAAAATGTTAGGGACATCACAGAGAGAGATTATACCTAGATAAAAAATGACAAAATTGTTTGACCCCTCATTATTTACTTTACAAATGTCACTATTACCTTCATCATCTTTGTCTGAAACCAAAGTCCTTTGGGGCTTTTTTCAGTCTTGTACCCTTGAATTTCCTCTGTTCCTTTCTGGTGTTGAAAAACAAATGAAACATGAAACCAAAATTGGTAATATAATTCTGAGAAGCAGCTTCCACATACCTATACAATTTTCAGCCTACTGTTCACTTGATGCGAAGGTCTGAGTACTGATTGAAATGATGACAGATCTCACTGTTTCCACTGCATTCTTTCTTTGCACTACACCCAAACCAAACCTGAAGGAAAGATGCCTCTTTTACAGGTGATTGTTTTGGAGGAAAGAGAAGCAGACCCCTTTCTTGTACATTGAATATGGATATGTCATAATACCATTGTTGCTGACTAGATGAAGACTATTCCCTGCTTTATTGCAGTAGCAAATATCCATGAGCTATGAAAATCCATGCACCATCCAGACTGTGAAAGAGTCATAGTACAGAGAGAAACTGATACAAAAATTTAAATGCCAAGTTTGCATCCAGAACAATTCTGACACATGCCAAGCTGGCAGAACACAGAGACAATTCTTTCTAATATCAGCTCAAATTACATAGCCATAATATAACAAACTGAGGAAAAGAACATATTGCAGTAAAAAATTAACTGGCTGGCACCACCCAGCTGTGACACAAAACCATCTTTCTCGAATCAAATTAAAACTTGCTACTTGGGCAACCTGCAGCATACAATAGATGTGTAAGTGAAGGGCAAAGTGACTCTTTATTTTATTATACATCCTAAAACTCTGCTAAGAGAAGCCTTAAAAATTTTCCTGCACTGAAACACCTGGAGTATCATAACACATTTGTTAAAGTACCCAGGAATAAGCTTATTCCTGGGTACCCAGGAGCAAAAAGTTTTCAATCCCATTCTGAGACATCTTACAATTCTGACAAATCCTGTGACAGTGAGTTCCACAACAGAAGTATGAATTCTAATAATTCCTTAGACATAGGTGGCTTTCAATTAATTGTCACAGAAAAAAAGTAGATGAAATATAAGAAATATAGAATTTGATTACTTATCACTAACCTTAATAATGCTAAGAAAAGGCAAAATAAAAAGTGCTTATAGTTGTTAGAAACCCACTGCATATTTCCATGTGCAATTCAGTAGAATTTCCTCACATTTCTGAAAGTCAGTCTGTCGTCCTGGGAATGCTCGCTCTGTTAAGCAATAAAGCTGTGTGAAGGAGCTCCAAGGAAAATCACAACTTCTTCCTCAACAAAAATTTCTCCCTGTAGCTGCAAGTACTCACAAATATTGGTACCCCAACACAGAACAGCCACAGCATCTACATGGTGTCATCAGTGCTGTCTGAAAGCAGAACAGTTAACTGTCTTGTGGCACTAATGCTGGAGAAGTTTCTTACAGTGGGACCTTATGGTATGTCAGGAGTACATTTGCATGTAATTGTCCTTGCTGTTGTTAAGATAAAGCCCAAAATACTGGATAAATGCAGCAAAGATGTGGAGAAGGGGAGGAGGAATCTTCAGTAGAGCTGTTTTAGCAAATACTTACTATCTTGAGAGGCTATTGAGACATTCCCTCTGTGTCTCCTCCATGAGAACAGGAAAGGCAGCTCTTCTGGATGTCTGCTCTGCAGACCAACAGCTCACAGCTACAAGATCCTGATGACAGCAGGCCCCAGAGCCCTCTGCCTCCTGGTACATGCTCATGCCAGGCTTGGCATGCTCTTGTCACCTCCATGGGCATTCAGCAGCATGGTGGGCCAAGACCCTCGTCTGGGGCTGCCCAACAGGGCTGGGATCAGTGGCCAGGCTCAGAGATGGGTTTCAAAGGCCAGAAACTGGAACATCACAAAAAGGTGCCAGACAAAACAATGTGACTGGAGCTGCACAGTGTCTGCCAGTCTTCCTGCTCAGGGTACACGATGTTCTGTGGCAGTCAGTGGCAGGGCAGATGGTACCTACATAACAGAGTCTGAAGGACTGTGAGAAATGCAGCATTAGCAAAGATTGAATCCTCACAGGTTTGGGATGAGAGGGCTCTACCTGTGTGTACATGGACTAGGCTGACAGGCCTTAGAGAGAGGTATCTTTTATTTATAGACATAGTCCAAAACTCCTCCAGAAAAGAGGATCTGCCTTTTTATTGAAAATACAGGCAAAGCAATTGGAAGTGCCTGTACAAGATTGCCTCTAGGACACTGAAAGTTTCTTGGAATAAATAATTTTCCATTAAAAATATGTGTCCTACTGAAGGAGTGGTGGGAATAACAATGGCTAAAGTAATTCAACTGATGTATTAGGGGTTTGCCTGAAATAAAGAAAAGATAATAGATAAGGATATATAAGGATAAAAAGAAACATTCCACTTATTCAAACATATTGATAAATAAGGGGAAACATGGATTTGAGAGTTTTAAAAAGTGCCTAAAGGTGAGTAATAACTTTGTCACTGCAATATTTCAAGCAACTCCAGCTTGGGAAACAATGGTTTGAGGTGGGTTTGTTTTGACATTGTGCAGAACTGGCCAGCAGAAAAGAAAATTGACATCTATATCATCTCACATTTTCAGATGCGGATGCAAAATTTGGATACTCAAATGTCATATCAGTGAAAGGCATAGAAAGTTTTCTTGGTTCAACACTAAGGACCCCTGAGTCCTTGTTCACCTCAATCATATAATTCTCACACACTACTGTGATGTAGCCACATGATAGGAAGTCATTGTACATTGGATAAATAATCTGCCTACACTATATGTAGTGTACTACTACTGCATTAATTTCCAGTAAGGTATCCAAGTTAGTTTTGGAGTTCCAGCCCTGGCTCAGAGCTTGATCAACAACCCACACCACCCAAAAATCAGAGAGTCCTAAAGTATCCCCGAAAACTGCTAGTGCAAGTGCATTTGGAGTCCCAAAGAGCATAGAATACTCTTCCTTTGGCAAAGGGTTAAAACAGACCCTCCATGAAACATCAAATAATCATGTCTGTCCTGGCCAGGTTCCTGGATAGGTACCTCTAGGGCTCTTCATCATGCAGAGAAAGAAAAATCAAACCCCACCAAATCTAGACACTTGCATTGAGGATTCTGCTTTATTAAGTTTTTAGGAAGAAGTAAAATCAAAAAATCCATATATTGACTGCAGCACACTGAGTCAGGTAACACTGCTCATCTTCAAAACTTCATATTGTAATATTCAGCTGACACATTAAAATATGTTCTCCACAACACACTCCCTTGTTTTTTATCCTACTGCCTGTCCCTCTTTCCTGTTTACTTCTTTATTCTCCTCCTCATTTTCTTTGAATATCAGTTTTATGCTTTACTCCATTATGCTTTGCTCCAGCTTGTGCCCAGACTAAACACCATTGCCCTACTACACAATTCTTAGCCTCCACGCTTCAACAGCAGTCAAGGAATAAGCAAGATGAAGAGACTTAAATTTCGGTTGATATGAGATGGAAAACAACAGCTGTTCAAAATTGTTCTACATTCTTCCCTATCCAAAATTACTGGAAGGAAAATCTGAGTTATTTTTTTTGCTGGAGCACTTAGTAATACCTCTGCTTGTTTCTCAAAAATCTCTAATCATCTTCTATTATTCTCTCACTTGAATTAGATCTTGCCAAAGATCTAATTAAGTTATGAGTTGTGTAGTAGATTTATTACTCCTGTTCATGTCTGCTCAATTTAATTAGTTTCTGCTTACACTTCTTACCAGTATTCCTGATTTCCCTCTTTCATTTACAGACTTATTAGCAATTACTAGTTTTTTAAATACTTAGACCTTTTAACAATTTTTATAACAAACAAGTCCATGCATTTGTCCATAGACTCTCCATAATCTTTGGAGAACTAAAACCTTTTGCTGGAATTTTGTGGGGGAAAATGGTGTCTGTTTGGGCTTCACATTGCCAAGAGTATTGGATGCAGGTGTCCAAGTTTTGGCAGCAGTGGGCTGCAATATAGTCGGTAAAAGGAGAGGGCAGGGCTGGCCTGTCCCAGACTTGGGCACTTTCAAGCAGCTCCAACAGACCCACTCCAGAACACAGGTCTAAAATGAAGGTGAGCCAGGGAATAGAGGAAGATTAGAGTTTTCCCCAGTCTGGTGAGTGCTTGATTCTTTTTCACAATTGTTTTCCAATGGCCAAATCAATACTTCCATAATTGTATATTTATATATTTCATATATACATCATTGAATTCTAATAGCAATGTTATAACCAAATAGTCATATATACTACAGAATTGCATGAGATATGTATTTTTATATCTATACAAATTTATTTTTTAATGATTTATTTCTAGTTTATATATTAACATAAATATTACTGGTATGTGCATATAACAGACCAACGAATCTATTTAGATTGATAATCAGTTAAGCTCATTTTCCTAGACGGAGTTGGTTTTGCCCAGAATGGTAACTGGTAAACACTACCCCTGTTTTTCCCTCACTCATGAGCTTCACTTCCATTCTTCCTACCCGCTCCCTTCTTCTCCAATTGGGTGGTGGGAGAGGGCGAGTCGTTTCGGTGGGTATTTGGCTCCTTCACCAACCCTCTACAAGGCTAATGGAAACTAATATTAGTCATGCCTTTGCTGCCTCAAGAAAAATGTGTGTCTTAAAGGACAGAATCTGAATTAGCTTCTGCTGTGATTTCACTTTAAAAATGACTTTTCTTGTGGAAGTTTGAACAGTATTAATTTTCTTCCATTCGGCTTCTTCCCTTCAGCTCTTACAACATCAGGGGAACAAGAAAAAATTCATTTTCTCCGGATCCAGAAGGTGTATTTTCTCCCACTGTTTAAATTAATGAAAAGGAAAAAAAAAAAAAAAAAACTAATCTTTTGCCTGCTTTGCAGACAGCATAAATTCCAATGGGTTTTACCCATAGCTATTCTTGGGACATCAACAGCAGAAAATCATTGTTTCTGTAAGCAGAAGATTGCTAAAAATACATTCTACACAGAGGAAGATCAAGCATTCCCAATAAGTTCCTTTCAGAACCTTAAACTTACTCAGATATTCTAATAATAGAATAAACAGAGGTTATTTCTGTGTCCACCTGTCTATCAAATCTTCCTCCTGCCTGTTAATTTTAGAGACAGGCAGTTCACTTCAGATTTATCTCTGAGTGATGCAACAGCCAAGAAGAAAAATACTGCCCAAAGTTTTTATGAAAATATGTATGTTTGATAGAGAAGAGTATCAACATTTACTAGACAAATAGTAAGGAGGTCCAGAAGGACACCACAATTGAAACAGAGCGGGCAATAAAGTGTCTTCTAAGTTTCAGTGAAGGCAAATACAATGTAACCCTTCATCTCCAGCAAAAGGTAATCCAGACCAAGACTCACAATTCTCCATGGCTGTAAAAGAGCCCTTGTGGGGTCCCATTGGCACTGGTGTCCCACATGCAAGAGCCCTGATGACACTTACCTGTCCTTTGGAGACAGTGGTGACAAGAGTTGCAGGCAGCTGGGTCCCTTGCCAGCCAGGTCTCACAGGAATGGCACCACCACTAAGTATCCTGAGATGGGATCTGCCTTTGCCTGGAGGTGGCAGGTCACCATGAAAGAATCAGGAAGAGAGCTCCAACAAAAAAAAAACAGTGTAATCTATTTACAAATCCATCCAATGATCCCCTTTCCCCACAGCTCTAACTGAATATTTCTGCATCACTTTGTGAATTACGAACATGTCACCTTGTCCCTCCCTTCCTTCCTTCCTTCCTTCCTTCCTTCCTTCCTTCCTCTTCCTTCCTTCCTTCCTTCCTTCCTTCCTTCCTTCCTTCCTTCCTTCCTTCCTTCCTTCCCCTTTCACCCTCCCCCTTTACCCAAAACCCACTGCCATGTTCTTATATAGGACATCAGGGACTAACTTATGCAAATTTCCATTCAAAGTATGTCACTTACTAATAAAAGTTAGTGAGTTTTTGCAGACCCTCTAACTTCTTTTGTTCCTTCCAACCACAAGTAAGTCTTCAGTGCTCCCTTCCCTTTGAGGGTGGGACACCACATTCCTGAGGATAGTGCAGCCTTGGACATCTATGGATTGATTACTCAAAACTCTGCACTCTAACAAGTGGATTACTCCAGCATAATCCAGTTTTTACCTAGCACCTGAAAGGGATGGCAAGGCCCTGAACAACATGTTTCTGAAGCTGCTTTCAAGTTTAATGCATAGGAGGAAGAAAAAGGCTGTGTTGTCCCATTCCTAGTGCATTATTCAGGTATTAAATACCTGACAATTCCCGCTGTGACTGAGTTTCCCATGTGTTACCTCTAGAAAATGCAAAGTCAGGTACACATAGCCTTTGCATGCCAAATTCAGGAGCTGGGAGTTAGGCTTGTTTTGCTCCTCAAGCATCCTAATGTTAGTGGATAAAAAAAATGCTTCACCTTCTGTATTCTCCAAAGCCCCTTAGCAAGCAAGAGAAAGATTGCTCTAGCAGCCTTTAATGTGAATGCCTTCCCCTTCCAGGCATGGTACGAGGCATCTGCCTTGAGAATTTGGAAATCTCATCTTATTGCAGTATGAACTGATTCGGCTCCTGTAGTAAGAAACCCAAGAAAACAGACATCAGTTAAAGTTATTACTTTATAAACTACTAAAAGATTAGCAGAAACCTTGCAAAAGTGAAATATCTTGTCCTTAGCCTTTATTCTGTAAGAACAAGATGAGCAAAATTCTGCCTAATTATTAGGTGACAAAAAGGAAAGGCCAATTCCGACACTGAGGAAAATTAGTTACTTCCAAAGGACAGAGTTTGCCATGGCTTTCTAGCATGTGATTCATACATCAATGTAAAACAGGGCTATCTTAATTCATAGCTACTGTTTTTTGTCGCCTCGTCAAGGCTTGCTGTGAAAAGCCAGCCTTTCAGCTACATCCCAGATTGAAGAGGGTAAAAAACAGGATGCAGAGATGAGGTCTTCCTACTTCACAGGAAACAAGGTCTGCACATTCAAGTGGACGGCTTAGGGAGACCACAAACACCTTTCCACTTCACTTGAGATATCACAATGACACTCAATATTCAAGTAGATATACTCAAGGCAAGAAGGAAACAACCGTAATGTTTTAATCTGTTCACCAAGCCCTGGGCACTGTCTCTGTTTCTCTGTTCTCACAGGGTAGAAACACACAGACATCTGGATGTATTGGAGCTGGTTTGCATTTTAAAAGTGGCTGCAATATTAATGCAGAGATAGAGTTATCTAGTGTCAGATTTGCAACATGGGCTGCAAAAAGACCTTCATAAAAGAGATTTCAAATATAAATAGAGCATCATGAGAGGGCTTGCATGAGTTTCTCATTGATGTGTTGGATCACAGAATCACAGTGAGCACAATCTGTCTCATACAAAAGCTGTTTGCGGTGAATGGCATGCTTTTGTCTGCAGCAGCCTGAAAGCAGCAGTGAGCCACAACACGGAATGGGCCCTCTCCAGCAGGTGAAGCATGGGCACCACTTGGCAATGTCCAAACTGATTTAATGACTTTTATTGATGCATCCTATAAATGATAAATTGCATGCAGCATCTCATGCATGGACACAAGGACCAAAAGGGTACAACAAGATGAAAGACTTCTAGGAAAATATTTGTGTGTTTTCAGCTTGTCAATCTTTTGTGGTTGGGTTTTGGTTTTATGGTTATTTTGTTGAAAGGAGGTAGTATAAGAATGTAAGACTAAATTTTTCTTTTTTTTTTAATCAGACTGGCATTTTCTACATACATTTTTAACCAAAAAACAAAAAAACAGGAAACTCCAATATGACTAATAAGAAAAGGGGAGAAGAAGGTCTTGCATGTTAAAGTGGATGAACATATCCTCCTTCCTCTCTGGAGAGACACAACATTTATTGTTTACCTATGACATTTCCTGTGACATGTTGAATATTGATCTGTAACTTTTATTGCTTATTCGTGAAACAGGTACTTCTGAATAACATGGCAAAAAGAGAAGCAGAAAAATAATCTCCACTGAAAATATTCACAAAAATCTTTATTGGCTGATCCCCTTGCACTCACGACAAAATGAACTGTGTATTTTTAGTTTCACATATTAAGTTGTCTTTAAAACATCACCAAGATAAAGGAGAAGAGTGACTAGAATTCAGCAGCCCAGACCACAGTCCACATATCTTTACAGGAATAGGAAAGTGTTATAACAGGAGCTGTGAGGTGGTAATTGCTGGTCCTAGCACTTGGGACCAGAGCACAGGTCTAGCCACCTGTCCTCTTGCAGTCAGCAGCAAAACACTTTGATGGTAAGAATCTGCAGCTTTACCTCAAGCAGGTTTACTTTGAGAGCCACTTAAGCGATGAGTTTTTCCCTCATCTCTGATACTTACTCTACTTTTTACCATCTTCAATGCAGGAAAATCAAGGGCTGTATTATTGAGGACACAGTTCGAAAGCAAGTCTATTCGGTCTGAGAGAATTCTACATTCTACACTTGAATAGAAACTTTTTCAAACTGCTTCTAGGAATGTATGGTGGCCAGCACTGGGTGGGGGAGAATGTCATCCTTTCACTTTGCTGCATAGGGTCTAATACCTGAACTACCATAAAAGTCTTGGTATTTCCTTCCCCTGGATATTGTCACATGACCTCATTTCATGCTGAATTTTACAGGCAATGGGGGCTCAGCGCAATACAAGCCCTCTTGTTCCTTGCAAGAATGTATCTGAAATACCTCTGAAGCCATGCAGACAGCAGAACAAGGACAAATGTGTTTGTAACAGTGAACTCAAATTCTACTACCAAATTGACTTTGACCTGGTTCCAGAGCAATTAGACCCCTCTTCGTACTGTGAATGTTCTCGAAGAGACCACATGATTTAATTTTTAAATAAATACAGGTATTAATTTAATAAAAAATATAATTTTAATTTATATTAGGCTTGTTAAAGAAAAGTTAAATGGTTTTGAGATTTTCTGGAAGCTTCATACTCAAGAATATGGATTCATACCTGTGTTCAGCCATGTGCTTTGGTGATTATCTTTCTGGTCCAGATTTCTACTAGGAAGAAATCCCCTGGGCAAGCTGCAAACCTGTCCTTTCTTTGCGAGGAAATAGTTAAAACTTGGAAGGATGTAGCAAGAGGAGTTGGCAGTCCGTGTTTATGCAGTCCTTTGGGGAAGTCATGGCAGATCATTTACTGTAGTCATAATGCTCCTAGATTCCTGATGGACGACTTTGCCTAGTAATACCCATAGAGGGAAGTCACATTAGCACCAAGTTCCTAGTGTCCCAGGAACAACCTGAATTCAAGACTGCTGGCATGCTGGCTCACACAGTGGTTCCTCTCGGAGAGTGTAAGTTCTGCTTGTGAGGAATAGAGATTTTTTCTGCTCTGGCAGAGGACAGCACCCAAGACCTTCTAGAAAGAACACAGTGCTACTGTCAAGGGAGAACACTGATCATCTGATGTTGATTGTCAGCAGCTGAAGGACAAAGAGGAGAGCTGGAGGCTGACAATAGCTAGGACTTTGTGGTGTTGTTGTGAATGGCCTTTGTGGAGGTAGGATGCCCAAGGTCCAAGTGCACTGCAGTTTCCCCTGATAACATCAGAAACCCCACTTCAGTAGCTGTCCAGTGAGTGACCAGGGAACAATTTTGACTGAAGGGTGCCTGGAGGGAATATTCTGCATGGCCATAGAGCCTCCCAGAGCTAGGAGATGTGGTAGAAGCAACAAAAAAGGGGAGAGATAGACAACACCCCAAGGTGAAGAACCTTAGTGGCTTTTATCCAGGTGTGTTGGTCTTTGCCATATGCACCTGATAGGTTGATGCGTTGTGGTTAAACCCATATAAACTTGCCAGTACTACCAGGGATCATGAGCTACAACCTGGCCACAGAATCCTAAGTGATTCTTCCCTTTATCAAATTACGTGCTGTTTACCATTTTGTCTGATGTTTCTGTAGTATATATAAAGCAATTATTTTCTTCATATTACATTATAAAGTACAATTCACAATCCATGGCTTTTTACAGCAGTCATATTATACTCTTTGGTACATACTAAGTTAGCGTTCACTGTCTGAAATTACATATGGCTTTTCTCTTAAGAGAAAAAGCAAAATAGACAAGGAGTGTAATTACAGCCATTTCCACATCTCTCATTTTGCACCATTTAATGCTTTTCCTTTGAATCAATTTGAAGAGAAGATGCTTCATGCAGGCACATACATAAATCTCCTATGAATTTCAGTTTGACGAATATGACTACAATCACTCCACATGAATTTTCCTTCTCTTACTTAATTTTTGCTTATTTTTCTCTCTATAAAAGCTAAAAGCACATAAAGACCATATACAGTATGCAAAACATCTGTCATTTCAGATTTCTTCTTTAGAAGAGAGTAGACACTCTCCATGCCCCCTCTGGCAACATTTAGAAACATTCGAGAATATATAAGCACTGGACAGGGGTAAAATTTTTGCAGAATATTCCAGTTCTGCCTGGGGAAGGGCCTGAAGTGAATGGTATACTCCCAATTGGTTCTTGCAGCCCACAAAGCTGCAGCTTTGATCCTTTTCAAAGCATTATTTTACACCTGCACCTGATGCTGAATTTGTCTCCAAATTGGAACACATAAATAGTCAAATAATTAAATGGGATATTTGTAGTTGAGACCCCAGCTATATGGAATAGACACAACATCCACTCTTCCAGGGACTAAATCACTCCTCTTATACTATGTGTAAACACTTGATTTGTATTTTCTCATGGAAATGAAGTTCTGTTGGTGCAGAAGTGGTTGATTTTCTTTATGGCTTTGTAAGAGACAGCACTACCAAAAACCAAGAAGTGATGAGAAATGTGTGCTGGTTTATTTGAGACAGAAAGTATTCAAAATCTTGAATTTCAGGCTCCTCAGGGAAGTGGTCACAGCCCGAAGCCTGTCTGAGTTCAAGGAGCATTTGGACAATGCTCTCAGGCACAGAGTGGGATTATTGGGGTGTCCTGTGCAGGGCCAGGAGCTGGACATCAATGACCATTGTTGGTCCCTTCCAACTCAGGGTATTCTGTGATTCTATGATCTGAGGGGAACATCTGGCATACTACATTTCCTGAATGGAGCCAAGGTGGGAAGAATATGGAAAGGACACAGACTGCAATGTTGATGTCAAGATGAGGTCAGATGAACAGGCCAACGCAAAACTCCTTCCACCCTTTCCAATACTTTGGAGTGCCAGATATATGCCTCATCCCAAAACTATGTTTGCATACCAGGGCATGAGAGAGTAAAATATTTTCCCTTAAGGACATAAAGGGAATCATTTTATTGTTCTCATTGGGACAGTGCATTTTCCACAACAGCATTTGTAAATTATGAAGCAACGATGTTGTGCTGCAGATTTATAGATGACTCAGGGGGTTACAACCACCCTCCCTACCTCATCAGCTAGATGTCTTTGTGTCCCTTCAATGCTATGCTGAGGCCCTGTTCTTGCACTGTAAACCACAGTGAATTCATACTTTACAGCAACCCTGATGATTCCAGATTCCCCTCTAAGCTCAGAGAGCACAGACTACAGCTGGGCAAGAATTTGTAAAGAGAAAATTTACTGCAAAGTATACTCTTGGGGATACACAGCTTTTCTGAGTATTTTTTTAAAGTAAAGCTTGAAATTACATCACAATTTTGGTTGAAATCATAATTGTATTAACATACTATTTTTTGCAAAGGAAAAAATTCAGATACAGATTTTGAGCAAACAATTTTGCTTGTAAAATAAACCTGAATGGAGAAAGAGATACAGGAAAGTACTGTAGTATACTCTGAAAAAGGAAATAGAATAGTAGCCTTTACAATGAAGAAAATGTACATGGCAGGCAGAAAACAATTATTTTCAGTACTTCTGTGTTTGAACAAAATAATCCATTAGTCCCAGAGGTGTAAAACTCAGCAATTTAAACAAGTTAAATGCTGGGTATGACAACAAAAGTTAAGATTATTATCTGGGAAAAAAATAGAAATCTAATTAATTTTAAAAAGAGAACGTGTATTTTTACTGAGAATCTTGCTGTAACAAAATTGATCTAGACAATAGATTTTTCTGTAGACTAGTTAGCTGGAAAAGATTCCCATGCTTTTGGTGAGAAGTAGATGGGCTTTTAATTTCTCAGCTCTTCATTATGAGTCTCAATTTTTTTTGGTTGTTTTTTTAAAGTCCCAGTTCATATATTAATGGGATTAAGTAAGAATCTAACCTTGACACATATCAAAATACAATTTTTTTTATATGCATTTTTGGAGAAAATTGGAAATATGGCTCAAGAAAATAGAGATAAGGATACTTGCTCATCAGAATTTAGAAGTTTCAAGGATACAGACAGATGTTTACTTTTAATCCAGCTATGAGTAAAAGATTTCACTGAAGAAGCTTCTAGAGATCAATGCCCACCACACTAGAAAGCAGACCCAGCAAAAACAAGAGCCTCCAGGGGACAACTGGTCCACAGAGACCTTCAGCATCACATACAGGACTCTTCCTGTAATGCTGTCCAGCAGTGTCCAAGCATTTGGAACATTATCACAAGTGTCAAGCTCCCCTGTGGTGTCAGCCTAGCCTGGGCTGGAGGGGACAGCACCTGCACACTTGTGTCTGTGTCTGTGACAGAATAGCAGTCCCAGAAGAGAAATTGCTGACAACCTGCTTTGCATCCCATTTAAAAATCTGAAGTTTGTGTCTCTGATTGTATGGTTTTGTTCTTGAGGTCACCTGACTCTTAAATGTCCAGAGACAGACAATCCACTGCCTTCTAGACAGAGAGATGGACATAGGACAGGCCAATGGTACTGTTATTTACTGTACCATCTCTGATGGAAGGCAGAGATTTTGGAAGTAAACAAATTGCCCCTTCATGAGGCCTGAACAAAAAGGACAGTTTGCATTTCCTTCAATAAAAAATCCCTAATTCTCTTTCCTCATTTAGCAATTAGCTTTTTTATTGGGAAAGGTTTTTTAACAGTAGACAATACAGTGGAATACTCTTAGAGAAGAATAACCTACACCTTCCTATCCAAGCATTACAGATCTTATATACGTTTTTCAATCTCATAGTTAATTAAACATTTTAAGTGCCCAAGAACAATTTACAATGGTAATTAAGTGGCAAAACTAGAGTAAGCCATCTGATGCCAGTGCAAAGGAGTTACAAAAAGTCTTAACAGAAACATACCTGTTGTGGTTTAAAGGACAACAACTTTTTTTTCTCCTTCCTGGGGGGGGTTCTTTGTTTTCCTACTTCCGCCGGGACAGTTTCCAGCAGAGGTGAGGAACCCACGGATTGGCTAATTTTAAGATGGGCACTTCATGTAGCCACTTGAAATTAGAGGCGTCTTTGCGAAGCTTACATTTTTTAGGAGCGGGAAGTTGAAAGCTCTTTTTGACTTCCGCCCGCGGTGAAGGTAACTCCGGCATGGCCCTGGCCGGCCGCTCCGGGTCCCAGGGCCTGG
>VZTR01033210.1:32744-45585 GCA_013400775.1 Chaetops frenatus | reverse complement strand
GAGTGAGCCCTTGGATGACAGTTGTGGGAAAAGCTGTAACCAGGGGAAGACTTGTGTCACATGTGAACTAATATCCTTTCTGGGCGGGAGTTCACAGTGATAAAGATTCTACAAGAGACTTATGCGTCTTGTGGGAAAAAATCTCCATGGTGAGACAAGAGAGACTCTTCTTCCAATTGGACTGATGAAAGCCTATTTCAAGAGTGGTAAATTGACCAGGAGTTTTCTAAGTTTCTTTCTCTGTGTTGTTGGTGAGAAGGATGGTGGTAAAGGAAGATAAATGAGGTGGGAGAAAGGAACCATCATGGGTGAGGGGCTGGGGGGAGGAAGAAGAAACCACCTGGGGATTGATTTTGATTCTGTTGTTTTTTTTGTTAATAAACTATTTTTATCTTTGAAGGTTAGGCCTGTTTTGCATTTCTCTTAATCCTTATTCTCATAAAACCACTACACTACACCCTCGCCTGGTGTGAGCAGGCGAGCAGGTGAATGTGCAACCGCTACAATACCCTAGGAAAAAGTTGCCCAACTCTTCACTGGGATCTGCCAAGGTCCTCAGTTAACAGCTCATGGTTTGATGTGTCTTGTCCATTGCACAGCTTTCTTCCTTCACATTTTCACTAAGGCCTGTGAAATTGAAGGCAGAGTTTTAAAGTGAAATACCAAAACCTTTCAGTATTTAGGCACCTTGGGGTTTCAGATGGGAACTGTTTCTCTGTTGATAGGGATGTTTCTTCTTCTCTGTCACCTCTTTTTTCCCTCAGACTGACACGACAATAAGTAGTACTCAAACCCTCTGAAATGGTGAGTAGGACCAGTGCAGCTGCTCAATGCTCTGAGAGAAGGAACAGTGCTTGACCTGTCTTGCACAAGGCAAGTTCTTCTACCAAGCACAGACTCAAATGGAAGTTGCCTGAGTAAGAAAGTGCATTGGGAAGAAAATATCTTCTTGTTAAGGCATTGATTCCCCTATTTAACTCCCACACTTTTTCCCTGACTTGCAAAATGGGTGTTATACAATTGCAGGCTTCCAGTCTGGAAGTACCTGAATGGCTGCTGATGACATCCTTTGCTTGAAATGCACAAACAACAGTCATTATTGAGGTATTGCTATCTGCAGACGCTTCCTTCACCAAGTTCAGAGTAAAGCAAGTAAGAGCAAAAAAGCACAAGGATGAGCTGGCAGGTGTGCCTGCTGGCTACCAGGAGCTAGCAAGAACAGGTAACAAAAGCAGTAACTTTGATCTTCAGGGTAAAAAAAACTTCAGGTGACACCTCTTGGACCCGTGGATTGCTTGGCAAGAGCTGGTAGAGTCCCACCATTTGACATCTTACCAGGCCAACTGTTTATGTGTGATATTGATGAAGGAGGCTGCATGGGGACAGTGTCCTTGACTTGACTTCAGCCAAGAAGCTGAGCAAGAATTTTGCCAGGGGCACTGCCATTCAGTCTGTTGAACTGGCTGCAATCCCTGGCTCTAAAACCAACTCCCAAAATGGCCTTGATAAGTCACTCTATTTCTGCATTCCTTGTGGTTCACACATTGCTTAATTGAGCTTGAATTGTGAAGTCTTTGCTACACCATTTTTAGGTCTAAAGTAGTCTGTGGTGGGCCAGTAATAACATATTTTGTGTTTCAGCCTGGACAAGACCTCTAAGCTTGAATGTTTTAGCCTGCTTGTTGTAGGGTATGTCTATGCTGCATGCACTTTGCAGCATGTCTCAGAGCCCTGACTTCCTCATTGTCCAAAGCATGAGCACTGTTGCTTCTCTCCATGGCACACACCTCTTTAGATGGTTTGGGTCCCCAACTTGAACATTACATAAAGTAATACCTTAAATTACATAAAGCTACTTTTTGGGGTAAGGCTTNNNNTTTTGGGGTAAGGCTTCAAAAATCCACCAAAAGGAAAATTTGCTGCATCTAAAACAGGAAAACCCAGCTCGTGTTTTCAGCTAAAACTGTTGTACTTCACCATTAATTTAAGCATAAGGATGTAAGGCAATATCAATTCTGACACTAGGACCTAAAATTGTTGAAGGTGACAGTTAAAAAAACAAAAAAAAAAAAAAAAGAAGGAAATCTCTATATATCTATTTTCAACTTTTTTTTCACTTCTGTGGTGGGTTTAGGGATAATTGCTAAGTGACCTCTCCCTGTTTTTATCTTGACACACAAGATTTTCTATTTTATTTTCTCCTTCTATTCTCTTGAGATTGAAGAGTGAGAGAGTGTCTTTGTGGGCATCTGGCAGCCAGCCAAGTCTAATTCTCCACATCTCCACTTTTATTTCTCCACAAAATCATTAATGTTTGATTGGTTTTTCCATCTATCCATAAATGACCAATTTAATTCACAGTCAATCAGTTTCAGTGTTAGAACTTAACTGAAGAAACAGCATTAGTACAAAACAATGATGTTTCTGCTGAATTTATTCCTTTAAACGATCACAAGATCTATGATATTAATATTAACTGATGAAAAGGGGAATACAGCTAAGTTCACCTAAGAAAACTAACCTATATTGTGCAACATTTAACTAGTTCTCTTTCATCTCAGCAACTTCAGGGATATGCATTCTATTAAATGAACATTTAAACTTACTGTGGGCTGTAAGTGTTCCTGGATCTGTACATAAGCCATTCCTACTGAAAGTCCTATAGACATGCAATGTAACACACAAATGAGGATCAAAACCAAATTGAAATTGATGACATTATCAGGTATGCAGCTTCTGTAAGTAAGCTGATGTACTTAGCATTCCTTGCAAATCTTGCTGGACTAACTACATTTGTGCAGAGCTGCTGAGAGTCAATAATTTCTGCATTTTATCCCTCATAAATCCCATATTGTCAAACTGACTTTACAACATGGTAGCAGGTACAATGTTATGCATAGAATTAAGCAGAACTAATGACACCTTATACACTCTACAATGCAGCTACACAGGACAGAGTTATTGCTTGAAGGTTTGGCCTGGGGAGCAGACAGCCCAGGAAGGGAATTAGGAAAGCCCGTTCCCATTGAACAGTAAATATGATCTCAGTATACCACATCCTAAAGTACAACAGTAAAAACATAGGTGAGGCCCCCATCTGAGAAACAGCCCTGTGGTCTAAAATTTCTTTCTGATGGTATGCATCCCATGTAAAAACCCATTTCCTGAACAGCAAGACTAAAAATCTGTCCAGGTCCATGCCAGGACGAGGACAGGTACAGCCCTCCTTAGCCCTCCTTATTTCCAAAGGCCCACAGCACACTCTGGCAAGCTTCTTGATATAGACAATGCTGGGAAAGACCACAAAAACTGCCAGCCTCTGCATTTGAGATTTCAGACAAGGATTTTCTGATAGTGGAAGTCTAGAATCCAGTACTCATGGTACAATCCAGTTGTCACTGTCATGAAGGAAGACAGGGATCTCAGTGCTGGATGATAAGACAAGGACACAATTGCCTGGAGTTTATAAGATCAAGCCTGGCATATTTTCACTGCCTTGTCCTGTGAAACAGAGGATCCTTACATATGAATACAGAGTCTCATACATGATACAATAAAAAGCCACAGCTCTTTAACAGGACTCTTATTTCCACTTCCCATTGTCCAGATAAAGGATTTACTGCTCTGACTTCAGAACTGTCTGAAGATGTGACCAACATCTCATCCTCTCTGGCAAAAAGAGAAGAACTCTCTGATTGCTACAATTTGAAATTGCTACTCTACTTCTCAGAAGTTTTGTTTCTATTAATTCAAAAGTATTACAGAAACCCATTTAAAGAACATTATTTCAAAATTACACCAATGAGATTACTGTAAAACTGAAGGCTTAGAGAAAATGTTTGTGGAGATTCAAATGTTTCTTCCAGGGCTAAAAGAACCAGATAAGATGGCTTTGAGCCAGATGAGTTCTAAATAAGTCTTGAGTAAAAATTCATTCTGGTCATAATTCAAGATCACTATAGCAACACAGTCACACTTGCCAAGTATGCACCATTATAAAATTACAACAGACTTTGAAAAAAGAAATAAAATCTGTTTTCTAGCTTTTTTTTAAAAATAGATTTAAAATCGTATTATGAAGGTGGTAACAGTTGTTCAGGATCAAGATCTTATTTTATTCTGTGGGTGGTTAAGGAAAAGATATGTCATATGCTAATTAAATTTTACAGCAGGAATATGGAACCAGAGTCTTCTAGGAGGTCCATGAATTTTTACATCTCAGAAACAGATGATACACCAAAATCAGGATTAAAGGAATGATGAAAAGAATCTCTGTAAAGTCCACTGCGCAGAGTGAGAGAAGACTGAGAAGTAAGGTGTGCTAAGGCACATCCTTCCCCACAGACTTTCAGCCATTTTTGTTTAAAGGGAAGGTGTACATTTTGCATAAGAGCAGAGATGACACTTTTGTTGTGAATTCAGCACAGTTCGTCTCTATACAGAGCTGAAATGCCGGATAGGGCAGCAACCTTGAACTATGGTCTGTGATGTACACCACCTGAGATACAAACTAAACTTCTCAGCCCATTTCTCCTCCATAATTTAAGCACAGATGAGTTCCTGGAGAAAGAACCACAAACAGCTCTGCCACATCCTTATTTCTTTAGATAAGATCCTTGTTCCTCAGTGGGAAGACAGCTAGGAGGATCCCGTGCACAGAAGGCAGTGCAGATTCTGTGTTAAATGCAGCCCCCTAACTGGGGCTGGCACACTCATCTTCCTTGCATGGAAATTGTACTGGTTTTACGTAACAGCTTTGCTGTAGCCTTGCAGGCATCTATAGCCACTAAACATATCTACCTGGCCTGCTGCCAAACCCAAGGACAATCTGGAGCCAATGCCAGATTTGAGAAAATCCTGCAAACTCAACAACACTTGCAATCAGGATTTAAAGGTGTACAGGTACATGCTTGTATTTACAGAAATTTTGGAGAGTTCTTAATCTGGGATGCTCAAATGAAGAAGAAAGGGTTCCAACTTTCTTCTCCAGGGAAAGTTCACTTGCTAACAGCCACAGAAAAAACATAAAACAGTCAGATCATTTTGTACACTGCATCTTCCCTCACAATTTCTCTGCCACACAAATGACATGGTGCACACAACATGTCTTCGGCAGCTCTCAGACTTCCTCTCTTGTAAAATAAGGGGCTGGCATGAAAAGTCCAGAAGGCTGGATGAGGCACAGATAACTGTTTGCAATGTCACTTGCTCCTGCAGGACAATGAAGTAGGGGAAGTGACTTGGGGAAGCTGCAGGCAAGATGCAGGAAGCCTTTACAGCATGTTTTCAGCATTGCTTCTACGAAAGGGAGAAACCAAAATGCCTTCTCCTCCCATTCCATTGATGCTTTGCAGCAACAGACATGCCTGGATTTAATGGAAGCCATGAAAACCTTCCTGACCCATAGTGTACCTGAAGAGGGTTTACAGAAAGGCTCGAGAGGGGTTTTTATGGGGCTTCAAGAGGACATATAGTGACAGGACAAGGCAGAAGGGCTTTAAACTAAGAGATATTAGGTTTAGATTAGAGGTTAGGAAGAAATTCTTTACTATAAGGGTGGTGAGACACTGAACAGATTGCCCAGAGAGCCTGGGGACTCCCTCTTCTTATAGGTGTTCAAGGCTGGGTTGGAAGAGGGCTCTGAAGTGGAAGGTCTCTCTGCCCATGGCAAGGGGATTGGAACTAGATGATCTTTAAGGTCCCTTACAACTCTAACCATTCAGTGATTCTGGGATTCTATGATCTATTTTACTCTCCACAGGATTTCTTAATCCTGCAATCTGAAGGAAACTGCCCTGTAGTCAGACTGAACACCACTGTCTGGTTTCACCCATCCTGCATGTTCTTTAAATTATGCTGGCTTGCTTCATTTTTAACTCAAAGACCTTTGATTAAGCAGTGATCCTAATTACTCTAAACATCAAGACAGTTCAAGATGTACTTAGTCAACCTTCCTCCCCACTCTTAAGTATGCTCATTGGAATTTGTCTGTTAACACCAGCACCAAAAGTGTGAGTTTCCTGTGGCCCTGCTACACAGCTCTACAGTGCAGAGTGTACTTGAACATCTGCTGTTATAAGAGACTGATTCAGGATCCAGCATTACTCTGATTTTTGTCTTCCATACTGAATGGGCTCTTTCACCTCCCTCAATGCTCACAGCTCAGGGAAACTGCTGGGACCCCTTGTAATCAGGTGGAAACTTTCCCTAAAAACTTCTATTTTACTACTACTCTCTTCCTTCCAAATCAGCATAATCTGTGATTCTGATTTTAATCAAAATATATGCTCTCCTAGAAGCAGTTCAGTTCAGTTGTTCTGATCTAGCAATTTTTCTGCTCGAGACCAAGTGCCAGTATGTGGTTGCATACAAAACGCTAAAAATAAAATAATTTTACTCTTAAACCTAACGACTTGAATAACATGAATTGCATTAAATAGCTCAGATCTGCCACTTGAAGTGATATACAATTAAACCTTCTTCTTGGGGGACCTGAGAACTTCTAGCAAGATATTGAATAAGGCTCTCAACTGCTATTACCAGTACAATTTTGTGGACACCAGCAAGCTAGATGACCCAAAAAATCCTCATCATAGTGAAGTGTCTATGGTTGTGTTCTTTTGCTGATGAACATTTCTTTGCTGTCCAACAAAAGAAAACAAAAAATGTTAAGTTTTATTTAGTAGAAAATATCTCAAAAATGTTCCTGTTATTGCCTAGGCATTTTCTTTCATTCTGGGAAGGCTGTACTCAAGCAAGTCAAATTGCATTGTTCTCATAAGTCCAATTAATTTCAAAATCACTTAATTGGTGACAGCTGCTTTGTACAGTCAGATATTTAGAAATGACCACCATGAAATTTTATCCAACATGAACAAATGTTAAATGTATCCATAGACAAAAGATAGACGATCTACTGTGAAAACTCCCTCCTTTCTCTGCACATGTGTTGAAATATTTATGTTGTATTAGGAAGCATATTGAAATGTTCTCCCTAATGTATCGTGGCTGTGGAAGACAGGTTATCAGGGAGAACATGAAAAATTCAGTAGACTGCTGCTTCTGCTGATGCACTTTTTCATTCTCCATTCAGAAATACAGAAAGCATAGAAACTGTGTTATATTTAGGCAACTAATTTTGGGCATCCTGAGTAGCCTCAACAGCAACAGCATAGAGTCCTGGAGATGATACAAAAGCTGAGGAAGAATTAGGACTCTCAGGCAGTACTTCAGAGTAGTTAGTTGGATATGCTACAACACACCCATGATCATGCATTGGATCCTTCATGGCAAATCCAGTACCAAGCAGGTCCACCAAGATCCAAGATTTCATGAAAGACAGAGAGAGGGGAGTGGAACACTGCAATGGCTCCTGTTAGCATTTCTGAATAAGATAGCTTCATACACTTGGACAAGATTGACAAACAATATTCTTAAATATCTGTTTGTTCCACACTGACTTGTGCATAGTGGATGATTACTGCATATGTATTTTATATAATTCAGGATATTAGTTCTGAGTACCAAACACTTCTCTATCAAGAAACCTCTGATTTCTAATAAGAATACTGTTTTTTGCCTGCATGCCTGTTGCCATTGAACTATATCTCTCTTTTCTCCTCTCAAAGAAAAGACAAGGAGGAACTTCACAACAGGGAGGGAGAAATGTTTTAAACATGGAGCTTTTGTTTCATTTCATCTCTTTGTTTACAAAATCTGTTTGACTAAGCACTGGTGTCAGCCATACCCCAGATGGGCCTCAGTGAAGAATAGATGTTACAAGAGCATGACTAAATGGACTGCAAGCTGATGAGACAGGACGGCTTGCACACATGAATTTCAAAGTGCCAGCAGACTGAAATGAGAGCAGGGAGGTAAGAGAAGCCATTTTCCCAGTTCTAAAATGAAGACAGTTCTCTCCCAGCTCAGGAAGATAAGGAGGCTGGTAATATGTTTGTTCATCCAATGTCTTCTCTGCAGCAAAGTTCACCCCTTCTGTCAATATCCCAAAAGCTAGAGACATTCAGGTGCTAGAATGTCCCTGAATGGATATTTTAGATGGGTCAGCGGTGATACCACAAATCATTTTAAGGTATATCAGCAAACCTCCTTCAGCAGATTGAGAGTCAAAGGATCTGCTAACTACACTTCTAGCAAAAATCGGTGTCATCTTAATGGCCCTGTTGCATTTGTGACTATACTTTCGCAGGAACTGTTTCTGACAGACACATATCTGGACCAGGACAAAACTGTGGATTGTGCTGAAGCTTCCTCTGATTGAAGTTATGGCATCCTTTAAGCCTGCAAATTCTTTGGAGGACCCAGTGACATGCACATGACAAATGTCTAACAGTAGTAATCCAGCATCTCCTTCCAGCAATTGAGCTGCATATGCTTGCTTGAACAGCCCATATTTGAAACCAGCTCACTGTTACACTGCAGCAACCAGGGATCTATTTTGGGTTATTTTGATACTCTTCTCCAGCTCAGACCCAGTAGCTTCGTATATCCATCTTTCATTTCTGCATGGCTTGTCGATCTCTGTGTGTCAGCAGGTCACTGTGCTGTTCCACAGAGCACAGTGTCACACACAGGCAGCACACAGGTTGAGGGCCTGCCTGCCAGGTGGCACTGACAGAGACCCCACACAGGGGCAGGAGAGGAGACCATGGTTCCTGTGGACAAATCTCTCTTTTCCCACCTGCAAAGGCCTGGACTCTCTGGTCTGTTTCTTGCAGTAAGGTCTCAGCCTTTTTTACTTGGCCTTTTTTAGCCTTTCTAGCAAAGGAGCCACAAACAGCACTCTGTACCTCCACTGGTGTTGGCTTATGTAGTCTAGCAACCACCTTCTGATGAGCTCTGGATTGTCAGGGAAAAGGTAGAGTTCAGCAGCCCATAAAAATCCATGCATAGTGGTATTCAAAGTTGGACTACAGAACACCTGAAAGTTAATGTCACTGCAAAAAGGGCTGGCAGATTACATTCTGTGTAATTACAGAGCAAAAGAGCCATCAGGGACACTGCATTCTATTGATCAATGTTGTATCAATAGGGGTTGATGGAAGTTGTTGACTCTTTCAGTCTCTGAGGCTGTAACAAATTGCAAAGTTTGAGAAAAGGTTTTACTCTGTTGTACAGCACTGACATTAACCAAAGTCTTGATTTTTGTCAAGGAATTCTGTACCAGTATGTATGTCTTTTTCATCACCACTACTTTCACTAAGTGCTGAAAGAAGTAGGCTTTTTCTGTTGCTATTGAATGTGTTATTTTTCTGTCAAATTACTTTTTAGATTCCTGGCTCAGGTCTAATTTTGATGGCACAAAGATGATCCATTTTGAACTTCATGTACCATTCTTCTCACCACAGCTATAATTCTATTAAATAAAGTACAGACTGATTATTCTACAAATAACAAGAGGTATTCTAGATGAAAATTGCTCTTCAATACAAAATATGTATTTATTTTTATTTGCAGCAAAGAGAAAGTGTCACATACATTTCAATTTTTTCATATTGCATTACTGTCAGTGTAAGGTCAAGAATACCAATGACCCTTTAGAAAATGATTAACTCTACTAAAGCATATTAATGTCATTGCAGAAATCATGGTTAATCGGTTCCCAGAAAAAAATTTCACTTAGTGAAAACATTTTAACAAACACAAATTTAAACACAAACAAATGACTCTTGCTACTCTTAGTAATGGTTTATGTCTAAATGGTGTTTGTAGACAGTGGACACCTCATTGAGCGGTTTGTGGGCTTGGCCTGAGATGTTCAAAAGGGAGCTGGTTCCTACATTGAGTGAGGATAGCCAAGAAGAGTTGAAAGGAGCAGCTTTCCTACAAATGTTTTTATCAAACCAGATCTATGCCACTAGCCCAAAGGTTTGGCTCATAAACTTCTCTTTTCTCATAAGGCAAGGATCAGGTCTCACTCACCAGGAAGGACAGGCTGGCATTCAGAGACAGATGCTTCACAAAGTCCTGGATAGGGTGCCCTCCCAGCAGTCTCACACTTCCCTGGAAGGACCTTCAGTGCAGAGGGGACTCATCACCGGTCAGCTTTCAGTCAGCATCCAACTGGGTGCATCTGGGAATCCAAGGCACAGAATGCTTTGAAGTTTGATGTTTGGACATAGACCTAGTCATAAAACAAAGTAAGAAGTTTTAAAATGTGACAATAGAGAATTGTATGTTGTTATATGATTGGATGGAAAAGCCCGCATTGCGGCAAGACATGTATACAGTTTTAATTAATCATCGGTGTAGAAGTTGAAACAATATATGTGGCAGTAGTTTATTGGCCAATTAACCCTTAAAAGACCTTGCAAGTTGAGGCCTTGTGACCACTGACCACTGATCGCTGACCTCTGACTTGTACTGTGAAGACGTTCTCACGCCTTCATGAGACAAATAAACAAGTAAACAAGTAAACAAGCCACATCAAGTAAAAGTAACCTGGGATGCTCTACCATCTCCCAACATTTAATCAAGATTCTAAACACTTACGTTTTCATTTGTTGCTTAATATGCCTCAGTTGTATTCTCTAGCTTTGATCTTCTCTTAGGCTAAGATGGAGAACAAGAACAAGAACTTCAGCGGAAGTCAAGACTGACACTGTGAGTAAGACATTGACAGGAAAGAAAAGATAGGCTTTTTCCCCTCATTCCCTGCTCTCCCTTTCCTCTACTCCCTTGACTCATCACCTATTACTAGCAGCATATTGTATTCACATTTTCTCTCTTGGAGGGGAGTAAGAAACATGTAGGCTGAAGCTTCCTTATAGATTTGGCTGCTCATCATGTGAACACTGCATATTTCCTTTCATTGCTGTCCAATAAATATTTCATGCTTCTGCCTAGCAAGCAATTTTCCAGAGCACACTATAGGCAATGCTAGTCAATTTTGCAAAGCTGTGAAACATCTGGAATGGCTGTAATATGTTGGCTATGCTATCCATGTTACTCAGCTCTCAATGAGACTTTTTTTTCCCTGTGTGCCAAATTGGAGTTGCTGTGAGCTTTGGGAAGACTGAAGCTTTCCCTAGCAGATCATGAAACGAGTCATTAGGACTGAATGAATCTTTGTATTACATGGATCACATGCTTAGTAGTCTCACTGAATACATTTTCACATCCAGAAGGAAAAAACCAAGAATAACTTTTTGGTGATTTTGTTACCCATAGACATGATTTTGCTTGCATTCAGCCTCATCTGCAGTCCTCTCTTCTCCCAGAATAAATCCCATTCCTCCCTGGCAGAAAGAGTATGTTACTCTCTGTGATACATATAAAGACATACCTCTTTCATGTCTGAGGCACTTAGGGGCTTATCTTACCATCCTTGAGCTTCACACAGCCAGACTCCCCGTACAAGCAGCACTGTGGTTTCTCACTTGCATTCCAAGTTTCTGCATCAAGTGAGGGCTAAGGATGTGGCAACATCCAGTCACAGAACAGGAGAAAATATGAGACTCTGAAAAGCCTTTAGAGATGGTGTCTGGTTGGTTTCCTGTGACAGCGTTACTGTTTGGTATCAGAAAAAAAGGCCTTTTTTTCAGGCCTCTTGAGAGCCAAGTTAATCTTTCCAATGGCTCAAAGCCTGAAAACACAAAAGCAGCCCAGGCTTTCAGCAACATGAGGAGCCAGAAGATAGCAGCCTTGTCACCTTCATCAGAATGCCATACCTGAGAAGGATTTACAAAGCCAGCAAAAGCTTTGAGCAAGGCCAGCTCTGCAAAGAGCAGCAGTAGATTCATGAAATCTTCTGCTCTTTCCAGTTCACCACCAAGAAGATCTTGGGCAGAGAGAGCACATATGAGAAAGACAGCTTATTTAAGTACGACCTCTGCTAATACTTGATGCTTTCAAGCCCAGTAATGTCTACTGCCACACAATTTAGTGCTGAATAGCAAAGGCTTAAAAAGGAGGAAAAGCATCAGGACAAACATCATCACTGTCTTATCCTTCTCAGCCTGGTAGGGAAAAGTCTGCCTTATGAGTTCATTTAGCTGTTTCTCTCTCATATTGCCCTGTCTCTCTCACTAGTAAAATACAGGTGTTTTCAGTGCTGCTGGAGTAACCAAGACTGACAGGAGATGAAAGGAGGACCGTGTGTCTCTTACTATCTAATCAGGAAGAGGAAAGTTAGGAACAGCCCATGTCCCCTGATCTCAACTGCCCTTACATCCTTGACTTGCTGAGATCTGTGACTTTGTTTCTATCATTTCATCAGACAAATTGTTTAATTTCTACCACTCTGGAAGTCAGGCAGTGTTATAAATGAATCTGGGGGTTGGCTTTTGTAGTTCTGTTAATTGTTCTTAAATTGCTCTCTTAATCGTTTAACGGTTAACAAGTTCAAAGTTGCTGTTTATATGTTAGATTGGTTGACAGTTAATTTACACAGCTGGGCCAGTTGGGAGGGGGTTAGGTTGTTTGGAATTTTACAAATAAGCCTGTTCTGTGTATAGGCTTGGCAGGATTGACAGGGATTTGTCCAGAAGAGGGGTGTCACCAAGGGAGAGATTGACAAGAAATGGTAGAACTATCTAGAAGAAGAATGACATAATGAATTTACATAAGGCTATTATCCAGGACCCAGATTGGATCCCAGACCAACCAACCACTCGACGCCTTGACACCTCTCCACCCTTAAAACCAGTATCCTTGACAATGAGCCAGAAACCACCAATCGAGATGTCTCCAGGGGGAGGACTCTTGGGATGAGGGTGGGTCTCCCAGGAGGGCTATAAAATGTAACTCCCCTGGAAAGTCGAGGTCTCTTTGACCACATCGATTGTGGTAAGACATCCAGTGTGGGTCCTCCTCCCTAGGC
>VZTR01033210.1:11999-27431 GCA_013400775.1 Chaetops frenatus | reverse complement strand
GAAAAAAAAAAGAAAAGAAAAGAAAAGAAAAGAAAAAAAAAGTAAAGTGTTTTTTTTTCAAAAGAAAAAACCCTACATTTCTTTTTAAAAGCCAGAAACAAAATGTCACTTCTTTTTTCTGTCAAATATATAATAAATAACAGCTTGGTAATAAGCTCTAAAAGGATGAAAACGTTTGCACTGAAATGTTTACTAGCATAGGGAGTGAAATTCTCATTTAACTGACAATGTAGGAACAGTGTGCTCCTGGAAATTGCAAAGAACATAACAGTCAAGAAAGAGGTGGTAGTTTGTTTCTGAACTCATAAAGAAGAATTCACACATATAAACAACCTTGGAAAGATACTGGAGGCCGTCTTTCCCTCTGTAGCTGCCCCCTTATTTTGAATAACTCCAGATCTATACTCACACTACCATCAGTCTGTATGCAGTCTTCAAAGAGTAGAAGGTTTTTGTTATTCAAAATTGTGTGCAATAGAACATGAAAGAGCATTATTTTTTCTTTATTAGTTCACAAGACAAATTTCCAGTCATTTATCCATAGCAGATTTTTACAGATTTCTTTGATACTTTTCAGTGCAAAAGGTACTTAAAGTTACATTTTTTAAACTGATATCTCTTCCTTCCTTTGGGTAGTATCTAATTGACAAAGCCCAGATACCTAGCATGATTGTGACCAGAAATACTCTAAATTAATTGGAGAAGGTTTGGGTAGGCTTAATACAATCCTTGTAAACATTTACAAAATTTACAGACTCTCATTTTTGATGGAACAAAGTTCAGATCAACTCCCTGGTAACTTCTGGGGTGGAAGAGAAGAGGGAGAGAAGGCAACACCAAAATTGAGATCCCCTTATAACCGAAAACACATTAAAACAAACAAAAACCTTGTTTGTTTTAAAAGTGCTTACAAAATCCTCATTTGATGCCCAAATCCAAATTCAGAATCCTCCCAAGCTATTCCAAAATGGACCTGATTCTTCCACCCCCATCTGATCTAGGAGTCAATCACAGCATCAGGAAACTTTATATGTTTTATAGCTACCTTGTACAATAAACATCTCTCTGGCTTGTTTCAGTTGAAGTTTAGGGTGAAATTTGTGACTTTTAAAAAACTGAAGTTTTAGTTCCCAGGCAGCACGAATTGATAAAAGCTTTCATGTAAATCCACTGATTTTCTGCCAGAGAATAGCTGATCCTTACCATCTACCTCTGTCATATGCAGCAGAACAGAGAAACCAAAATACCCCAAACACTCTCACATCCTTTCCATGATCGGCTTTTGATGCAACAAATGCAGCCTTGCTATTCCAGACTTTTCTAAATGCAGCCACAGAGATCAGAGGATTTAGTATTGCTTTATTAAGAACTGATCACGTCCTATTACCACTGAAGGAGGCAATAGCTGATGAGATTCCTGCATCACAGAAAGCGTCTTCTTGAGCCAGGTACATGACATACTTTAGTTACCACAAGATTCCAGCATTGTTCCTGTGCTTCTATCTCACAGTACAGGGCATCAGCCTGGGCTCCAGGAGACTGCAGGGCAGTTCTGACCTCACAGGAGTCACTTACTCTGTGCTGCTATTTTGCCACAGTGACATAGCAATAAAGGAGCCCCAATTTTTGTAAATTTTATTCAGATTTAGAGGCATGGAGTTCTATTGAGGGCATAGGGATTATTCTCTTTCATACAACAGGCTTGGCTTCTGAAGTGGTAAACAAGATTCACAGACAAGGTAAAGACATTTCCTGCTCTCTTTTGGTTCTCCTTCTGGTGTGTTTTATCTTGTAATTGTAAAAAAAATGGAGAATCAGCCAGCAAGGTGCTATTTTCTTATGTTTAATCATAATTATTACAATAAAAGATTATAGCTGGACAAAGGACACAAAAACACTTCTTTCAGCTAGCAGAGTGAAATTTGAAAATTCTAGTTCCATATTTTAAAATGGAACTTATTTCAGCATGAGATAAGAATTACCAGGATCTAGAGCATTAATAGGACACACTTCTGATTTCTCATTCATGCAGATACCTTCAGAGCAACTGGGAGCTGGGATTTCCTGAGATATTTTAAGGGCCCATGAAAGCACATTGCTTTTCTTGCTATGACAGCAAAGCACTGTTCACAGGCTTTATTTGATCTGGAAGCAGGGGAAAAAAACCACAATCCAATCACTAAGCCTGGAATCACATCTTTTAAAGGTGTAGGACCCAACAAGTCCCCAGTGATAGCAGCTGAATGCAAGCGACATGGTCCTCTGGTCAGGCTGCTGGTCTGGGAGTTTGGGTATCGCATTTGGTTGACATCAGTTTTTGGTGCTGGCTATTCCTCAGGCCAATTCATCACCCTAGGCAGCAATAAATCCATTAGAAGGCAATAAGAACAAAAAAAAGAGTTGCACTACAGAACCAGATTTATTAAAAGCTCTATCATTTATAACACCAGGAAAAACAATACTGTCAGTTTGCAGCTGTCTTTTTAAAAATAAGCTATGTTGACAATTGTCTCGAAAATAAGAGAAAAGAGGGTAATCAATGAGACAGAAAAAGACTGGAAAACCCTGCTCTGAGAAGCCATAAACACTGCAGTTAGTCTTACAGGAGAATGTATCAGTAGGAAATTATTTTGTTTACTCAGAAAAACCTGCCTAGATTAATTACAGGTGGAAGCCTGATATAACCTGTTGTATTTCAGATCACATTCTCCAAAAAGATATGTGCCTTCCCTAAACAGTAATTCTGCATGTTGTATGTGGTAAAGGCACCAATCACATTAACACTGGCTTTTAATGTGGTTTCCTAGCATGGGAAATAGGCTGGGATCACACTACGAGATCCAATTTCTTGTCTAGTGAGGTGAGGTCTTTCATAGAGGAGCACAGCAGCAATATGAAAATCTGTAGTTGCTTAGTCTCCACTCAAATCATCACCAGTATCTCAACATACCCTTGATCTTCCTTGCTGGAATGCTGGGGTGAATGCCGGGCACCTGAGCCAGGGACTTTGGCAAAAGCAACGTGCATATGACCGAAGCATCAAGGCTAAATCCTGAACACGTTGCTTCCAAAGTAATCCCACTGATAGAGGGGAATGTGCTTACCTAGAAGCAGCATTTCTTTCTCTGTTTATGGAAATCTCTGCAATTTTGACTTGACATTCAGAAAAGCAGAGGACCATTTTTCATCTTCATTCAAAGACTGAAATCTTTCCAGACTTATCATACTTTAGCTACCATTACAACAGTGGCATGATACAAAAATATATGTACTTTATTTACTATGCAGAATATCTCATGAGCACTACATGATATTAAATGCCATGCCAAATCTTGCTGAACAAAGCATTGTTCTGACTTCTTTGGAAAAAACTGTTTTCTTCCAGAATCTCATACCTTCATTCCAACCATGGATTCAACCCCATAGGTATTTCAAATAGCTCCGGTTTCATCATACTTTTTTTACCCACAGCTATTTAAAAAAGGAACAGAACCAGCAAGCACAAATAATTTTCTCCCTGAATTGTCAGTTCTCTCTCAGCTTGAGACCTCTGCCTCACATCACACTCTATCTACAGGTGGTTATTTCCAGTTCTCAGACACATAATGCAAATAATTCTGTAGGGACAACACTCTACTTGCTGTTTGGATTTGGGGTTTTTTTGTTCCCTAAGGAGATATCCATGGTATAGTCTGGCTCTCTTCCTTACCTCTAAAGCAGCAAATTTATGCTCTGTGACAAGAGGCGGCTTGAGATGAGCGGACACCCCTGGAGACTGAAAGCTTTCACATCTCCCCAGTCTATGCTGCACCTTACTGCCTGGAGCTTCTGGCAGTGAATCTGACATACAGGGTGACCACCACTTGAGGGCGAGGAAACCCCATGGCCAGTAAGGGAAAAGCCAGCCGGGTGGCTGGCTATGGACATAGGATCTCAGCAGGAAAGCTGCCCTGCTGTTGGAACACGGAAATTTAAGGGGAAACATTCCTTCCCCATCATGCAAAACTTCACTCCTAAATTTGTTGATAGCTCTTGAGAGTCATCTGTCTTGCAGACATTCTGGAAAGTCACTAAATAGAAGAAAGACACAAGACATGATACTGATCTGTTCACATTCACTTTTAACTATTAGATTTCCTTACTTCAGGATTCACTTCTGCTGTTTGTATTACTCAAATAGATATGACTGATTACTTTGAGAGACTTATCATGGGAACATATTATTGTAGATTTCCTTCTCTGTCTTTTATTAGAACTCTCCGTATTCTACAGTGAAATGTTTGAGAGCTACAACTCTACACCAACAGCTCCCTCAAACAAAACAGGAAAACAAGTGAAGTAGGAGAGAAAGTAATTTCCCACAGTAGTGCTCAAGGTATTAACTGCAGCTCAGACCCTTGCAGCCTCATCTGACCTTGCCAGACCACTTGCATTCTCCCAGAGGAAAACAGACTGAGCAGAAAGCTAATGATCTAATGCTTTACTGGAATATATTTAAGAAAACAACACCTAATGCAATCAGTGGGAGCTTCTCCAACTACTTCAGTGAGCTTTGGGAAGGGTTAGGCCAAGAGGACAAGGAGCAGAAACTGAGGCACAGAAAGTTCCACACAAATATGAGGAAGAAAGAATAAAGATCTTCTTTATTGTACAGGTTACGGTGCATTGGTTGCCCAGAGATGTTGTGGTGTTGTCTCCCTCACTGGAGATATTCAAGGATTGTCTGGATGAAATCCTGTGCCTTGTGCTCTGGGATGGCCCTGTTTATACAGGGAGGTTGGACCAGATGACCTCCTGTGGTCCCTTCCAACCTGACCCATTCTGTAGTTCTATTAACTCACAGTGAAAGATCTGCTGTATTCCCACTGGCACCAGGAAAGAAACACACAGTCTGATACATCCTAAACCCTCATTTTCTGAACTACATGGGCTTACTATATTTACACTTTTGCTGTCTCAGAAATGTCAAGCCCATCAAGAATTTGTAAAGCCTCATCACCTGGATGTGTGTGATTACATGGGAAACTCAGCTCACACAGCTTCTAGACAGCACAACAGCTGGCATGAAATACAATTTAGAAGCCAGACAGCTTCACACTACTAATATTGATATCTACACTGCTCGGACTTAGTGATTTTAAAGGTCTTTTTCAACCTAGCAGATTCTGCGATTCTGCCATTGAAACTTAAAGCCTCTATACTGACATTTGAATCCTGTCAATAAACACAGTTCAGTGTCTGTTGTGAGGGTCTGAAGGGCATCACTGGGCCTGTCTGAAGTTGCCTGGCTCCCAGGGCTCCTTCTGCCTGCCCATGAGTGGTGATGGTGTTGCTCCTGTCAAGACCCAGCCCCACAGCCTCTGAGAGCCCTCAGCTCCCACCATGCCCAGACAGTCTGCACAGTTAGGCTGGATGGCTGTCACCCTGCTCTACTGCTCTGGCACTTGTGACACCTGAGTTCTGTGCTGACTCAGCTCCTGGGCAGCCTGTGACATGTCCCTCCATCTACATGGAGGAAAACATCCTGGCTGCCTAGCCTCCCCTCCAAAGTGTTCCAAGTTTTCTGTCAGGAAAAGACAGGCATTAATTATTACCATCTCTCTCCTCTGGAGCAGACAGAACAAACTGCTCTTATCTTGCAACTGTGAGTCACCCCTTTAGATGGTGGCACAGGGAAGACAGGGTGATGAGGTAATCCCTAACCCTTTCAGGTTCCCCATCTGCCAAGGAGGAAATAGCAGACTGTGCTGCCAGGCAAAGCTTACAGACCATTTGTTCAGGAAGGTATCAAGAGGGCAGTGGGCACAGATCAGTGGCTGAGCAGCCAAGGAGGTAGAAGACAGATGAGCACTGGGAGAGCAGGCAGACCTAGAGCTCTCCCATGCAGTACTGGAGATACAAGAGCAATCTCTGCCTGCTTAGGGTAAGGCACTCAAGTATCATCCCAGCTCGCCTTTCACACCAGTGTCTTTGGCTGTGGGAAGGAGATAAATATACCGGGGCACATTCTTCCCTAAAACTCCTTTCAAGGGGCATCTGGTCTTCCATACACAGAGAAGAACAAAGGTAATTGTAAAAAGATGTGCCTTTACTATTTCCATGTTTCACCTATAAGCGGTGTTTAAAGGCCCAAGTGCCTTGAACATCCCACTCCCATTAGTGGAAGCTAAAGGTCAGTATCTGTCAACTATATCCTGCTATTCCCAGCATGTTTTTCTAGATACATACATCTGTAGACCTGTGAGATGAGAAGGCAGTCTGTCCAAGGAATTCAGAGATTTCTTTGAAGTTCTTGCCATTCCTGGTCCAGTGCCCTAACTTAACAAACATCTTTGGCTAGGAACACAATAGTGAAATCAGAAGAAGAACAAAAGAAATCACTCTTCCCATCGACTTGAATTTCTCTTCCAAAATAATAAATCTGTACTTGCAACAGAACCCACAGAGTTTACACATTCAATAGATAACTGAAGTAAATAATTATTTGAACTTTCAAAATAATTTATTTAAATATTTAAAGAGCCCATCTGTTATTTAAATTATCTACAACCATTTGTTATTAAAAAAATATTAACATATGTGGCTTTAATCTTTGTTTGGGATTTAATCAACCCTCCCAACCTTGCCAAGAGTATTTTAAATAAAATTAATTTTTTGTAAGTCAGAGATTTTAATGAAGTGTTTCTAGCTGCTAGTATAATTCCTTTAATAACCAGAGACAGGGTTCTGTGTCATGGCTTCAGAAAAACTGGACAAAAATTCGTTTAAATTACTCTTCAAAGCAGCCCTGAAATATCTTCAGAATTTGCTAAGCACGTCAGAGTTCATTTCAGGAAGATGCCAAGGTAATCTATGTAGTGAAAAGGATAATGAAACTGACAGATCAAAATACAAGCTGGAGAAAAAATTGTCCCTGAATGCTGTCTTTGTCTCAAGCCATGACCCTCAACATCCCTTATCAGGATAACAGGTCATTCATTGGCAACACTTTTCCCTCACCCAGGTTTCAGTGCCAGGCATGGGAAGCAGACAGTTCTCCTCTGTGAGACACCATAGGGCTGCAGGTGACACAACAGTGCCTAATTTTATACTTCTGCCTTGTTTCCCAGGCAAAATGTCCCATATCAGAGCTTCACTGGCCAGGTGGTGAGCTCTTTCCACACCATGTCACCAGGCAACACTCTGAAGTGCTTTTTGCTGCTGTCTTTCACGTGGAGATCTCCACTTCTATCACTTCTGTCCAGATTTAGGAGCACGTTATCCTGTACAGCTTGCTTTTCCTGCCAACCTGTCCTCTGGTGCTGGCACTTCCACTTACCTTCCTTTCTACTTGACTCTGCTCACATTGAAAGAGACTCTCAGATCCAAATGCTATCATGCATCCACGAGTCCAGGTGGTGAATCTGCATTCAAGACTTGGAAGACATTTTACTATGGTACATTCACAGTGCCCTTAACCCTTCCAAAACTTTGTAAATGCTGGTATTGGCAGTTTTATCCTCATTCTTATCCCCTTGTATTGCTCTAGCTATCATTACAACAGGCTTGAGGAATCCAAGTGAGTCCCCTCTCCCTTTGTATACTTGGAAAAATCCTGGCAATACATTTTATGAGACCGGTGAGGCAAAGAAGATTGTGTGTACCTCAGTACACCTACAGGCCTTGAGTTTCCTCCATGCTTCTTGAGGGTTTAACACTGTTGTTTCCAGTTGTTGCTGCCCTTCTGCTACTATTGCGCTTCCCCAGGCATATTGAGCCACGGAGTTCTCTTTTGCACAGCAAGTCAGCCTCTCAGCAGAGTTCCATAACTGGGAGGACTAGGTACATTTCAGAACACTGGGTAGTAGGTACACAGTTCTACCAAAAAGCCACGCTTCAGTATGCTACCTGCGGGGACACTGTTACCTAAATATATTGTACAGTGCATTATGTCAATAGTACTCCATAAAATGCCAGTCTTCAGACACTTTGGGTGTCTTTAAGTCACTCATGTTGGCCCAGGAGACCTGACAAAGGGCTAAGGGCAGCAGTCATCTTTTTAGACCTTAGAGGACAAGTGGAATACACCTGTCCCTCTAAAGCACCAATAGATGCCTTTTTTTGAAAGTGTGTGCATAGGATTTAAGTTCCAGCTCCCACTGAGATACCAGACCAGTAATTTTAATATACTGCTTAGGAGGTTACTTAAATTTCCACGGAAAAGACACAGTTACATCCTCATTACAACCTTTTTCTTCAAGTTATTAATAGTTACCAAAGAGGCAGAGCATGTAATTATGGAAAAACTTTCAAAGCTGAGGAAATAATGTCACTTTTATTCAGTAATAAAATTAATAGAATTATAAAATTAGACTTGTGCATAATTCAGGTTATTCCTAATATAACTTGGTCATTTTTAGCCACCTGTAAAAAGAGAGGGCTGCAGCATAATTGGAAAACTTTCTCCTTTTATTTTTCTCTTTGTATAGTTACAGTGTATGCAAATGTGCTCTACTAAACAGAGATTAAAACTACTTTTAGTCATGGCAAAATACAGATGTATGGTATTACTACTTGCTTTAGGTTTGATGTTGTATTAGAAAATTCCCTTCTCATGGCCATAAGGAGGAGAGTGGGAAGAAAACAATTCTTCAATGAGCAAGCTGAGAGCCTCAATCAGAGAAAAATCTGCCCAGACTTCCCAAGAACAGAGAAATTTCTTATTAAGTGGGAAAGTCAGCACAAGAAAGGGCACCCAGAGAAAGGAGTTTGGAGACCGGGAAACAAGCCCAGGGAATGGTACATGTAATCCCAAAGAAGCATTGACTGCTCAGAGTAATGCTCAGCAGCTCAAGAGCTGTTCCCCAGTTACTTTTGGGAGTGGTGGTGGAAGGAGACCTGCACAAGCCTAATGTTTTCATCACTGTGGCACTCAGGTGTTTGTGAGCTAGCACTTAGGGTCTTCTACTGATCTGGAAGCCACCAAGGTAATACAGAAATTTAGCTGTCTCCTTTTGTCTCTCATATTTGGAGAAACAGCTTCAGATGTACAGAAAGAAAAATGCTCACCTGATGCAGTCTTGCAAAGTCAGAGTGCTGATTTGAGCTAGCAGGTAAGTTGAGGAAGCCACATGAGCCTGGTAGCTGTTAATATGCTGGGATTTGGTGTGAAGCTGTCAAAGTGCTCACAAAACCTGGCATCTTTACAGACTGAATAACCAAACAATGGTCAGCACCCCTTTTCTCACTGTTCTTCACAGGACCAAGCAATTTCTCCTTCTTTAAAGCAGGGAATTTTCTTAAGTGCATAGATCCCAAGCAGTTTCCACACTGACAAAAGCTTGTGTTAAGAGGTAGAAATTGAACCACCCTTTCCTCCCTATTACAATTTCTTAAACTTCTCAGAAAAATTAAACCCACTAAAAGAGACACTTCAGGTACGCTTCCAAGACAGAGGTCCTGATTCCTTAAGCAGACAAGGATTCACCTAGCCGTCTATGTCAACTTATTTTAGCCATGGGCAAATCCAATATATAAAATTTCTACAGGTTTTTAGAAAATAAGTAGCTTTTTAGGCAGTTGAAAATCAGAGCTCCCATTGCTATAAAACCAGAGGCATAATTCTAGCAATTTGTTGTTCTCTGAGTCAGCCTGTCAGCCTGTGTGGGTTTGCTAGCTAGCCAGCCAGGACAACAGGAGCTTCCACTATCCCTGCTGGACAGAAAAGATCCTTCTGGCTCTCAGTAAAAACAATAAATCACATTGGCACAGAATGTTATATGTCTCTCATGTGAAAGACTTTAAAGGGAAGGAAAGATGTACAGCTAATTGGAAAATGACCATCAGGAACCCGAGTGTACTGATAGATTCTGCAGTCCCTTGCTATCCAGTGGTTTGGCTGTCTGTGTGAAAATCCAGCTCTGCCATGGTGCAGGCTTTTTATTTGGGCCTGCTGGGTAGAAGCTGGATGAAAAGGGCTGTGAAAAGCCTCCTGTGATACTTCCAGCTACACAACCTTCACCCCTCAGCTTAGGAGTGACATTGATACTTCCTAAGCTACTTGGTAGGTCTGCTCATGCCCTGGCCATTTATCTGGCTGGCCCTGATCATGTCCCTGGCTAGACTTGAGACCTACCTAGTTACTGTGAACTTGTCTGCCCATCAATGGATTCTTGCTGGACTCTGGCTACTGCTCTCCTTCTTCAGCTGCTCCCTTTCAGGGAGATCCCTGCCTGTGCTGTGCTCACCCTTAGCTCCTGGATTTCCCTCCCTTGTGAAACTATTCCCCTCTTTCTGCACTTTGGACAACAAGAGAGCAAGAGGCATCATGAAAATTTCCCCTTTTCACCTCATTTATAGTTTCATTTCGCCAATTACTATTAAAGTGTTATGAAAGGTAGGAATGTGTCTCATACCCTCTTCACATCAGTATCTCTGGTTTTCTAAACATTTCCCTGAAGCATACTAGTTGTTTTGTGTTTACACAGTAGAAAATTTATTCACTTTAGAAAACCCTAATGTTCATAGAAATACAGAATAAAATGGAGAAAACAACATTGCTTTCATGACGTTTACAGCTGAAATCACAAGCTGGGTGTTAGTGGGGTTCACTGCTGAAGGATTCTGTGAGTCCAAAAACTTGGCATATATTTAAAGGAAGAATAGTTAGCTATTTGCATGAGATTAAACGGAAAAACTCCATCATGTTCATGGATTTTCCTGAACAAAAAATAGCAGGAAGACAGGAAATTCTCAAGGGAAAAATCAGATATTTGCTCAGATTTGCTCAGCTTTGTACACGTTTAGAGACAGGCTGCTCAGCTAGGGGGGCCTTCGACTGAGGTAGCAGTGATACACTTACGTTCCTATATTATTATACTTAGATTTGCAACTGAGAAATTGAATTAGTCTGCAGAGAGTAGACACATCTAGTAAAACTAAATCAATTACAGTCAAAAAAAGAACAGAACAAAACAATTTTTTGTGCTAAATTGGTATTGCAGTGGAAAAATTCTGATAATTTTTAACAGCTTGAAGACACATCAGCAGACAGCAACCACAGCTTAGCAACTGTGATCAAAATGTTTTTCTTTCAGCTTCCCCCTGAGGATAAAAAAGTATGTAAATAAGATGAAGTTATTAGTCATGGCTAAATTACATAAACTGCAATAAGATTACCCCATTGTCCCTTCTAGGAAGAGAGTAATTCCTGTTAAACTGAAAAACCTGTAAAAGGATTAGGAGCACAGTGGAAGGAAGAATATCATTTTGTCACCAGTTTTTGTCACTGGCAAACTGAATTGGCCATTGCTGTCCTGATATAAGCCTGAGGCTCCTAAATCACTGCTCCCTGCTGTCTGTGCATCTAACAAACACCTGCAATTAAGAAAAATATGAAGATTCAAAATAATAATAGTTTAGCCTTCAAATGTCAACTAATGTCCCCTTTTCACAACTGAGTTTAATTTCTAATGTATCCCACTCACAAAAGCTCTTAGAAGAACACAGTGGTCACATAATTATTCGTGGTATTCCCATATGGGTTCATCACAACTCTCCTTAGCAGCAGATGGAGCATTATAATAGGTCACCTACTAGGAATTCCTGAGTGGGTGTTGATCCTGGACAAGGTATCTGCTCCCAGCTGAGGGACTGAAACTAACAGACACCTTGCAGGGCATTCACTGAAGTCTCCCAGAGAAGGAGCTGCTCCTCAACACTGGCTCCAGTGCTGTTCTGTTAAGTAAGCATCATTTCTCTTTCTGGCCCTGCTTCAAGGTCACTTGAGAGTCAAGCTGAGAAACAGATTCCATGGTGGCACCTCCTGCTCTGCCTTGTCCCTGTCCCCAAGATCTACTCCACCTTACTGAATCCAAACAATATTAGAAAGAATACAGCACCCAGCCTTGACTTAAATTGCTGTGTGATTTCAGTTGCCCCGAAACACCAAGAGGATTAGCTCCTTGGAGAAAGCAGACAAAAAACAAGATTAAGTGTTTCAAGTCAGGCAGCAAGACTAAAAGGCACAGTTTAAAGGTCTAAGAGTTTAATACCTCTTATCTTCTAGGGTTCCCAGTAGGGTTTCTGTCTGCTGTGATAATGTAAAAACATCCTCAAAAAATAAGTATTGGAGTAAACGAAATCACAGTAACAATTTCTATGAAGAAATGAAGAAAAAAAAGAAAATTTTCCACAGTGCTCTCAAGCTGAATTAGTTATCAGTTAATAAAACCAACACTTGCTGCTTATTGCATAAAAGTGTATAGATAGCCTCTCTGCTGTAGGCTCAGGAATGACACTGTGTCATGGAGAACAACTATCTAATGGATGGCTCTTGTTTAGTTACCATGCAGATATATTAGCATATGGAGGACAAAGGAGCAGAGCAGCAATTTCGTTACGAAAACCAATTGTACTCACTTGCACTCACTAGCTGAATGACTTCACTTTCCAAATTTATCTTTTTAGAAAGCAGCATGTGTATACGGGGAAGTGTGCTTGTGTGTGTTTGTGTGTGCATATACCAATACATACCTAGCTGAAAAGATGCAAGAGCATAAGATTTGGTATGTGGCTGCACAGATGATCAGCTGACTTATCAGACATATTCCTGACATTATTTTTCAGAGAAGAGCTCTTCCTTTTATATACCCCGTTGTGCCAACTGCTTTTGGAAAGGACTGTTTGCCTTTTCGGTCATTCGAGATTTGCTCAGTTGTTCAGAGCATGGTGCTAACAATGTCAAGGTTGTGAGTTAGAGACCCATATGGGCCATTCACTTAGGAGCTGGACTCAATGATCCTTGTGGGTCCCTTCCAACTCAAAATATTTGTGAGATGTAACATTATTTTCTTACAAGAAAACAATTTTATTGGTAAAAGCTGTTCCCATGAGAAATTCTTGCTGCTCTGCTAAAGGCAAGGCCATGCAGGTGTAGCTACCACTGGTGCCTGCAGTTGCAATGAGCTGGCTGAATTTATCCTGCAGCCAAGGGACTGTGCAGTGCAACAGTGAGCTTAGGTTAGCTGTATCACTACCTCCACAACACAGAGTGGTCCTCTGGACCAAGACATCCCACCCCTTGCCTCAGATACAGTTCACCTTTCCCAAAGTTATGATGATTTGTGGATTATGCTAGCAATCTTCATGGCTGGTAGTTTCCTGACAGGCTCAGACCTCTGTTACAGCACCTCCCACACACTGTCCACTCCCAGTGCAGCACTGCTGCAGGTTCCCATACTGCAGATACTCAAGCTGGCATATGGTCACTCATGCTTTAAGGCCAGGGCCAAATGGGCAGACATGGCCTGTTCCAGACCACTAACTCATCAAACACAATGCCTTTTGTAGGGTTCCCAACACACCATCAAATCCCTAGGATCAGCTCTCCAGGTTCACCTGCCTTCCTACTCTTACACACTTCCCTACTCCCAGACCATGACTGATGGTGCCACAATTAAATTGCAACATTATATTTCTTGCTCCAATCAAGCCTACCTGCCCAATATCAAATAAAGTCACATTATTGTATCTTTTGCTTATTAGAAATATCCTCATTTTTAGCTTCCATGGAGACATAAAAGTCATTTAGTTGTTCTGCTTTAAAACTCCTGAAAGCATCTTGATTTCTAACCTCAGATGAAGGCAAAACCATTTTCTGATGTTCTTGCCTCTTTATAGAATATTAGAATCAAAGATATTGACCTTCCTTCCTTCCTTCCTTCCTTCCTTCCTTCCTTCCTTCCTTCCTTCCTTCCTTCCTTCCTTCCTTCCTTCCTTCCTTAGGGCTGGAGCTGTTGGTGGGCTAGAGCTATCTGGAAATGGGGTGAGAAGACTGACCCATATTGATCCAGTTTGCCACTGAGCCAACCTGCCCCCAGACTTTTCTCTCTGTTAGCCCTTCACTACAGGTCCCAACACAGCACTGCCACATGGCAGTGGCCACCGCAGCACTGCCAAGCAGTGACACTTGGAAGCATCTTCCTGCCTAGCATATTTTCCACTTTCTAGTGGGACCTGGGAGTCTAAACAGGAGCTAAACTCCTACATGTAGGCCTCAGTGTTCATAGGACTGTTTCTCACTGGCCATGTTCTCTCTTCAAACAGTAGCCTGAACAAACACATGCTTTACTGAACAAAAGCGGAAACAGTACAACTAAGTAATCTGACTCCAGACACCAAGGGATTGTTTTTGCCAAATCAGGATTCTGAAGCACCTGCAAGTGGCCTTGACTACAGCATTCATGGAAGTCTTTCCATAAGGTCTTATAACAGGCTCTTTTTTTAAGATGAAACTATTTTCTTGTGATCTTGATTGAGATTGAAAGCCAGAAGAAAAACAAGCCCTAAATGACTCCAAGTGGGGAAAAAACCCAAACAAAACAAAACATAACTAAAAACATAATACTCTATCACATGAACAAAAACAACAAACACACACACATACACATAACACACACAAACACAGAAAGGGCTAATCCTGTGTGCTGCAGCTGCTTCATGGTAGAGCTTTACTAGACTTGGGGAAGCATTTTCTAATGCTGATATCAATGAGAGTCAAACACTGCCTGCCTGGTAAAGGATGATTCCCATTAGAAAAGGTAGTAAGAGAACATTAGAAAAACAACTGTCAGCACTGCTTTAGAAGGAATCAATTCTGCCTTGAAAAGCTACAGATTAAATCAGCTCTTGTCTGTACTTATAGACAAAATATCAGTCATCCCATCCACATGCCTTTGGCAACATGAGGTAGACCATGAGCTGCATTTCAGACTGGGATGGCTTCCTGATGAGACCTTAGTGTTTGTCAACATATCCTGTGTACACACACACACAGGAGCTAAGTGCTTTCACAGCAGACCAGCCCAGAAAATAAAGCCCTGATGCTGCCTCATCCTGTGGCACTGTGGGACTACAGCTGGATTTGCATGGCCAGCATCAAGCCAGCCACTCTCAGGCTTCCCTCCACAGTGCTTGCCTTACCTCTGGGGCCTTCTGTGTGGAACTCAGTAGGCAGGGCACGTGGTTGTGGCATCTCCACTATCAGCCCCATACCCTGCCTCTTATCACCCCATGCCTGTAGTTCTTCTCTTCACAACATCCTCTGTCTCCATTTCTTGAGGGTTCTGCTGTCATACCAAAAGCATCTGGTAAATCAGAAAAATTCCTGTTACAATTGAATTAGGTGAGATAAACTGCAGGCACACCTCTTTANTGAGGACAGAGTGCTCCCAACAGGCAGCAACATCTCAACAGAGAAGACAAGCAGAAATAGCCAGGGCCTATATTTCACTGTTAATCTGCAGATGTTTGCAGACAGAATAACCAAAGTCTTTAAAGATCCCAAGCTGATGAAGTCCCAATCTCCTCCTCTTTTTTCAAAGCACATTCAATGTTTCAAAATTTGCTTTTAGAAGGAATCTCTCCGTGTGACTCAAATCACAAATGACCTGA
>VZTR01033209.1:0-19412 GCA_013400775.1 Chaetops frenatus | reverse complement strand
ACTTATTCTTTCTGTCAAAACTTATATAGGACCTCGTCTATGTGTTGAGTTAGAAACTGTTTCTCCTTTTGCTCTATGTTGTATACAGTGCTGTGCAGTTCCTGACTTTATCTACTTTTCTGTACTTCCATCTTGGTTTGTATTTATAGACACAGTCAGTGTATACACACAGAGAGGATTTAAAGGTCAGATGCAGCTTATGAGGGTTTTTTGTGTTTTTCTTCCTGCATAAAGGAGTAACATGATGTTACTGTAGAGCATTACTAAAATTTGTCAGTGAACTTCTGTTTTACAAAATGAATTTAAGAACCCTTTCAGCTAAGAGGCCCCTGCCAAGCAGTTGTTTATGTGTATACAAAGGAAAGGTATGGATGAAATTGTAATGATTCAGAGTGAATGCTTAGTGTAATTGAATATATTGGACCTCGCTAACCAAGTAATACGAAAATATCCTTAACATTTTATGTTGGAGGTCAGTGAGCTTGAGAACGGCTGATAGAGTGAAGAGGTTAGGAAAAAATGGCTAATGTATGAGGAAGAGGAATGCAGCAGTTCAGATTTCCATTGACTACACAATTGCTCTGGGGGATTCACACGAACTGTGTAATGTATTTTGTGCCCCTCTTTGTGAGAGGCAATGCTTGCACACTCCTGAGAAATGCAGGAAGATGGGCTGTAAAGATGACGAAGGGTTAAGATGATAGAAATAGCTACAGAAGAGAGATGGATATGTTTCATTTAGGCTCTGTGTCTTGCAAAACAATTGGGACACAAAGGCCTTGAATGGAACTGTTTACCTTCTTTTTAAGAACACTTATACAGAAAAATCACATTTATAAATGATGCACGCCTTTTATGAATGTGTGTTTGACAATGCTTTGATCAAGTTTGAGAGATATGAATANATCAACAATTGATTCTGTATCACAATCACATTAGATTTCCTTCCTGATTTGAATCTTGATAACCACATCCCCTTATTAGAAGTCTGTGCAAGGATGCATCTATGTCCCTCCACACTGTGGTGTTCCTTCATAAGGAGAGTCACAAATCTTGATCTCTCATTGCTTGTATTTCATGGTGAAAAGCAGTTTGAGCATTTGTGGCTCTATCACATGGATAAGACAAAAGGTTATTTTGCACATTTTCAATAGCTTTTTGCAAGCCTCATCTGCATAACAGTTTCTGATTGAAGTCTAATTTGGAAAAAAATTATTAAATCTGTGCTTAACTGCAAATCACTGGGGTGATCCTACAGATTTCAAGTCTTTTAAAGGAGGTGACCCATTTCTATTCAATAATTAACTGTTGGCAGGACCTGGGGTGCACTTCTATGTGTACTGGTTTGCATAATGTCTTTTGCTGATTGTATTTGAGTTGGTTTAACCTCTTCAACAAATTACAACATGACAGTATTTATGCAGCTTGCTTATTGTTATGTTAACTATTTATCCTGTCAGAAGAAATCTGCTTTAAAAGCTTTAATCAGTAATATGTCTATAAAATTCTTTGTGTTTTCTGTGGATTTCTAAGGTATTTTTGTTTGCTCCTATATCACTCCCATCACTTAAGAAATGCATTTGGCATTGAGACATCTTCCATTGCACTTTGAAACCCCCATTTGTGCAATTTGCATCTCCTTAAGTACTGATAAGAGGAATCATTAGCAGAATGTACTTTAACAGCTCTTTATGGAGTAAAGTAGATTGAGTTTTTTGGGGGTTTGCAAGTGCCAAGAGCTTGATTTACAGAAATAAAGAATGACAGCTCACCTTCTGGAAATATAATGGGAAAATGTTTATAACTTGCAAACCACGGGGTAAACTTGTTGTACACTAAATGTGAGTCAGCTGGAAGGCCTGTAGGACAAATTAGACATAGATGGAAAACAGGGTGTAGTTTTGTAGCACAGCATCTGTAGAGTTTAACATTTGACTGTGATAACCCTGGCAGCACTTCTCCACTCTGTCTTGGTTCTGATGATTTAGGACCTCCTCAGACCAGCAGTGGAAACGAGCAGCACTCCTCAGCCTCTATCTTTGAACATGTGGACAGGATGTCCCGTTCCTCAGATGCCAGCAGGCGGGTCCCAAGCAAGATCCAGCTGATTGCCATGCAGCCCATGGCAGCACCTCCAGTTCAGAACTCGGTGCTCTCCGATCGAGTCGCAGAGACCAACAAAATTAATAAAGAGGTATTTTTTAAAGTGCTTTGAATGTTTTTTGAGGGCTGTGTGCCTAGCCACGAGGGAAGTGAAAAGTATCCAGTTTCTTGTTATCATCAGTACCTTGTAACTTCCTGAGGAGTTATATCTTGACAAGTTACAGGAATAATCCTGTTTGCATCCAGAGAAATTATCTGACCTGTTTTTAAGAGATGCCTAAACCAAAAATTAAACACAGAGAATTTCATGGTCAGGATACCTTTGTGTTAGCATCCTTTTGCCAGTCAGCAGGCCACGACTTAATAAGAATTGTGCTAATTTATGTATGAGAGTTGGAACGTGTGTCTCACCTTGGTTTTCGTTCTACACTATTCTTTCACTTTTCAGATCTCAGGATGTTGGTTATAAAACAAAGTTTTATCAAAACATTCTGGGGTGTGAATTTGCAGCCCAGTTTATTGCTTTCAACTTCTAATGTGTTTACCTGACAGTAAACATACAAAATTTCCTGCTCTCTCGGAGGGTCACATTACTGTAAGCAGAATATGAGCATGCCTGGGGCACGAGAAGAGATGATGTTCTATAAAACCACATCATACACTGCCTGACAGTGCTACATACCTGCATCCTGGTTTGGTACTGGGTATAAGATGACATTTTTTCATAATTCAGAGTGGAAGACTACTCAAACCTGTAACTGAACTTTGTTAAAAAGTCTGTGTTTCTCAGTACCTTACTGAAGAGAGACAAATACATATATATAGGATACACAGAGGCAAGAGGAGCCACAAAACAGAAATCTGTCTACATGGGCAGAAGACATGATTCTAACTATAAACATAAAGAGCAAGTCTTACTTGTGTCCTATATATGCTTTTTCAGGGGGGGGATTTTCATGAGAGTATACACAAAAATCAATTTTTATTTGGTTCTTAATTTGCTGATGCAGATGTGTTCCAGAACTAGTCCAGCATAGGCAGAGTAGTTGTTGCTACCTAATCTGGTGCTCAAGTGTTTACCAGTGATAAGCATGATTTTAGTGGGTGTTGGGCCAGGACTTAGAGAGTGTGGTTTTACAACAGCTTTACCCAGATAATGAGATGCACTCCATGAAATTTGAAAAAAGGTAGGAGAGAGGCATGAAAACTCAGCCTGCCAGATGATGTAAANTGTGTTTACCTGACAGTAAACATACAAAATTTCCTGCTTTCTCTGAGGGTCACATTACTGTAAGCAGAATATGAGCATGCCTGGGGCACGAGAAGAGATGATGTTCTATAAAACCACATCATACACTGCCTGACAGTGCCACATACCTGCATCCTGGTTTAGTACTGGGTATAAGATGACTTCTCTTCATAACTCAGGATGGACGATTACTCAAACCTGTAACTGAACTTTGTTAAAAAGTCTGTGTTTCTCAGTACCTTACTGAAGAGAGGCAAATACATATATCTAGGATACAGAGGCAAGAGGAGCCACAAAACAGAAATCTGTCTACATGGGCAGAAGACATGATTCTAACTATAAACATAAAGAGCAAGTCTTACTTGTGTCCTATATATGCTTTTTCAGGGGGGGGATTTTCATGAGAGTATACACAAAAATCAATTTTTATTTGGTTCTTAATTTGCTGATGCAGATGTGTTCCAGAACTAGTCCAGCATAGGCAGAGTAGTTGTTGCTACCTAATCTGGTGCTCAAGTGTTTACCAGTGATAAGCATGATTTCAGTGGGTGTTGGGCCAGGACTTACAAAGTGTGGTTTTACAACAGCTTTACCCAGATGAGATGCACTCCATAAAATTTGAAAAAAGGTAGGAGAGAGGCATGAAAACAGCCTCCAAGATGATGTAAAGCTGATAATGCCATGTTCATCTGGGGACCTGGGCCCCTGTGTTGCTGATGTGTTCCTGCATAGCTTATGGCAGCCTCTCATGCACAGCAGAGGCACTGAGTTATGAGCTCAGTTGTCTCTGTAAGTTCTTGCTTCTTATGCGATGAAGGTCATTAAAGAAAAGGGTGGGAGATTTTAACACTGTTGATCAAATAGATATCTGTTTGCCTAGCATAGCTAACTACAGACTGATTAGTCTTATTTTTTCAGAGCAGTGTTATGTCTGGCAGACAACAGGAGATTTTTGTGTTCCTCCTGCGTTTTGTTAACAAACTGCCACTTCCCTCTAATTGCACCTGCTGTGCTGGCAATCGTATTGTGTATAATAGTGCATCTACCTGGGGAGACAATGGAGAGACTGCAAAATATCCAGAAAAGAAAGTATGTTCATAAATTGTGGGACTTATTTTAGTCCTACAGAAATTTGGAGGAGGAGGGAGGCAGAGGCAGGCAGAGAGGAGGGGAGCAGAGGGTTACAGAAGAGCAGCAAAATCCAGTTTGAAAAATATACTACTGAAAAAATATTCCTTTTTTTTTTCATTCNGCACCTGCTGTGCTGGCAATCGTACTGCGTATAATAGTACATCTACCTGGGGAGACAATGGGGAGACTGCAAAATATCCAGAAAACAAAGTGTGTTCATAAATTGTCTGACTTCGTTTAGACCTTCAGAGATTTGGAGGGAGGGGGGAGGCAGGGGCAGGCATAGAGGTGGGGAGCAGGGGGTTACAGAAGAGCAGCAAAATCCAGTTTGAAAAATATACTACTGAAAAAATATTCCTTTTTTTTTTCATTCTCCTTCCTTCTTTAAGATACAAACAGCCCTGAGGCATAAATCCGAGATCGAGCATCACCGCAACAAGATTCGCCTCCGTGCCAAGCGTAAAGGGCACTATGAATTTCCAGTGGTGGATGACGTGGTGGTGCTTGACTCCAAAGAACAGCACAGAATATATCGCAAGGCACAGATGCAGATTGACAAGATCTTGGACCCTGCAAGCAGCGTGCCTACTGTCTTCATAGAGCCCAGGAAGAGGTAGGGATTTCAAAGACAGAACGAACAATTTTCTTTCAGAGTCAGTGCCCAAAGTACATCAAAACTGTACTTTTCAACTGTCCGGGCTTAAAATCATTTTGATTTTATCTAGGGGAAAAGGATTGGGCAATTCTGAACACTTTTATTCATTTCAGTATATGCCACTTTGTTTTGTTTTCAAATTACTTTTTTACAAGTTCTCAGCAGTGAATTCTTGATAAATAAGCCCGAATGTGTGAAAAAAGTCTTAAAATAATTTAGTATTTGCTCTGCCATTTGTTTGAATAATTCCCGTGTGGTGTAGAGAGATCATAAAATCATTTTGATCACAAAAAGAAGAAACCTGCAGGTAATATATATGCAAGTAATATAACCAGCAAGTAATAATATTTTTATAAAGCGGGGGTTGGGGGGTTGAAATATGCAAAATAAGGAAAACCTTGAACAACCTAAGAAGCATGGAGATTCTGAATGTTAAAGGCAAATTCACAAATCAATGATATTACCCACAGGGAATACATAAAAGGTTATGAGGCACATCTGTCAGCCTCACAGATCTGCCTTCCTGGTCTTGTATTTCCAGAGAAAGTTTTCCCTGGGTTCTGTTTTGGGTTTATGAATACCGGCACGTTGTTCCTGGAGCACTGGTGCCATCAGTGCTTCTGCACTGATAGAAAGTAGCTTTTCTCCAGTGATGTGGGTTCCTCAGCTGGTTTGCTTGGTGGGGTTAAACCCTCTGTACCAGGCACAAAGCCTTGTTGGCAGTGTGGTCTGTTGGTTCTGCGGCTGCCGATGTGTCACACATTGGGCTGGGGGGCTGGAACACAGGCAACTTTGACAGCTGAATGTAGAAGGGAGAGGACTCCGGAGAGAATTGAAGGGAAGAATGGGACATTTTGGAGAGTTGCCAATGCGAGTGTTATTAGGAGAAGCTTGAGGAAGGAGATTTCAGCTACCTCATGGGACTGGCATGAAAAACTGGGAAAGGGAAGAGAAACAGGACTGAGGCAATGGGCAGAGGAATTCAACCTTGAGTGGGATGAGAAGAAAAATTTTAAAAATAAATGCAATTACTTTTGTCTCTCTCTCTTTGTTTTCTTCCTGTTAAGTTCTCGTGCAAAACGTTCTCCCAAGCAGCGCCGTCACCATCAGATAAATGGGAGACCAATCGATGCAGAAAAGGACAGGTTAATCACAACTGACAGTGATGGGACATACAAAAGGCCTCCAGGAGTCAATAATTCTGCATATATTGTATGTATGTCTCTTGAATGGCATGAATGCTCTGATAATGATGACAGCTGTGACATTGGGAGGTTTTTTGCCTTCTGTTTATGGTCCATATGATATGGTTAGTTTCAGTCATGTAGTTAGCATGTAAATCAAAGTGAAATAAGGATTTCCTTGACAGTCTGTCAGTATTAAGCAGTAAAATTCTGCCAAGTATTCCTTGATATTACAGAGACCAAGAACCAAAGCCTTGTTTTCATTAATGCTTCTGTGTTATGTACATGGAAGTGTGCTTGGCATGTTCCACAATATCTTGAACATAGTTGCGCTCTAGTTCAATTTGCTGGATGTTATATATTCATGTTACAGAAAAATTCATCCTTTGCTCTTACAGAGTGGGGGACTCAGTTCTTTTTGTGAGAAATTTTCTCATCTTTCAAATGTGGGAATTAATTATTAATGAAAGAGAAACGTGTCTTTGTACTAGAGTAACTTGAAACAATTCTAGTGCAATGTCTTGAAAATTAATTTTGTTTTACATCTAAAAAAGAAAGACACTGGAGAATACTTCTGTTCAATCATGTCCATGTCACAAACATTATTTAGGCATCTTTAACCACTTCTAAGCAGATTTCATGAAGCCAGATGCTAATATTGGAAGCCCCTGGACAGTTCTCATCTTTAAAGATGGTTTAATAATTTTAAGAATTTCACTGTTAGCTGCATACGTGGTTAGGTGACTCTGATACCGGTTTCTGCAGTTTCCCTTTGCCTTCAAACATGAGTGTGATGATTTAATGTCATGCTGCAGTAGAATGAATTATCATCTGAAGCTGTTTAATTAAGACATGGCACACAGCAGGCTCAACCCCTTTGGCATCTGCAGTGAGACTGCTCAGAATGCTAAATTCCTAATAAAATATAGGCTTGTGCCTCTTGACGACTGATTTTGCAGTCTGCATGCAGTGGTAAGAATGAGCCCTGATAATAAGTCTGCTGCTGTAAAGCTCATTTAATTTCCTCTCACTGATGAACAATAAGCCCATGTGGTAAGATCCCAGGTAGTAATTATGATGCACGCCTAAGGTATTGCTGCAATGAAGCACTTACATGAATTCTATTCAGGTAATGCACCCAAAATCAAGTTCCATGCAGGTAACCACTTAGTTGCTTAACAGCTTCCTTTGTGTGTTTTTCTAGGAGGTGATAATTGTTTAATATTACTACTGATGTGGTCAGTTATAAGCTAAAGACTGAATTAATTTCTTAGAACTGCAGAAGCTGCAAAGAAGTTAAAGATGTAGACAGAGCTGGTTGTTTTTTTCTGGGTGGAGAAATGCTCTCTGCATGACTTCACTACATGCTTGCAAACTACAAGATTTCTGTTATAGCTGAGTAACTCCTGCACAAAGCTCTGCCACCTTACCTGAGATGAGAGTCGTTCAGACCACACTGAATTAAGTATTTTGAGCTGCCGGTGTTATGTATGTGCATACAGAAGTGGGGAGGGTTCGGGTGTGTGCTGTGTTTCTGGCAAAGACAGCATTGCTCAGACTGAAGGCACTTGGAAGTTGGTTAGATCTTCTCTAACTGTGGCTGCCCTTCACTTTCTTTCTGTTTCCTCCAGTCTGATCCAGACTTGCCTTCCGAGCCCCAGACATCGTCCTCAGCGGATCTGGGGAAGTTCCCCATCTTGCCCTCGCACCCAGTGTCGCAGTACGTGCCCCCGCAGCCGTCCATCGAGGAGGCTCGGCAGACCATGCACTCGCTGCTGGACGACGCCTTCGCCCTGGTGGCCCCCAGCAGCCAGGCAGCCACTTCCACGGTGGTGGCCCCCCCCGGGGTCCCTGCAGGACAGCCGGTAAACAGCTGCTGGACAGGGATGGAGCCCTCTGCCACCACTGGGGATCACCTCAGGGCTGGCTCGGGCAGCACACAGCACATTCGGGTTGCAGGGTAAAAGGCCTTTCTGGGCAGGGGGTTAGCACTGGTTGAGCCACGGCCACTAGTGTTGTGCCCTTGCTGTCAGGACTTACCACAGAGGTGGAACATTCCTGGAACAAGGAGAATTCAGAAATGACCATTGCAAGATGGTGAACTTGCTTTCTATGCTGTTTGGTTTCTTTTCCCTTTTCCCATCTCAGCCACAAGAGAACACAGGAGTTCTCCTTTAGGATAACTTCAGTTCTTCTCAGTTAGGATCTTCGCCAAGTCAGCCTTGCTGTGTCCAAGTAAAGCTTTTTTTTAAAATATGTGTGTTAGTTCCTATTTTAACAATGAAAAAAAGAATGCATTTGGCATAGGTCATATTTTCCAGCAGAATATCCAGAAGATTTCAAGAAGTGAGGGATAGGGAAGCAGTGTTTCTGTGTATGATTTTTTGATTTTGATGGAGCACTGAAACACATGGATAATCTTGTAGGTCATCCCAAGTTCTTTTGAGTCTGAGCCCTGTGATGTCTCTGCTGCAGTCTGATGCTGCTTGAGTTTGTAAGAGTTTTCCAAATGTAAAGCTTGGTTTTTAGCTTAGTAGACATTGGAGCTGCTCTTGATCTTCTGCAAGTGAGAAAAAATATTTCTGAAAGGTTTTTAATTTAAGACTCTGATCACAAAAGAGACTCTAGCCTGCAGTAGCAATGATTCCCAGATCTTCTTGTGCTCCTTTGTTTGTAAAACTTTAGTTCTCATGGCTGCCATCAGGTCATATACACAGGCTTAGTGATCTCTGCCATTCATGGCTTAAAAGGCTGACACTGGGCTTCCCAGGGTATCCATTTTGATTTTAATTTGGTGGTTTTTTTCATTCTTCTGACAGAGATACATGGAATTTGGAATGACTCTGCCACCAGCACCAGGTCTTCTACCAAGGTAGCTTTTTACTGATAAAATTATCATTTATTGTTTTCCTTGCAATTACTTCAGATTTCTTACGGACACTGGTATATTATTATGCAAAGTACTGTATAAATGAAAAGTAACAGGAGTCCAGATCCAGTCTGTGTAATTTATTTATGTAGCATAAATGACATATGCATGCGGTATGGAATCCAAGCCTCTGTTTAAAAGAAATGTGTTTCTAGCCCCTCAGCTGTAGAGATATCCTTCCAAATATTCAGTAAACCACTGAGTTTGAGCTTTTGGAGAGCCTGAAACAGTTACTCAGATGCATGTAATTCTCCCAATACCCTTGCTTTCATCTTGTTTCTGTATCCTCAGGGCAACACTCACTCACGACAGCTTTCATATGACTAACAGATTCATTCTATTTTTAACCAAGTTGAGAACAAATGACAGCAAAGTGACCCTCACAGAGGAAGTCTGCCTTGCAGGCCTATTATTATAAAATCAGGGGAAGAACAAATTTTCCATCTTCTCCTGCCCTTGCTGTAGGAGAATTGTATAAAGGGGAGAAAACGGTTTCCCAGGTGATTGTTAATTTTCACATTTGGTTTGTGTGTTTTAACCACATGTGAAGTTGGACTCTTGAATCATGGTACTCACTGTGGTCAGACTTGTCTCATCCTCTCCAAGCTGCTGCAGCCAGGCTGCTAAAATGGTAGCCTTGTACTGCTCCCTGATTACCTTCTTAGAATTCCTTATATGAGATGAAATCCCACTGCTATTCGTGTCATTCATCAGATTTCACCTGAAGTCTTCACTTCCTTGGAAACCTGATGGTAAAATGGCTGTGAAGAACTTTTCTTTCTTTATTGTTCTGCAACCTGATTTTGAAAAGACCTAGTAGAAAAGGAGTTTCTATGCATCTTGCTTAGCTCTTGTGTGAGTGAAGCATACATGAAATGGCACACAGTATGATATGTGGTGTACTCTTTGTAATTTAGGTTACCGTGAAGATTATGAGCTTTGAGACTACCAGTGTAAAGCATAACCATTTGTTTGTTATTGAGGAGATTTTGTCTTTGTTGGCCTCCTACATATTCAGGGAAAATGTGATAAATTAATCATGAAAGTGCTCTAGTCCATGTTAATACACCTGAGCAAGATAGTGTCTTCACAACATATTTTTTGTTCAAAAGTTTGTCATTCTTTGGCAAAGGCAGTCTGAATTTATGTAAATCGCAAGTTAATGGCAACATGATTAAAAGTTCAAATGCTAGCTTTGCCAGTGCCAACAGATTAAGCTAACAATCTGCAAAGTCATTGATCTTAAGAGAAAGAATTCCTCTAAGTTTTCATTAAAATAGAAAGTTTCCTAAAGCTTGGTCAATAGAAAACAAGGAAAGAGTTGTCATGGTTGGGCAGTGGGAATTATTCTCAAAATCTGAAGATAATGATAAACAAGTTGATAGAAGCAGTGCACCATTTAGAAGAAGGAAAAATAACCTGAGGTCAATGTGATTAGGTGGCATGTATCAATGTCATAGTCCATTGGGTTAAATATCCAATGCATGGAATAACAGTTGGGTGAGCATGCTGTTCTCTCCTCTGTAATAACACAATCAGCATCTTTAATGGGGTGGAACCAACCTGGGGAAAAAATTGAATGTAAAAGACCTAGGTCATATAACAGCTAGGCAGACATAAAGGCACAATGAACAGCTTTTGCCAGAAAATGGATGGATATTGCATCATGCGACAGAGATAGAGACACCTAGCTATAGTGGATTAGTGGTGTAAAATTGATTTTTGGAGCAGTATCTCCTGAATTAAATGAATGGAGATAGTTTTGGCGTTTTTTTGGATGTGCAAAAATGGAAAGCTAAGTTTCAGTCTGGAAATAGGAAGGAACACTAGAAAAGCTTGTATGATACAGATGCAGAGCTGCATCCTGATTTTATACTCTTACGTTGATTTTGACTTTACAGAGAAGCTATATCTATCTACTATAAAGAAGATTTTGAAGGTGAAGNAAATCTGAAGATAATGATAAACAAATTGATAGAAGCAGTGCACCAGTTAGAGGAAGGAAATGCTTATTAAATGTGAACCTTTCAAGTGCAAACACATTGTCAATAAAGAATTTACTTCCTGTCCTCTGAAAAACTGGCACAAAAAGAATACATTTGCAGTAATGTTGAGAAAATATTTTCTTTAGACAACATCAAAAAATTGTAGCAATTCATCAGCTTCAAAATTCCAGCTCAACACTGCAGGCATGAAGGGCCAGATAATCACATCCTTTACTGATTACAGTGATTAACATAACAGAAGTGATATTGTTAAACATTACCTACCTATTGAAGCATTTATTTAACTAGCTTGTGTGGTTGGAAATAGTTTCCTCTGGATCTGCTGAGTAGACAGGTGGGGATTGTATCTGAGGGAACTGGGGAAATTCTAGCACTTCCACAATGGGATTGTTACAGCTTGAAGCCCTAAAACCTCCTCCATTTAGTATTCTGTATGCCAAATAGATGGTACTTTTATCTACAATTACTTGTTTGTGCTTTATTAGGCAATTTGTTATGTCAACTTTCTTTGCTATCTGGCTGTCGTATGAAGGTGGGTAGTTTTCCAAATAAAGTACAAATCAAAAATAGTTTGAGTTAGATGCAGTCACAGGATTTTGCAGTAAAACAAAAGAGTGTAAAATTGAGATCTTCAGGAATAGGATACCCTGCAGACTGCAGCCTAGGAGGGCTAAGATGCCATTGTTGTAAAAGGCATNAAAACTCATCCCTAGCCCTCACTTTGTGTAGTTCCATGTGCCCGAGTTTGGATGCTTGTCTCACTTTGCTTCATTTACACTCACACAATTAGTGAAAGTAGATGGATTACAGTTTCTGTTGTTAACTCTTCTTAGCAAATACATAACAGTGACTACCAGCCCCAGCCTGATTGATAGGAAACATTAATTTCAGTTTACATTGCATTTCTTCGTATGTGCTAATGACAGCCTTGAGTCATTTCATGAACCTTGAAGATTTTGAAAACTTCCTGAAAAATTATCAGAATACTTCATTAAATAATAATTGTTCATGAAATACATGTGTAATGCAGTTTATGTTTTGGTTTAGACCAAATGTGTGTGCCCAGAAACTTTTTGAGTAGAGCCAGCTTTGTTGCTGAGGTTAGCAGCTACATCACTGCTGAAGTCTTACTTTTTGGTTGTTTTTTTTTTTTCCATTGAAGATACCTTTTTCCCCCCAAGGGGAAAACAAGATCTCAAAATCTGTGAACTTTTCTCTCTGCATTGAGGAGACTGCAACATGTGAAAAACACTTGTGTAAAATTTTGTTAAAACATATTCTTCAGATGTAAATATTTTCCTCAACCTTGAAGGTTACAATTACATTAAAAGGCATGAAGAATAGCTGTATGAGGTACACCTACATTATTGTTTCTAATTAGGGATTTCACTTATTTTAATCTTGAGTCCTTTTCCACAGGCAGAACTTTGGGCCAGGTTTTCTTCAGCCTGCAGAGTTAATGCACAGAGAGCAGCCACCACCTGAGGTTCAGTATTCCTCCAGAGGGATGTACTCAGAGGAAATGCCATCAGTGGCATGGCCACAACCAGTTGGAAACACTGCAGGTACACTTCAATTAAATTGAATATGCAGTAAAATAACTGATCCTTTTCTGTATCTGCTCTTTTATGCCAAGGTCACCATTAAAACGTCATTCTCCTTTAGCTGCTGCATGTGATATGTGGTCCTTGTCCTCAATGCCCCCCAAAAAATGATCACAAAGTGAGGTTAACTTCACTTTCATAGGACCTTGCAGAAAAAGCAAGTGCTTTGCCCCTTTTTTAGTATCTTACAAGCACTGGTTCTCACAAAGCATATTTTCAGAAAACCCATTCTCTAAGAAGGGAAAATTACTTGTTTTAGAAAGTACAATGTATGCTAACTTTCCATTTTGAACTCCTTCTTTTATGCTAAATTAACTAATTGATGCATCCCAAATCAGCATGCTAAATAGCAACATTTTTTAATACTTTTATACATCTGTGTTTCTCATTTCTCTTCATAGAATTGTGTGCATTAAAGCAATATCTCTTTGTTTTAGATTGTGTTATCTGTTGCTGCTGTCCTTTATGAAATCACCTTCCCTGATTTGGTTGAGACAATTTTGATAGCAGCCACCAATGCTATCATGATTAAGGTGCCAACATCACATGCCAGTTAACAGGCTTCCAAGAACAAGGGATTGTATTACTATAGAAATGTTACAGTTAATGTTCTCCCAGATAAATATTTTCTTCCTTGAAAAAGACTGGAAATATGATCATATGCTCATGTCAGAAGCCTGGTTTTGATAGTTGCTCTCATCTCCCTTAAATGTTAAATGAATGAGAATAGTAGGAACGTAGTAACTATTACAGCTTAATGATGGTTATTTTATTCTCTGATTCACACTATTGTCCAAATGTTCCTATGTATTTTGCTTTAAAGTTTGGAGATACTTTATATATTTAGTTCCTGTTCTCAGCATAATTATGTGTAAATATGAAACTTCTCAAATATTGGAGGGTTTTGAGAGAAAAACAGGAAAGTGATCTAATTGTCCATCATGTAAATCGCACTGTTGTTTCTGTCTTTGCCTCCCCTTTTGTACATAAACACAGTTTTGTGTATCTCTGGGTTAAATGTGTTTCATTCTTATGAATAATAAAGTATCATTAGTAATTTTAAGTATAAAAATATAAATGACATTTCCCTGTGGGAGGAAATTCATGAAGGAGGAAAGCTGGCATGTTGTTACATGTCTCTTGCAATTAATGGTGGCAGCATATCCTTGCATACGTTAGAAAGCAGCAGGAGGGAGGGAAGGGAAGGAAAAGGAGAAAGGAGGAGGTTGGCTTTCAGGCTGGAAGGAGATACAGTGTGTTCTGACCTTCTCGTTAGTTAACGACAGCATCGTTTAATATTTAACCACAAAGCACAGCTGAGAGAGGAACACTTACGTAGTCATGCATATTATTCTTCAGAGCCATGGAACAGGAGGCAGTCTGCAGAGTTAGGGTCTTGCCAGTGTGATGCAAATAAGGTGTGCCACAGGAGCAAATGTCTTCTCTTCGCTGCTGAGTAATTGACATAAAAACATTGCCAGAGCTTTCAGTAAGCACTGTTTGGAAAGGTTTGGCATGTTTTTGGAACGAAGAGTAGCCCATGTCAGAGATGCATATANTAGGGTCTTGCCAGTGTGATGCAAATAAGGTGTGCCACAGGAGCAAATGTCTTCTCTTCGCTGCTGAGTAATTGACATAAAAACATTGCCAGAGCTTTCTGTAAGCACCGTTTGGAAAGTTCTGGCATGTTTTTGGAATGAAGAGTAGCCCGTGTCAGAGATGCATGTATCTCAACCTCTTCTTTCAGTGCAGTGCCATGAAATGCATCACACTCACATGAACTGCACAAAATGCACGTAACTTTTCTGTCTTTATTCCACACTGACAGCCTCCTTTCTGCTGATTTTTATTAATTGCACAGAAACAGAGCTCCATTTTCTTCTTGTCTTCTGCTTCCAACAGAGTTTTATGTTATCATTTGTCTGCCCTGCAAACGTGACTGTGAATAAAGATGAAAAAAAACCAATATTTGCTTTTAAGGTTCTCAGATACAGCACCTCACTCAGGTGGNAGCTGTATGAGGTACACCTACATTATTGTTTCTAATTAGGGATTTCACTTATTTTAATCTTGAGTCCTTTTCCACAGGCAGAACTTTGGGCCAGGTTTTCTTCAGCCTGCAGAGTTAATGCACAGAGAGCAGCCACCACCTGAGGTTCAGTATTCCTCCAGAGGGATGTACTCAGAGGAAATGCCATCAGTGGCATGGCCACAACCAGTTGGAAACACTGCAGGTACACTTCAATTAAATTGAATATGCAGTAAAATAACTGATCCTTTTCTGTATCTGCTCTTTTATGCCAAGGTCACCATTAAAACGTCATTCTCCTTTAGCTGCTGCATGTGATATGTGGTCCTTGTCCTCAATGCCCCCCAAAAAATGATCACAAAGTGAGGTTAACTTCACTTTCATAGGACCTTGCAGAAAAAGCAAGTGCTTTGCCCCTTTTTTAGTATCTTACAAGCACTGGTTCTCACAAAGCATATTTTCAGAAAACCCATTCTCTAAGAAGGGAAAATTACTTGTTTTAGAAAGTACAATGTATGCTAACTTTCCATTTTGAACTCCTTCTTTTATGCTAAATTAACTAATTGATGCATCCCAAATCAGCATGCTAAATAGCAACATTTTTTAATACTTTTATACATCTGTGTTTCTCATTTCTCTTCATAGAATTGTGTGCATTAAAGCAATATCTCTTTGTTTTAGATTGTGTTATCTGTTGCTGCTGTCCTTTATGAAATCACCTTCCCTGATTTGGTTGAGATAATTTTTATAGCAGCCACCAATACTATCATGATTAAGGTGCTAACATCACATGCCAGTTAACAGGCTTCCAAGAATAAAGGATTGTATTACTATACAAATGTTATGGTTAATGTTCTCCCAGATAAATATTTTCTTCCTTGAAAAAGACTGGAAATATGATCATATGCTCATGTCAGAAGCCTGGTTTTGATAGTTGCTCTCATCTCCCTTAAATGTTAAATGAATGAGAATAGTAGGAACGTAGTAACTATTACAGCTTAATGATGGTTATTTTATTCTCTGATTCACACTATTGTCCAAATGTTCATATGTATTTTGCTTTAAAATTTGGAGGTACTTTATATATTTAGTTTCTGTTCTCAGCATAATTATGTGTAAATATCAAAATTCTCAAATACTGGGGGATTTTGAGAGGAAAACAGGAAAGTGATCTAACTGTCCATCATGTAAATCACGCTGTTGTTTCTGTCTTTTCCTCCCATTTTGTACATACACACAGTTTTANGCACAGCTGAGAGAAGAACACTTATGTAGTCGTGCATATTATTCTTCAGAGCCATGGAACAGGAGGCAGTCTGCAAAGTTAGGGTCTTGCCAGTGTGATGCAAATAAGGTGTGCCATGGGAGCAAATGTCTTCTCTTTGCTGCAGAGTAATTGACATAAAAACATTGCCAGAGCTTTCAGTAAGCACTGTTTGGAAAGGTTTGGCATGTTTTTGGAACGAAGAGTAGCCCATGTCAGAGATGCATATATCTCAACCTCTTCTTTCAGTGCAATGCCATGAAATGCATCACGCTCACGTGAACTGCACAAAATGCACATAACTTTTCTGTCTTTATTCCACACTGACAGCCTTCTTTCTGCTGATTTTTATTAATTGCACAGAAACAGAGCTCCGTTTTCTTCTTGTCTTCTTCTTCCAACAAAGTTTTATGTTATCATTTGTCTGCCCTGCAAACTTGACTGTGTATAAAGATGAAAAAAACCAATATTTGCTTTTAAGGTTCTCAGATACAGCACCTCACTCAGGTGGGAATTGCTAGCAGGATCGGAGGTCAACCAGTGGAGATCCCCTCAGGCAGAGCAGGGCATGGCCAGCCGGGGGGGCCAGTGTGGCCCCAGTACCGTGGAGAGGATGAATGTGCTAGGCGAGATGCAGTGAGTACTGTGTTACACATTTGCATAGTTTCCAAAGTAGTGAAATGTTTGGGTATTTTTTTCTTGCATTACTGTTAGGAACTTTTTCCCCCCCTGGAATATTTTTAGTTGCTTCTATGACATTCTTTGTTTTGCTCTTCGAACCCTTGTTAGCTCTTCTGACTTCTGCTTGCTGTTCTTTCACCTTTGCTTCTCTAAATGCTTTCTCATTTTACCCTAACCTTTTTTTTCCTCACTTGAGGCCTTCACCCATTAATTGCGGTTCATCCAGTTCTGCTTCTGAGCTTCAGCAGAGGTGGATACTGCTTTCCATTCCTTCTTTGAAATATGCCTCTGAATTTTGATATCATTGTCATTAGAAAACATTGAATTAAATTGTCCCAGGCTACCATCCTATTTTGTATGCATATAGTTCTTTTATCTTCTGTATCAGTGCTATAACCGCAGGAGTCAGGGCAGCAGAAAAAGGTACATACTTGTACATAACATTAGAGGTGTTTCTAAACAAGTTCCTGTCCTGGCAACATCAGAGGTGTTTCTAAACAAGCTCCTGTCCTGGCCTAAGTCAGCAGGATGTGCTAAATGAATACATGCTGGTTTACCAGTGTTGCCCAGGCAGCCATGGTGATTTCGTGTTCTTGGCAGTGGTGCTTCTAGAGGTTGACATTTCTGATTCAACCAGATGAGTGAGGTTGAAGATAATATATGGCCTTGCCAGGAGAGAGACACTGGCCTGCTACCAGTCCCTCTGGTGTACTTGCATCCTGGAGCAGACTGACCTGTGACAGATTTATTGCAGTACTCTTAAGAGTGACATCTTTATGCTTCATTTGCTTCTTAGTTTAAACTGTATTTTTGCAGTTTCTTCCTTGAGGAAGGAAGGCAGGATCTCCTCCTTTTGCATACTTAGGACAGTGTCTGTTCACCCTACTTGAAGTTGCTTTGAAGTATTGCATGATCTTGACATAGCTTTGCAAAAAGGAAATGCAACGGGATGGGCTTATCTTTAGATTTTGGTGAAATTGAGCTGCCTCCACTCCAAATGAACTCAAGAGGAGCACCATAAAGTTTTTGAGAACTGGGTGCACTATTTGATACTATTCAAAAACTTTAACTGTCAAAGCCGAAAGATCTATTTCCCTAATTTAATATGCTTTCTGTGCTTGAAACTGTGGCATTTGAATGCAAGATCATAATTTCAGTTTACATAGAAAAGAGCACTTGCATAAGAGATCTTAGTGTCTCGTGTTTCATTTTCAGAGACATCTCTGGGTTACCATTTATTGACATTTCTTTACATTTGTCTCTCTTTTCTGAAAATGGCTTTTCTAAATCTGTGGGCATGTTCCTGTTCAGGTCATTTAAATCCAGGCTGTTTTTCTTTTGGTTCATCTCAGTTTAAAGATTTCCTTGACTCTGACAGAACTTTCTGTTCACTGGTTGCTGCAGTTCATATGTTACTGCAATGTGATTTTTTTACAGTTTTTTATTTTAAAAAAGGCAAAAGGAGGAGATCATGAACTAAAACTTATTTTAATATGGTGTCATCCAGTTGTAGGAGAGCTCACCTATTGCCTGAACTTTCTTTTTCTGGTGAGCAATTTTTTTGGTTTTTTTTAAAGGATTCTTCCCATTAAAAAAAAAAAAAAGAAAAAAAAAAAAAAACAAAAAAAACACCTCGGTCTTGTGTCTTTCTGTAGTTAAATAATTACCTAAATAATTACCTTCACAGTTTGGATTTTTTCACCAGGACAGAACCCTAAATTTTTCTTGCCTCCTTTTGGAAAATAAGCTTTACTTAATGATGGTCATGTTCCTTATGGTGCACTGTTCAACTGATCCTTTCCAAACAGTCTTACTGTTCCCTCATTCTGAGCAAGTTTCTAAAATTAATCTCTGCATTTGGGAAGATTAAAATCTAGAATATTCTTCTTGCACACAAACCGGAGAGGGATCTGCATTTGTCTTCCTGCAATAGCCCTTTTCTTCACAATACCCTCTCCCATTAATTCCTGATTTTCTGCTGGAATATCACCTCTGACTTGTACCTCCCAACCTAAAGCCAGTGTGCAGAGTACCATCAATTCACTTAATTCTTCATCCAGGGACCAACCAGGAGATTGATAGCATTTCTTTAGCTGACACAAAATACAATCCTGAGCAAGTGCTCATCTGAGCAGCAGAACAAATGAAGCCTGGCTTTTTACAGATGGGTTCAGTGTCTTGCGTATCTCCGTCTCCCTCCACCACCTGGCATCACTTCCTACCCATCTACAGTCTCCTATAGCTTTCCACTGTTCTCCCAAGTCTTCCTCCAGGTTTCCAGTGTTTCCCCAAAGATACTCCTACCCTTTCACTCTATTTTTCTACTCAGCTGCCCACTCTAGTGTCTCCAAAAAAATCTCCCCAAACTTAGTTGTCTCTCATGCCCCTGAGATAGCCCCTGTGAGACGCATGCTGGCTGAGAAGTCCAGCAGAACACAGCCTAACCTGACCTTTCTGCCATTCAGAAGCAGATTCAATGATGGCTAATAAGATTATAACAAATCAGGTTATGTCTTACTAGATATCTGGTTTTGTGAATTTTATGTATCTGTTCATACATACACATATACACATGTA
>VZTR01033206.1:56988-81924 GCA_013400775.1 Chaetops frenatus | reverse complement strand
AAGGAGCTTCTATGGAGGTCTTTCTGAAAAACAGCAGAAGAGAAGGGACATCAGGATCTCCAGGTCTCTAACCTGAGTCTCTAACCTGCTGGGACCTTTGGCTACTAGAAAATAGCTTGGGAATGGGGAAACTGAAATCATCATACAATTATCTCAGGGCAATGCAGATCTGTCTGAAAATATGGGAAACTGTGGCAGCCCAGGAAACTGTGTGAAAACTGCCTTGCCCTGCATCAGCTTCTGTTAAACAATATATTTCTGACAAAGCATACTGGGCTAAGTAACATTTTCCCGTGAAATGAATTTAATCAGAAATTAGATAATTAGCTACAATTTTTAAATAATAAAAAGACCTTTTGTGAAATGGAGAAGCACCAGAATCCAGTCAACAAAACATATGCATTGTATAATTGAACACTGCAGTTCTCAACACTTAGGATAACAATGCTGAAACACTGCAGATGTGTAAACATATAATTCCTATCTAAATAGGTGGAATTTTCAAGTCAAAATCTGACCTTGAAATTCCAGATACAAAGGACTCAGTGGTCCTGCTGTGAATACATACCTTTGTCAACAGTAGGAAGAACTTCCAGCCTAAACCTCCTTTATGAAGGCTAGAGCACTAAGACACTCAGGTTTCTCTGTCAAAAATGAGGAAGAGGTATATGTCTTCCAGGACTTGTTTCTCATGAAGGATTAGGAGCTAAATCAGGCCACAGAAAAATTTTTGATTTTACTTAGCAACCTTAACCCCACATTCTTTCATGGAACTGGCTATGGCAGCCAAAATAGGAGGTTGCTGACACAATAAGAACTTAGGTTGTGTGAGATTTGACTTCAATTCCTTCCTCTCCTATTTGAATTAAATCACTGATTTCCCAAGATGACTTCTCAGATATAGTTCCAGTTTTTTCAGCATTTCCTGGCAAAACACAGAGCAAGCAAAGGAGCACAGTTCTCCATCTCGGTGGTCATGGTCAAGATGGAGCATCTGCATTACAATCCGGCTAGAACAAAACACTGGAAGTAGTAACAGTATGTACCCGAGCAAAACGAAATTTAAGAATATGGAGTAGAGCCTGTCTTCTTACTTTGTAGCAATGATATAACCACTGATACTTGATAAAGTTAAAGGAAGGAGAAATACCACCAGTCTTTTGGGGAGGCTGTTCTTCAGTACTTCTTCATCTGGCAACATCTATTAAATCATATTCTGCAAGTGACATGACCAAGTAACTCATTTAGTAACCTGGCAGGTGTCACAAGGTTTGCCTATCCACTAAGTAGTGTAAGGGATNAGGGATTAGGAAGTCCTAGTGTATTGCAAAATACCCTTAGAAGATGTATAGAAGTTTACCAGTGAAACTTTTGTCCACCTAATCTTTAGGTTGACAAATGAAGGATCTCCAGAGGGTGAGCCAGGAGATTACAGACCCATCAGTCTTACTTCAGTCCCTGGGAAAGTTATTAAATTAATCCTCCTGGGGGCTATCAAAGGTAAGATGAAGCAAAAACATTTGGATTCAGCAAAGCCAAATCATGCTTGACAAACCTGGTTGCCTTCTGTGACAGAAGGCAACTTCTGCTCAGTGTGGGATGGACAATATCTACCCGTATTTCTCCACAGTTTTCAAGAGGGTTTCCCACAGCCTCCTCCTGGAGAAACTGATGTGTTGTGGTCAACCTCTGTCTTTCTATAGGGCTGTGAATCTGTTTTCTGAAAGCATTATATCCCTATTCTGTACAACATAAATACCTCTCTCTTTAATGAACAACTAACTTGTTGCCNTGTTGCCTGTCCTTAGAGGATGAAAAGTGAGGCTTTTTAGCAATCCCAAGTGAATTCTAGAACTACTTCCTTGAAAAAAATGTTGTGGATGAGAACAGCAAAACCATATTGAAGACAGGCTCATTTTCTTCACATGCCCCTGGAGTCTATTGCCCAAGAACAAGGGTAATGTGTTCCTAAAAGCTTGTAGAACACTCATGTTTAATGTAATATTAATAGGATAGTTACTGCCTTCTGAAAAATGAAAAATTAAAATATGCATGTGGGATGGTGAATGCAAAAGCAATGTGAAAACTATGCAGTTCACAATTGTTAAATTTTCATGACAAAGAATCTAGTTAGACATTTAATGTAAATTAAAATTCTTACAATAAAGGAGGAGTTGGATTTATCACTAAAGAGCATTTTATGATCCTAAACCACAATGTAGTAATGTATCTATGTACAATCAGAAAAAACTCATTGTGTGGAAATCTGGTTGCGTTCAATATTCACATGTGTATTTTCAAAAAGCTGCTGAGAGATTATTGAAATTATTACTATGTGAAAAATAGTCAACCATTTCCAGTGAATAAAAAAATTGCAAGTGTTGGGAATATTTAAAATAAGACCACACAATAGAATTCTGAACATTTCTGACTAAGATGAGAAGTATGTACAAGTTGGAAAAGCATACTGAACTTAATAACCATATGGAGTGTGCATTTTGTGTTTAAGTGACAGCATATTTAAACTGGAAAAGAACATGACAGATTGATGGTAAGAATATGTTCAATTTTGAGCTGAAACATACACCTCTTGTTTCTCTTTCCATTCAAGAGATTGGGGTGCTGTGAGGCCACAGAATGTGCTCAAGCTCTCTGCAAAAGAAGAAAAATTGGTAAGGAGAGATCCAGAGATGTCTGTCCTTGATGTTTCATTAATATCTTGGAATACAGAATAGAAAGATTTCTCATGAAATCTGCTCTTGACCCTGATCTGACATGGACGTGAGTATGTTGCAGAACTAGAGATCAGCATATCCTAACAACTAAAAAAAATCATATGGAGAGAAAAAAAGAAACAGAATTCAATCCAAAGAAAACAAGGTCCAAATTCTAATTTTAGGGAAAAATCAATGACAATATCAGAAATGAGAATGATAAAACAAGTAAATAATGTTGAGAAAAAGGATCCAAGGATCATTGCAGATCTAGTCTCTCCCTGGACAGATGGGCCATGTGTTAACAGAACCAAGGTTCTGTCAAGACAGCAGAGAAATAGAACAGGACTCAAAGCATATTAAATAGACTAAGTACAGAATGCAAAGTTGCCCAGCAAAGTTGCACCTCTGCTAGAGCTCTGTGTCCAGATGCATGTTAACTGAGAGTCCAACACAAAGCATCCACGATGTACTGAGACCTAAACACTCCCTCTAAGAAGGAACTGGAGGAGCTGGGGCTGTCTAGTCTTGACAAAACAAGATTAAGTAGAAAAATGGTTCTGGTTTACAAGTAGTTAAAAAGTCAGCTGCAAAGAATTTTTTCACAATACTCAGTATTAAATTAGACAAGATATAATAGCTATTAACCTAGCTGAATCAAGTTGAAAAAATTTCTAAACGGCAAGATCAGTGAAAATTCATCTGGCTGAAAAGGGGAATATGGGGAATATTCATCATTGCCTATTTTTAAGGATATTCATCAGGACTGCTGTAGGCATAGCTAGTACTGTCCAGAAGTAGAAGGATAGAATCTCTTCAGGTAGTTTCCTGTTCCAATTTTGCAAATATCTGAAACTGTTAGGAATAATGATTATCACACAGACTTAGCTTAGAATGCAAGCTAAAAATAATCCATCCATGGCTTTTTGAAGCCTGTAGTGTTTGAGACTTTCATTTTTATATTTCTATGTTTTAGTCTGAAATTCTTTAATGATAACAGGTCCCCTGAAAATGGAGGGCTATAAGAGAAAATTTTGGATGACTTGTGACAAATTTCTACTTACTGGTCAACCTTCACTGAGTGGAAAGGTAGTGCATACATTGTGGCTTTAGAAGCAGGCTTCATTTCACATTCAGCCAATAATTCACTTTAAGCAATCAGCTTTCTGAGGCAAGCTCTAGTTTGAAATAATGCCTAAAAAAGTAAGGAAAAAAATTCAATCTCATTTCTATCATTAAACTCTTTTCTAAACCCGGAAAAAATGTGTTGTTTGTATGCATGTTTAGACATGCATATAAACGGAATTATTCCACCTTGACCCCTTTAGCTTCATACTGGAGACATTTCTGTCACTTTACTTTCTCTAATACAGATGATTAAGGTGATGGATCCATATGCAGACTTAATTGTGAAAAAGTTTCACAGAACAACTCTACCCAATAGAAAAACCTCCACAGTCTCTACAAACAAAGAGCTCTTTCCTTACAACAACTTAGAAGATTTAGAAGGGTAAAAAAAGTTTAATCTACTCAAATATTTCAGCTCTCTGGTATTTGCAGTTCTTAACAGACCCTGCAAGAAATAAAAAGGGATTAATGCTGTGAATTTGTAGAGTGACTCTCTTTTTAACATGAAATGAGTAGATCAACCTGCAGGGAGTGGTGATTATCCATGGATGAATTAACTCCCTGAGCAGGTCTGGATCAAAATACTGTTACAATTTAGGCATACACTAACTGTTTCAGTGAGATGTGGTTTGTATGTACCAATAGTGCATCAGTATTTTTTTTAGTTTTAGGAAGGAAAATACGTCCATGCATCTGAACATAAACGTGTTAATTTCTGGGGTTTTTTTTAAACTAATTTAGATAATGGTCCTATTTTTACAGTGCTCGCTTCATGGAGAAGGAAGTTAATGAGTTTGATAAGGAAAATTATATTGAGGTCTATGTGTTCATCTATCCATCTACTGAATACCTGTCTTCATGAGTTGATTTATTTTATTCAAGTGATTTTCCAAATCCTTGTCTACTAAAAGGGCCCTCAACATTTCACTGCCATTTAGAAATTTTATCCTGGAATCACCATTCTGATATGGGGAAATTTTATTCCCAATTTTTAAAGGATGGATGCTGACAGAAGTGATGAATTTACTAGAGTAGGTCCTTCATCCAAGATGACCAAGAAAGTCTGTAGCAGAACACAGTACAGTAATACATATGTTCCCAAGTTATTCTAGTTAGATTCAAAAATTTCTACACATGAAAATGGGAAAAAGCATTCCTAACAATGTGAATGGGCAATATGTTAACAAATGCAATTGAATTCTGACCTATGCAGTGATTAATGCAAATTGAAATGAAAAATTTAATATACGTTGTGAGCATTTTCCTAATGTAAGAAATGGAACTCGATGAAATTCGAAGGAGTAGCAAATTAAAATTGGTCAAAAGTATTATTTAATGTGCTTAATATCTAATCAAACTTACTTATTGCTGCAAGAAATAAAAACCAAGAAATGATCAGGATTATAAAACTAATTATATTGTAATGACAGGCAGTTACATTTGCTCAACTAAATATATATGTGTCTGCCTATGCAAATAAACTTCCTATTGACAGAATTTTGGGTAATCCCATATTCCATATCTATACCCCAAGAGATAGATTGCTTAGAGATTTCTTTTATCTATGCCCCAAAGGATAGTCTGTTAGCAGCTGTATAAAAATTGGACTAGCTTTTGTAACATGCTGACTAGTGGGTGACACAGCCTGGAACAGAATGAAATGGACCTCTGATGTGAACTGACACAGATCTTACTTCCACTTGGTGGCAGTGGTCCCACCTTCTAATCTACACCTAAGTTTTGCTGTTAATAAAACCACCTTATTTTACATCCTTCACTAGCCCCATATCACAATGGCTTTTTTAAAAATAAGACATCATTTTACAAAGATCACTTTTTCTAAATTGTTACAATACAGTAGGATACTGTCTCCTGGTAGATTTGGTACCTAATATAATGACATTCTTCATTTTCTGTTATTGAACATGCATGACAAATAAAGATGAACAAGGATTACTATGAGAATGTTTGAACTGCAAACAGTATTTTAGTTTAAAGCCTAAAACATTCAGAATTTTATGTGACTTGTCTTTCTTTCTGGATTCCCAAGAATTCATTTCAGATTGACATTTCAGATTGATGGCTGTTGAAAACACGGGACAAATTGGCAAGGCAGTATTTATCTTTTTTTCCCCCTCTAATTTCAGGCTTTTTATATATATTTGTCATATTTGTTAATACTCTTAATTTTCTTGTATCTGAAAGACTGAGAAAGTCCTGGGAGTCAAACAGTATCACTGCTATTGAACAAAAAAAAGTGCATTATCTGTTGTGAAATTGTCAGTGTTGGCACGACAGTGTGCTCTCCTGCATGGCAGTGGGCTGCCCAGCTAGACCTCCCCTCAAGTAGGGGAGGGTGTCCCTGTGAGTCTCAAGATTACTGCTCAGATTTGAGAGACTCCTTATCACATCAGGTACTTAGTGAGTGAATTGGGACCAAGCATCCCGAAACTTTGAATCTTATCCAAGTGATGTATAGGATCAATTGTGTGTAAATAACTGTTTAAGCATAAACAATAATTTACAAACATAAATAATAGTTGACCTAGTCTGGAATGAAATCTGAATCCAGACACACCTAAACTCTCCTCTAAGAAGGAGTTTGGAAAGAAACAGGGTCCTTTCTGAACCTCATAACTCAATGGAAAGATCTCCCTGAGAGTTTTGTCAGTCCCTGTCCTCTATGTAGTAAATAATCGAATATGCCTTGCCATTGAATCTTACTAAAACACTGTTGCATTTACCACTGGACTTTTTAATATCATTAAAGTTTACTATTGCTTCTCTCTTGCAGGGAAGTGCACAACTCCACCTGCAACTGTTTGCTTTGGCAAGAAAGGCAGTTTTAAATGTTAATTTTCTGTGAATATCCATCTACCTTGTAGGTAGCAAGGCAAAAATATTTTCTAAATTATATCTGCCAAAAAGGAAGAGTGGAGAATGAGTCAACAATTCAAACTGAAAGTCCATGAGCTAGAAGAAATAATTAGAAAACATGCCCCCCACACTTGTGAGTCAATGTAATTACTTACAGGAGGTTGCAAGATATGTTTTCTGCACACTCCTATCTTCAGATCCACACTCTGATGCAGTGTCACTCATCCAAACCTATTTCATGCTCCTCTATCATATAGGCCAATTTCTGCTTAGTTTTCTACTGATGAGGTTTAATGGGTGACCCACTTTATGATATTCCTCTAAGAATTCCCTTGTGTATATCTTTCTCAATATGTCCCAGATGGTTTAGTATCTGAACGTGGTAGAAGCTGATGGGAGCAGATGTGACCTAAAACCTTCCAAATCAAGTAAGTGGAAAAATAAATTTGCTTGTATTATTTATTTTTGCTCTTTTTGACTTACAAAAACTAGTCAAAATAGCAGTAGTTGCAGGTATTTCTTTGTGGCTAAGGGAATTAGGAAATTATTTTCTGGAAAAGGAAAATGGTTAGGAAAGAATCTAGACTTCATAATCCTTCAGTGTCTTCCCCTTTAATGTCTTACTACTTAAAGACTGAATATCTGCATCCTCCAGAAATGTAGGAAATAAAAATCTTGTGATTAACATGAATGCCCTTACCATCACAGGCATTTCACACCATCTGATATGTAAAACTCTTTTTCGTACTCAGTCCTCTGTGCTGCTCAGCCTCTGCCTTGCTCATGAGTATACTGGGACTTTACACAGACCTGGGTGGGAGCAACCAGGTCTCTTATGACAATAGTTAAGAAAACGTGTGTTTTACTGCCTGAACAGGGTTGTGTCAGTAGAACAGGGACAGAGGCATGTCCTACAGGCAAAGTGAGTCACCCACTTAACATCAGTGGTCTAAGGGCTCTCCACTGCTAACTGGGCGTGATTTATAGCTGCCTGCACTGTGCAGTAAAACAAGAGACTTGCCTGCTAGGGTACAGAGAAAAGGGTCTATTAGCCTAGTCTTTGAATTTTTGGACAGTTTTATTTAAAGAAATCTCACTGTTAACTGTCATGGTCATTGACGTTCAACAAAATTTTTTCCCTTTTTTTGACAATATGGATATTTTATAGGAAATATATAAAGTTTTCTCTTACCTGGAGGTTGTGGATTGTTATTAGAAGAGAGACTGGCATTCCTCAAAATAATTTTTTTAATTCAGTGACTGAAATTGCTTGTTTTAATGATTAAGGTTTTTGTCTTTTCATAGTGTGATTTTAAAAGAAAAATCAATAACATATCTAGTGGCTCTGCAATGTTTTAACAGGAAATACTATGAATAAATTCTTAGCAGAATGAAAGCCTGCAGTATTGGTGACACTTTTAATTTCATGTTTAGATTGCTAGGGACATTAGCTGTTGAAGAAACTCAGTTCTGGCTCCAACAATTTGGTGGTAAATGTGTCTTAACTGTAAGTGGCAAATTGAAATACATTTTCAGAAAAATAAACACCTTGAAGCATTTTGTGACTCACAGGAGCACAAGCAGGAGTTAGAGCTTTCACCTCTATAGTGCTGCTGTGACTTCAAAAGGGCAGCTGAAAGCTGTTTGGAGAAAATTATTTTGGACATGTTGGTAGAGATTTAACAATGGTTTGAAGTAATTTAAAATGGCTGTGTTGTTGTTGCTGACACATTTTTTTGGGGGGGAAAAGATGTTATTTTGGAAGTTTCCCAACTTGGAGAACAAAAACTACTCCTTTCCTTTTGAGCTGATTCTGAACAGAAGACCTCATTGATCAGTTCAACTCGCATTGTCTTTGGATTCCTTTCTCCAAAGAAGTGTGCGCCTGGCTTTATAGCACTTGATAAGGTGTATTTTTATCACCTAGTATAAATACGGCCCTGTCAAACTTGTCAACATGTTTTACTGTGATATTTGTGAGCACTTAAGGGAAGGAAGCATATTTACACCTGTCATAAAAAACCCCCGTCTTCGAAGTTTCCACCCATATCCAATATTGCTGGGTATTCTGCTACAAGAAATTGATATTTGCAAGAAACTTTAATCATCAATACAAGATTCAAGAGGTTGTGCATTGTTGTTGTTTTAAAGATTACTCATAGGTATAGGCAGATACTGAAAGATAAATATCCTTTTCTTGTCCCTATTCCTTCCTGAATTATCTCTCTTCTCAAGATATACAAGCTGAAAAAATTTTCCAATATGGAAGAGGCAGTGTGTCACCACTATAGGATAGATTCTGGAAAAAGAGTGACAGCCAAAGCTTTGATCAGATTTTGAGGGATCAGGGGTAAAACAAAGAGTCCAGATGACTTGCTCCTGTGTATATCACATGATGAAAATATCTTTAAGATTTGGAAAATTCAGTTTCCACTTTTACTCCCTTGTTTGAGGTTAAGCTGTGCTGTACTTTTTGTAGTTAAGCGATGGGGGCAGCTTTTTCAATGAGCTGGGTCTTCTGACATATGCCTGATGTCTGCTTAACATCTTGATGCTGCCAGGAATGCTCTGTGGTATCTGGACTCTGGGGCTGCAGGGTCCCTGAGATACCCTGGGACTTGGTAACTCTGCCTATAGCATCATCAAAGCCACAGCTAAGAAGCAGGACTGAGATTGTACATTTACTTACCTTTTATATCACCAGTAACAGAACAAACGGAGGCATACAGATAATTTTTGTTTTTCAAGAAAGAAATTAATTTCAAGAAAGAAATTATTTTCAAGAAAGAAATTAATTTTAGTTGATGACAATTTCCAAGGACTGAGAGCAAATTGTTCACATTCTACTGAATGTCTCAAGATTTTCTCAGAAAAACAGAACCTGATTCTTTTCCTAAGCTAACAAAAAGCCATAAGTTTGGTTGTGAGATAATTCCACTAAATATGAAGATCTATGGATGTCTGATTTATGGGCACCATCTGGTTATTGTGTCAAAATCTGTAAAACTATGTATTATGATGAAATAGGATTTTACCTTTGCAGAGTTCAGAGAATTTCTACTTCAAATACTACTATTGCATAACACTGATCAGCACCCTGCAACAAATTCAGCAACTGCATTGAACAACTAAAATGTAACAACTATAATATGCTGAAGGAAGAGAACATGAGAAATCAGAGAAGGTACAACGTTGGCAGTCAATCTTAGATAGTGACTATGGTCAGATTAAAGAGAAAAAAACCTGTTTCATGATCCCTGGTAATTAGACTGAGAAAAAAACCCCTCACCTGCCCCTAAGTCTGCAGTCTGGCTTAATTCTGGAAATCACAATGGGGCACATACTTTAAATTGACTGAATTAATACAACACGTTAGCAGCAATGGTAAATTCTGTCTACACTGCACAGCTGTGGTGAGCCTCCAGGGCTTCTGAGAAAGAGAAAACTGCTTACAAACTGATCTAGACACTAAAGGCAGAGAAGAGCAATTCCTGTCTAGCCACTGAAGAAGACTAGCACTAAACTTGTGACATGGGATATAGTATAAAACATAGGACAGACAAAACAATCTTTTTTCAATCCTGATTGGCTGCATTAGCAATACCATGTCGCTGTTGAGTCACAACACGACACAATAGACTCCAGTCCAGAAAGGCAAAGAGCCCCTTTATTGAGAAATCCACTCAATATGTAGGACACATTATAGAAAACAATATTCCATTGGATAAAATTTTGGCTCCAACATGCCATAGGCTAAAAGGTATAAACAATTACTCTAAACCAATTATGAGAGAGCACATGTACTGTTTTTGTAGGTGCAGTTGTCTTATTGTTTAACATTATTGCCCTGTGTTGATACAAAGCTAGTCTGAGAACATGAATTGTTTTGATTCAGTCTGTGTGAATATTGTAACTTTGCTTCACGGCTTTAGTCTGAGCTTTGCTCTGCTCTAAGTCCATTCAGCATCGACACTACCAAAATCCAGGCGTTTGGTGTGGCTATGCTATCCATCTACACTCAGCTACATTGTGACAGAACTCCTCCAAGAAGCCATCTGTCCATCCCTGAGGTGCTCCTGCACTGCTCTGCAGAGGAAATTGGTGGCGATGCCAAACAGCTCCCCTGGAGCAGTGACAGTGGGCTGGGAGGAGCTCCATGCTGACTCCATACAATGCTTCCTCTACTGCTCCTGGCAACAAACAGTGGTCTGCTACTCTCACAGGAAGTAAACACAAGGATTCAGGGCACAGCAACATAAATCAAGTCCCCTTGCCAGGAGCAGCGTGGACAGGAAATATGTGGATGTCTCTCTGTAGCCAATATGGCTCAAGCACAGGATTAAAGGTTTCTCCTGAAATGACATTGATATAATGATTTGCTCATTTTTCAATCAAAGGCTTCAGAAGATAAAAACCAAATATATGAACTAAATGACAGAGGGGTCTAAATAGGTATAACTTTTGAAGGTGTTTTACTATCTTGCTAAGGACTATTTTTTCCCCCAATTTTTATTGGCTTTTTTTCTGAAATGATCAATCTTACAAATGATTGTACTCTCTTGCTACGTGTTACTTTCAGTCTGTTCAGTTCTGATTGAATCTCCTGGGCACAGATCCATGGTAAACTTCAGTGCAGTCCTCTGTACCTCCTTCAGCACCAGGTTTGGATCCCTGCACTACAATGTGAGCTGAGCTGTGGAGCTTGACCGCTCTTACAGTGAACATTAGGCTACAGGTTTCTTTTGCCAGCCAGGCTAATTCAAACAGTCCAGCTGGGTTTAGCACCTGTTATCCATTTTCCGCAAGGAACTGAGCACTGGCCTGATTAGACTCTCTTGAAAAGGCAGCATTGTCAAAACACCAGTCTTATCAGTTGCCATCAGAAAGATTGCCTCAGGGGAAAATGTTTTAGTGCAACAAATACCCCTAACCACATATCTAGCCATGTGTTTCTCTACATTAGCTCAACATTTTATTTTATCTGCTTCAGTTTATTTCCACTTCAGGCTGTAGAATTAGGTCTACTTGCTGCTATCCCAGTATGTGTGCTGGTTATGTATCAGACTCTGCTGACAGTGCACTTACATGTTAACTTTTTTCCTTCCTTAGGCTAGCATGCTTAATACTGCATCATAAAAACATATATGATAACTCCAGCTTTCCACAGATTAATTCCAGCTTGTTATTTTTGTTGGTCTTCTTATGGCTTTAGTATTAAGTCTGGGTTTGCTCCCAGATGCAGCTGAAACAGCCAGTTGCTTTTAGCAACAAATTGTTGGCAAAAAGGAGAGATATCAGTAAAGACATTGCAGCCAAAGTTCTCTAGCTGATGCCACCAATTCCATCTGGTGAAACACACTGCTCTGAATTTTGACATTCAGTATGTCCCAAACAGTGGACAAGCCATGAGCTTAATTCCTATAAAGTAGTTTTTTACAGCTGTCTGAACTTTAGTTGTGTTTTATTTCTAGATCATTTTTTCCTGTCCTATCTCCTTTAACTCTGTTTCATATAGTTTAATATGGAATACTAAGCAGAGATATGCATTGTTACAGAAATTATCATTGAAAAACCCTTCTTGATAAGAATCTAGATGCTAATGAAGTGGCTGGAAATGAACTACATGTGTGTCTGTGTTTGTGTGTGTGTGTGTATGTGTGCATTGTATATGAGTTAACTATAATTATGCACCAGCAGCATGATGTCCTGCAAGCTTTATTTGAAACATAATAATCTGGAATGAGGAAAATTTTTTGAGAGAGAAACATGCCATTACTGAATGGCAGCCTAATTGCTTTCTGAAGTAACTAGGCATTCATTAAAAATCTCTACTCCAAATGTCAGTTGAGCAGAACTCTCTTCAGTCAGGGAAACCTAAAATGAGCTCACTTATATATCATTATGTTATGGTTTAATTCAAACAATATTAAAGTCCTGATCCAGAAAATCATTTAAGCATATGTTGAAGTCAATGGGATTACCCATGCATTAAAATTTAAGCGTATGTTTAAATACTCTGGTATACTACATTACCCTATATTTTGTTCTCTCTTTTGTTGGCCAAAACTTTGCCTTTTATTTCTCTACTTTAATTTCCAATCCCTTCCTATTTCCTCTCACTGGAGATTAATAGCTTTCAATTAACTCTGTCTGAAACTTCCTCTGGGGCAGGAATATGTATTTCAACATCTCAAAACCTCCCAACTCTTCTGCAGGCCTTGCTGCTGTGTTTGACATCAGTGTTCATTGAGCTGGCCATCAGCACTGTCAGCTGGCTCTTTAGGCTGCCTTGTGTTACAAGCCCCTTGTGCTGCTGCACACTCCTGCATCACACAGCTCCACACTGCTCCAGCCACTGCTCTCTCTTTAGGAGGGCAGCTTTGGAGAGCTTTCAGCACACTCTTGCTGCTGTCAGTTGTTGTTCTTATGTCTTTTCTCTTCCTTGCTGGTGCATATCTTTATCATGAAGAAGAAAATGTTTTATGTGTTTAAGGGTAAGACCCCATGTAAAGTGTGAGGGCTCTTCCCATACTTACCAGCAGTCCATGGTGAGGCATTTTAGTTAATGACCAAGCTGAATGAAGACTTTTATAAACTTACATAACTGCCCTAGGAATGTCTAGGTCTCTGACATTCTATAAATTCCCTACTGCTTCCTATGTTCATTTTCTCATCATGTTTTTGAATATTTCTATCTCATTTCCATTTTTTTCACAAGACACAAAGGCACACAGACTTTTTGTTACAGGATATCAAAATGAGGCAAAACAGCAAAGCACAGAAATGAAGCTTTTAGAAATTCTGAGAAAAATTATTTGATTTATTGTTCATGTAGTTAGGAGAAAATAGCTTTAGTATTTGCCTTGAAAAACAAATTTTCTTCAGCCAGTGACCCACCTTAATAAAAAATTAAATTTATATGGTCAGGCCAGAAAATATGAAGTTTAATAAGACACATTAAGCCTGCAGTGAAAAGCTGACCTGTACATTTATGAAAAATATCCTGTGACTCCAGCCCAGAAGAAAGACTTATACAGTTGCCTTTGGGAGATAACCATGTCAACTTAATACATGGTACTGAGTGATGAAGCAGGACAGGGGCAGTACAGTGTAGAGAATCATGAGGTTACCACCTTGGTGGGTGGGTACTTACTGTAGGTCATTTATGGCATCTGACACAGGGGAATTGCCTTCCAGACAGAAAAGTCAAATAAAAAAAAGACAAAAGCAATGACTCCTTTCAAATTGAGCTACTGGAGTTCATGACCCACATGCTTTTTTTGAAAAAGTGGTTATTCTGAATGAATGAGTTGAATTTCACAGTTTTGAGGACAGACAGGCAAGGGAAATAGTATCATAGCTATATTAAAGTTTCCTTCATCTTATATTGCCTTCAGCACAGGACATCAGCCTGGAAAAGTCCAACATCAATCCTGCAATTTCTTGCTTGATTAAAAAGCTGTTTATCATAAAGGGTAGGGGAAAAAAGGAAAAATTCTGAGTGACAATTCTCACAGCTGAATTGTAACAAAGGTTTCTACATCTGAGCTGGTTTTGTTGGCTTCCATCACAGTCAACAGAATTTTTGTTAGCATAGTCAGTGGAGTTTAAGGTATGATTCATGTGACAAAATGTAGGTGTCTTCTTTAGGCAGAGATAAACCACGTCCTGTTGGGTGGAAATTCTGGAAACCTGAGTGTCTCAGTAAAAATTAAACACTTGTGTTACAAATACATACTGACAACACAGTCAGGTGCTGGCCTTTCCAGCTGACATGGAGAGAATCCAGAAGATTTCAAAAGAGAATACTGTGTAACTGTGTACTATGTTGTCAAATCCTGGTAGAGAAAGAACAAAGGGACAGAGAAGAAAACATGGTATTCCAACAGTGATTCAAAGATGACAAAGATTCATCACAGACTAGAGGTATAAGTGAGGATGTGGAGGAAGATTCCTTGACTAAGAACAGAGCCAGCTCAAAAGGAAAGGAAAAAACCAAAGAGAAAGTTGCAAGAAAGCAGTGTGTCACATTCTTCTAATCATATTCAACAGACAGCACCACCATCAATAACTGACAGATTAGGGGAAAGGTGGACCAAAGCACTGCTGATAGAAGACAGAAGAGGGGGGTCCTTCAGGGGTCCATATGGTGAGCACTGCTATTTTATATCTTCTTTAGTGACATAGACTTAGTAATTGAGTGCACCTTCTGGAAATTTGCATTTGACACCAAGCTGAGTGGTGTGATTGACACACCTGAAGGAGAGAATGCCAATCAGAAGAATCTGGACAAGCTCAAGAACTAGGCCCATGGGAATATCGTGGGGTTCAGCAGGTCCAAGCTCAAGGTACATCACCTGGGTTGGGGTTGTGGTATCAACACAGGTTGGGGATGAACAGATCCAGAGCTGCCTGGCTGAGAATGATTTGGGGGTGCTGGTGGATGAGAGGCTGGACGTGACCCAGCCATGGCCTCTCACAGCCCAGAAAGGCAATTGTGCCCTGGGCTGCATCCAAAGCTGTGTGGGCAGCAGGGGAGGGAGGAGATCCTGTCTCTCTAGTCTCTCTCTCATGGACCCCACCTTGAGTACTGTCCCCAGGTCCAGGGTTCCCAGCGCAGGAAGGACACTGACCTGTTGGTGCGAGTTCAGAGAAGGATTACCAAGATGGAGTGATGGAGAACTTCCTCTGCGGGCAAAGGCTGACAGAATTGGGTTTGTTCAATCCCGAGAAGAGAAGTGTTTGGGGTCACCTAGTTGAAGCCTTCCAGTAGCTGAAGGGATTCTACAAGAAAGATGGTGAGAAACTTTTTACAAGGGCATGTAGTGACAGAACAAGGGGAAATGGCTTCAAACTGAGAGTAGGCTTAGATTAGATAGTAGAAAAAAAATCTTTACTGTAAGGGGGGTGAGGTATAGCAACAGGTTGCCCAGAGAAGTGGTAGATGCCCCATTTTTGGAAGTGTTTAAGGCTAGATTAGATGGAGCTCTGAGTAATCCAACTAGTGAAAGGTGTCCCTGACCACAGAAGGGGGTTGAAACTAGATGACATTTAAGGTCTCTTCCAAGGCAAGATGTTCTATGATTCTATGAAAAAATCTTGGCATACAGCAACAGAAGAATCCTGAGTCACAGAAGGATTACAATGTGAAGAGCAGACTCAACCAGGGAGGTGGCTGGCATTCATAACACAGAAGGTGGATTATTTGGAGATAAGAGACATTTTACAAATATTGTCCATCATCCTACTCTGCACCTTTGAATTTACTCTATATTTTTATTTTGGCTTACCCACAAGCGAATCCTTACCCTTTTCTTTCACACGCAGCAAATGGATTTTCCTTAGTATCTTCCATTCCTTTGCAAAGGAAAATATTTTATTAGTTTGGGGGTGCTGTTCCATGTATACATGTTGTCTCAATGTGCCCATATGCATAGGATTAAGGGTTACTCCTGGACAGACTTTCTGATTTGGAGAAATGGAACGAGTTCCTTTTCTACTGCTACAAAATTAAATTACATCTGAACTTCAGAGAGCTAGGAAGGAGATAGATGTGGTATAATGCCATCTTTATGTAGAAGTATGAATCACAACAAAAGTTTGATTAGCCTCAAGGGCTCTACCAGTCATGTCTGGCAGAATGATGTGTTTCAAAAGTTGTGGATCAGAGGTGTTAAAAAACTGCCAAATTTTGCCTTGCTTTCAAGGTATTTCAGCTGGGGAAACAGGATGAAAAAGAAGGAGCTGATTCAGATCTGTCCTCTCCACCTCTCCCCGTGGCAATATCCTTGCATTGAAGGGATCCCTGAGTAACAGGTTACACCAGCCTTCTGCCTGGCATGTGTTGTTACTGTGGCTGTAAACTGTGGGAGGAACAAGAGATATGACCTTCTAAGGTTCCTTGCTGGAGTGAAATACAACATTTGAAACTCTCTACCTAATGTACTGAAAAGATTTTTCCCACTGTAAGACAGCAAGTGTGCACTTTGCAAATTAACTCTATTTTGGATTTTTTCATCCATGCAAAGGAGAAAATATCAAATTTGTAATTAGTGAGATGATCACCCTTAAATTTTGCCTGCAGTTGTAGTTTTATGGCAGGATTCAGACTACTTATTTTGCTCTTTCCTCCTGAGTTCAACATGATTCTATAAAACAATAACTCTCTGGAGGGAAAATATGTCCTTTCAAGGAGCAAAATGAATGGTCATTCATTCCTATTCTATAAATCAGCCTTCATGGGAAAACACAGTCTCTTCAGTATAACAGCTGGAGGTTCACCAAGTCTAGAAAGAAACAATTTTTATATTGAACACTTTGAAACCATTTTTTCCTAACTGTCTTTGTCACATTTGGTTCTGATGCAGAGACAGCTGTTTGCTGTGAAATAAAAGATTTTTCAGTGCTGGAACAAGAAATGCTAAGTATCTCCAGGTCTATGATGATGACTTCACATTAGTGAGGAAAGAGCTGTCTACAGCTTAAACCTAAGCAAGTTCAGTCCAAAAGAAGGATTTTGACTAACATTTTCACATTTTCTGATTGCCATGTTGATTTGGTTCATTGTGTTGTTTTTGGTGTCAATTTTATTTTATCTGATTTTTATTTTATCTGAATTTCAGAAAACAGAATCTTTCTGGTATTTAGGAGGAGTGACCTAAATGGCATTAACAGAAATACCAGCCACTTTTTACGGGTGTACTAAGCTAAATCTGAGAAAAACATGAAATTTCCTAATAAATTAGGGGATGGGATAGCCATGCACCAGAAAATTTATTCCAAAGAAGTTAAATTAGCAAATAAAGACACAGCCATGCAACTTTTATTTTGTAAAAAAGCATAAGAGAAAAAAAGAATTATGTTGGTCCATAATAGAAAAGTCTTTCATATTCCACATCTTTATTGAGTGCTATTTCTGTTTCCAAGTTAGGACACACCACAGAACACCTATGGTCATAGCAAGAATAGCCAATGAACATGAGGCTGTGCCTGTAATAGGGACCAGGATGCCACCTCTGGCACAGAGGCCAAGTGGCATGGAACTGTGTCTGTAATGCCAACCCACTCCTAAAGCAGGCCTCATGTAAGCTACTTGCTGTCAACAGCCTCTAGTCTACATTAAATCCTTACCGTGCCCAGGGATTTTTTGGTTACCAGCATTTGTATCAGACCCAAAGGGGTCCCAGGGACCTCTGAACTTTGAAATCCTGTAGCCAGGAGGGCTTTGCTTGTGCATCCTTTTGTGTTCTGTCTTGCTTTTCTCTGCCAATCTAGTCTTCAGGATCCCTGACTTAGCTATATTGTCAATATCTTAAATGTCATAATTTAGAGCAAGATGTCTGCAGCCCAGAGGCTAGAGAGTAACAATTAAACACATCTTCCTTTGTGGAAATATTTTTTAATGACACTGAAATTTTTTTTCTGACTTTGAGATTGCTGGGATAAGCAAAGTGGTTCCCTTGTCAAGCAGAAAACATAATTTCAATTGATGTGTAATAAAAAGTTTGAAACCAAGAGTGGTGATCAGTGTTTTAGCATAGATCTGCATATAGTGCAGAACATCACAGGGCCTCCAAAGGGAATGAAAACAAAACTGACTTTTTCAGACTTTCCAAGAGCTATGTCCTTTTCCCTCTACTCTTCAAGGCTTACACAAGTTAAAATGTATATGGGCCAAAAATTGTGTATATGATTGATTTACCTGTAAGCTGTTAGCTTAGGTCTTCAGGAAAATTTGGACATGGAAAAAAATGTTGACATAGGATCTTTTTCTTGAGAAGGTTTTCCTGTTTCTTTTTTTTCTGGTACAATTTTTAGATACACAGCAGTGCTTGATTTACTGTTGTTCTTTCAAGCTAAGGTTTTACCATATTTCATTTAACTCTGTAAGTAGTAAAATACAAAACTGAATACCAAGATTTAAGCTTTCTTCCACAAGGAAGAAATTGAGAAATTTTAACTTAAGTTGATAGGGAAGTTTCAAAATAAATATTTTCATGACCAGGAGTGTAAATGAATAACATAACTCATGACTAATGTATTAAAAGCCTCCATTCCATTTTTGATCTCATATACTGACAAGTATATAAGTAGGTAGAGAAAATTGGTAACTTGGAATCGAAGTTAATATTAAATTGTAATTCAGCTAGAAACAAACAAAAAAATCTCTATTGGTCCAAAAATTTTTTATCAAGCATGTTTGCAAATGTGACTTTAGAGTAAGATCTGGAGTAGATAAGCTGTTTGAAATCAGAATAAAAGGAAAACCTAAGAAATACACAATAAGATGCAAGTGAAATATCATGTCTTTAAACTATGAACACAACAACTTCTAACTTGTTACTGGAGCTGTGAAGAATTTTTGGTCCAGCCTACTTTACCTCTGAAGTACAAAGTACTTGTGAGGAAAATGCTACAGTTAAGATATAGTTATAGATTTAATTATTCACATCACTTTCATGGTCTGCTTACATTCTTGATCAATCAAACTGTATTTTGTTATCCTATAAAGACTATACAGTTCCATTTCTTATCCTTAAATGTTCCACTGCATCTGCATGTGTGTCTAGAATTGTTGTGCTGGAAATGCACGATGTTCAAAATGAGTATTTGAAGGCAAAAATTCACACTGAAATATTTTTTAAAATATAATAATGATTTTTTATGATCCAAAGAGTTACTGTCTTCATGTGGATCATGTTCTATTCATGTTAGTTGACAGCATAGCAAAAAGAGTGAATGAAAAACTGATGTCTGTAGATTTCATAAGCAGCAACAGAACAAAAGTGCATGCTTTTGGATAAAGAATATACACTCTTTATTCTTGATTCTGTGTCTTCAAAGAAAATATATTTTCAGTTCTTAAATACTGTTTGAATTTGCCTCATTCTAGATATCTTGAAGACAGGTAAAATTTCTAAAGAGGAATACTTTTTAGACTTTAGGGTATGCCTGATTGTACTTCTGCAAGTCATTCATTATGCTGAAATTTTGCCTCCATTATAAGAAAATTTTCTCCTATGTAAGTTAGGTAAAATTCACAGATTCACAGAATACTATGATCTAGAAAGGACCCACAGGGATCACTAAGTCCAACTCTTAAATAAATGACCTATACTAGGGTTGAACCCACAACCTTGCTGTTATTAGCACCAGGTTCCAAACAAACTGAGCTGAATTTTTTTAAATGGTGGATTGTTGACATATTTATATGTATGATCTAACAGAAAAATTAAAAAAAAATTTCCAATTTTTTTTTCAATCCAAGGAGACTATATTTTAGGGAAGAAAACATATGAAGAGAAATGAGGTCTGTTTTCTTGCACCATATACAGTTTTCTGTAGCATGCTGTGGATTGCAGCTACAGGACATACAGTTTTAGATCCAGTCCCAACTATCTATAGCATTTATTAGGTCCATATGTAAACACTCAAAAAAGAGAACAGACAAGATTGAGGAAAAACTGCCAAGTAATATAAGACTTAAAATAAAAACTTTACAATTAAGGTTTGGATTGTCCCTGGCAATTGAATTTCTGCAGTGGAAGGGCTTGGAGGAGGGAAAGAATAGAAATATTCACATATGTGAGCTCTATACAAGAACCAGAGGAGGGGTAGTCTCAGCAGGAGCTTTGTCTGGAAGGTTTTCTCTGACATTCCTGATACCTAAAAGGAACAGGGAGGGGAAGGGATGTGATGCTGATTTCCCTGTACTTGCTTTCTAACAACATACTTTTTTTGACAAAGTAGACTAGATAGATGAGAGGAACTTAGATTATTTCCACTATGGGAAACCTCTGCATATTAAACTAGATACTTTTTTATAGCCTAACATATCAATTTACTTACCAGCTCTATCTTTCTTCCAGAGAATAATTTTCTTGAGCTGTGCTCTCAGATCTGAGTTTTTCTATATGTCCATGCTTGTTGCAGGCTCATAAAGAAGCCATCTTCCCCCAAACATGGCAAACCACCACTTTACTACCTCGTCAATATGAATCTTTCCTGTCACAAATAGCATCTCCTATAAGCTTTTCAGGACAGATATGACTTTTTTTCCCCAGTTTATAGACACTTAGAATATTGTGGGTGCATTCTACCTCCAGTAAACCTCATAATAATTATTTATCATTCTAGTAAAGAGAATGGTCAAGGCAGCTCATGGATGCAAGATGAAAAAATCTTCCAGTAGCTCACTTTCTTCCACAGGGACTTAGATATTGCACTGATCTTTGCTGTCAATGCTGAAAAGTATAGCAAGGTGACTGTTCTCCATATCACTGCAGCTGAAACAATTTATAACTTTAAACATTAAAATTATTCTCTTGCACTTCAAATTCTATCCAAATGGATATAACACTTTTGATGAAAATGTTTAGAACTACCATCTTGTTTAAATCCCACCTCAGTCATGACATCAGTAGTGTCTGTCAGAAATTAAAGAAAAGGTAAGCTAAAAGAGAATATTTTCTTCTGAGTTTTATGGTTAAGTTACCTCACCTCCAGCTCTTGAGGCAAATGTATGGGCTTCATCTGCCCCAGCAGTCTGTCTTACAGGTCATTCTTGCACACACAAGGAAATGTTAAACAAAGGGTTTTTTTCTTTAATATGTTGTATTTCAACAGTGTTTGCTGTAATGGGATTTAAGCAGCCTATTTTCTGAAACACAATGCTCAGAGATGTGGGGTTTTTTTCTAATTGATTTTAATTCACAATTAAGGCACCATGTTCTCAGCAGATATCTGGGGTCAATGCCCTGTTGCTAGGGAGTGGGAATTTGGCAGAATTTTGTCATTCTGGATTATAGGAAACATTGTGGGATAGGCTGAAATTTGAGATCATGGAGTCAGTCCCATCATTCTTTCTGATCCAACTATGGAGTTGCCTTGTTGTAACACTATTTACAAATTTTTTGTTTTGGAAACATCTTAATACTTTTGTCAGACTGGATGCATAGGTAAGCCCTATCAGCCTGATGATAACTACTATGAAATGAGAATGTCTGGTGTTTTGGCAATTGGTCACGTTATGTGCTTTAGAAACAAAATAAAGTTCCATACTGTTATGGATCCACAGAGACAGAAAATAAAAGGTTTACTTAGCATTTTCATCTGCTTCCTCTTGAAATTCCTTTCTCAGCTCCATGGATCAAGGGAGTGCTGCACACTTGGGATGACCAGAGATAGCTAAAGGTCTTAAAGATCTTTATTTCAGGAACCAGTTATTGAGCTCGCTTTTTGAACTGCAGAGTTTGTGTCCATCAGACTGTTTTCCCCCTGTATTCAGAAATGTGAAGGCATTATTAAATTATTATTATTATTTCATTATTATGAAAGCTAATAGTTAATAGCTAATCACCTTGATGGTGAAAAATAATCAACCTGTCCGATATCTGTTTCTACAGTGCATGATATGTGGTTTTCAGCTAGCAATATAAGTTGTCATATTTAATGATGTGACATTCTTGCCCCTGTGGTTTCATGGCAGATCCACAGTTGTTCCTTTGGATGTATGGGCAGTGTATTGAGGAGACCTTGAGCTTACAAGGCAATTTCATCTTGTTCACTGGATGCTGTTGCATGTGTAGGCATGTGCTGTGATGATACATTGGGAAGATTTTTGTTTGAGGTTTTTCAGAGCATGTGTACATGTTGGAAGCATGACTGAGAGGCAGGTGTTAGCCTTTAAAGTTTTCTCGTGGCTCTACCATCATGTCCCCAAGAAATAACTTTCTTCTTCATTTCTCTGTTAGAAACAGGCATGGAAAGCTCAATGGCAAGAGATAAGATGAAACTTGCTCTGTCTTATGAGGCAAGATACTTCAGGATTTCTTGATAAGGCTGCATATACAAACATACTATCAACACAAGAGGAAACTCAGAGTCTATAAACTTGCTATCAGATTAGAGTCACAAGTGGATCATAGAAACATGGAATTATTTAGGTTGAGAAATACTTTTAATATCGTTGAGCTTACTGTGTGCACAAGCATTTAAGCAGGGCAGAGTTTCATTTTCAGGATAAAAATGAAACATGAGAGAACAAGAAGCTAGAAATTTGAATTGGGAGTATGGTGAGAACAGTTTTGAAGTGTTTATTCAAAATTGAATTATAGAATGGCTTGAGTTGCAAGAAACCTTATAGATCATCTGGTTCCAACACCCTGCCATGGGCAGGGACACCTCCCAGTAGACCAGGCTGCTAAAAGCCCCATCCACTTGCTGGTGAAGACCAAGTCAAAAAAGTCTTTGTGTACCCCAGCCTTCTCCATATTCAAGGTCTCCTGTTTCCTTCTGTGGAGATTCCACACTTTCCCAAGTATTTCTTTTATTACAGGGATACCTATAGTAGCTTTTCTTGCTGCCCTTGACATCCGTGGCCAGGTTTAATTCTATCAGGGCTTCAGCTTTCCTCACCTGATGCCTGGCTGCTCAGACAACTTCTCGGTATTCCTCCCAGGCTACCTTTCCTTGTTTCCACTCTCTGTAGAGGTGCGTGAACCCAAATCTTACAGTGAATTACTGATTTTGAAGTATGGGTATGGACTTTTATTTTTAAATCAGAAATTAAAAGTCAAGATAAAGTTGGAAAATACTAACTATATGTGAATATAAAACAGATTATTCAGATGAAGGTGATACATATTGATTTGTACTGAAACTAACTTTCTTACGTAAACAAGACCCTAGACTGAAGTTTCGAAGCACTTAGGTCTCTAGAACAAGGTATGTGCTGTTTACCAATAGTCTTTGTATAAGCTAAAATAACAAAGGTCTGATATTTAACTAGAGTTACTGAGAGATATCATAACATACATTTGTACAAGGAGAACAAAGAAAACCAAGTTGAATGTTAAACAAATATAATAGATCCTCCAAGAACATCAAGTTTTAGCTTAGAAAAGCATCTGATTTTGATATAATTTTTTTAATTTTTCAAAGTGATTTATATATATTGGAAGTATATATGTATATAAAACAGATAGGTTTGCTGTTCTGCTTTTCCCTATTCTACAGCAGAAACAGCAGCTGTCATTTATCACAAAACCATGGAATGTTTGGGTTGGAAGGAAGCTTTTTGATTATTTCCCAAGACCCAAAACCTGGGGCACAGATACCTTCCACTATATCAGGTTGTTCCAAGCCCCATCCAACCTGGCTTTGAACACTTCCATGGACGGAGCATCCACAGCTTTTCTGGGAAACCAGTTCCAGTGTCTTGTCACTCTCAGAGCACAAACTTTCTTCTTAAAAACTAGACTAATTCTACTCTCTTTCAATTTAGCAATCTTATTTATGAGTTATTTTTCCCTTTTTTTTGTTGGTGAAATTACGTCTAGAAGCATTGATCAGCCAGTGTACATTATATATAAATATAAATGGGGAAATGTCATAGTCACTAGAATAGGGTTCTTTACCTCAATTTGATTACCAAGAAATTATTTCTGCTGCTGTAAATTATGCATTTTATTAAACCAATATCCACTAACAATTTTTTACTGCAAGAGCAGATGGGTTGTTGGCAAAAAGGGAGCTTTGCAAGAAACGATTTTCTCTTCTCTTCTCTTTATCCACTCAGTTTCAATTTACCTCGTACAATAATTTTCAGAAAAACTCAATAAATAGCATGATTATCATTCTTTATCAATTAATTTAAAAAAGCTATTTCTGTAATTACGGACACTTGTAATTCTGCCAATTGAAGCTTCGGGTAACCTCAAACCTCCAGCTCTCCACATGGACTAATATCCTAGGCCAGCATTGTCCCCCCCCTGTCCCCAGGAAGGTGGCTGGTCCCTGAGGTTGGGGCTGCCCCCTGGTTTTCCTGCACCTTAGCTGGAGCAGTGGAATGGAATGGGCTACTTGCCCTTCCCTGGCACCCTGGGCATCCCCTGCAACTGTTAATCCCCAGGGAGACCTTATCCCACACAGCACTCTGACATGATGTGTATTAACATGAGCACTTCTCATTGCTTCAGCATGTGTCCATCTTTCATCTGATGTTTGTCCTGGGTTGATTCTATGATGCTTTTATCCCCATTCATCTGTTTAGTTCAGAAATAGTAAGAAATAAGTATTGTGCTTTAAGGCTGGATCTGAGAGCAAATGCTGGAGCATTGGAAGGAGTTGTTTTCAAAACATAAAGACAACACCTTCAGCATGGACTTCTGCTGGACTCTGTGTGTGTTGTCTGCACAGGCAGCGAGAGTTCTCTTTT